>VXBJ01006026.1:101504-180917 GCA_013400055.1 Nycticryphes semicollaris
TTTCCCTGGTGTAGTGGAATGACTGTAATGTCATGGTTCAAGCTATGATGGTAACATTAATGTTGGTTGTTTCATCCCTGAAATTCTTAAGCAGTTTCTAAAATCACATGCTTTGGCTTTCAAATAAACAATATCTTGAAACTGGAAAAACTTTTACCTGACCCGGACGACTTTGTATTTTTGGTGGCTTTTTAAACTTTGTATCAACTATAATACTGTTTTTAGCTAAAATTTTCAGTTTAATTATTAAATCTTCCAAATAGGAGGTCCCCACTATGAATGCTAAATATATTCTTGCTGTAGTAATTTGATTGCTACCGAGTTAGTTTTACCATAGTAACGGGGTATTCTGTAAGTATCTGGTTTCTGTTGTACAGATAAGTATAAAGTATCTTTCTGGATTTCTTATTTTTAGATGGTGTAGCTCAAACTAAGGAAGCAGAGGACTCTATCCTGCATCAGCGTAAATGGTACAAAAAGTGAGTGATTTTTTTTTATTTTTTTTTTCCCCCCCCCCCATACTTGCTATATAGTGTGAACTATGAATTCTGTGTGAACTGTGAATTCTACGATACTATGACAGTCGTTCTTGCTGACGGAATCTGTTTTGTGAGTAAGTAAGTATCATACCGGTAGAATTGTTACATCAGTTTGAGAGATTACTGTTGCTGTTACATGATGTATCTATATACGCACGTAATATTGTGACTCCGTTAAATAATTCAGAGTGCTCTTTTGCTTGTTCCTGGGCACTAACTCTATCTGTTGAAATCATGTAATCTTTGAGATGCCATAGTACTAAGTGAATGAAGATAAACACTTTTTGAGCTCAGTCCA
This sequence comes from Nycticryphes semicollaris, assembly GCA_013400055.1. Classification (NCBI taxonomy): domain Eukaryota; kingdom Metazoa; phylum Chordata; class Aves; order Charadriiformes; family Rostratulidae; genus Nycticryphes; species Nycticryphes semicollaris. The sequence goes on from VXBJ01006026.1 coordinate 102,342, forward strand.
TGGTTATAACCTCTGACTTGCACTTGTCTGGATTATGTTTTATCCTAACACTGTCCTATTTGAGGTCTAAATCTGCGTATTGGTATTTAATGAGATGAATCAGTTGTGTCTTTCTCTCCTTAATGCTATTCTTTTCCTAAAGAAAAATTAAAAAAAAAAAAAAAAATTGATGATCTGATTTTGAGAATGTGCCTGCAACACAATTATGGCCCATTTCCTTTGTGGCTAGGACAAATGATGTTGATAAAGAATTTGAGAAGCATGCAATAGAAATGACTGCCAGGTTTGATTTTGATTATGAGTATGCTGAGGTTGTTACCTTAAGTGTGGTTTCTGGAAAGTCAGCAGATAGTAGATCTTGAAGTTTTTAAATTTCTTACATGCTTGGGACTAGGCAATGCTTCTCTTCAGTGGCTTACTCTTTTTCTTGTACTTATTAATGCTTGTTATGGATGACTAACAGTTTCTTGTATGAGTACCAGAAGTATTTTGTGTATTAAGTTGTTGGAAAAGTTCTTGGTAGGGTGACTGAATCCACACGTATCATTTTCTGCATCTTGGCTGGCATGGTTTAAGGTCATGTCTGCTCTGTAATACATATTGAGTTAAATTAATGAGGGTTTGGATGTGACTGTGAGCGTATGGTAAGGGAAGTAACCCGAATGAACAAATATTGCAGTCTGCTAAAAGGATGTATTTTTCAGTGGTTAAAACCTTTCAGCATGTGGGGGAAGTTGAGGCATGACAGCTGAAAAATAAATTGTTTGAAAAGCCATGGTTAAAAACTTTGATCTGAAACATGTATTTATGTCTATGGTCAGTTTCTTTAGTCATTTCAAGATTACACTATGATAGCATCAGGCAGTAAGTTTGATTCCTTTGGATATCCTTTTGTCTCCCTGCTTGAACTAAGAGGTATGATCCTCCAAAGACTGAGACTGCAGTGGTTTTCTAGAAAGCTTGGCTGATGTCCTATTATGTGTTTGCATGACACTACTCTTCAGTGTCAAATTATTATCATGGAATTGCAGGATGGTTTGAGTTGGAAGGAACCTTAGAGATCATCCAGTTCCAAACCCCTTCCACCAGACCAGGTTGCTCCAAGCTCTGTCCAACCTGCCTCATCTCCAGGGATGGGACAGCCACAGCTTCTCTGGGCAGCCTGGGCCAAGGTCTCACCATCCTCACACCAAATAAGTTCTTCCCCACATCTCAGCTCAATCTTCCCTCTTTCAGGTTAAAACCCTTCCCCCTTGTCCCATTGCTCCCTTCCCTGATCAAGAGTCCTTCCCCAGTTTTCCTGGAGCCCCTTCAGGGACTAGAAGGGGCTCAAAGGTCTCCCTGGAGCCTTCTTTTCTCCATGCTGAAACACTTCCCCCCCCTGCCTCCCAACCCTTTCAGCTTGTCCTCACAGCAGAGAGGCTCCAGCACCTGCAGAATCCCCATGGCCTCCTATGGCCCTTCTCCAACAGGTCCATGTCCTTCTGATGTTGGTGCCCCCAGAGCTGGAGGCAGCACTGCAGGGGAGTCTCCCCAGAGCGGAGCAGAGGGGCAGAACTGACCCCTCACCGTACGGGCCATGCTGCTGAGGATGCAGCCCGGGCTGCCAGAGCACCCCCAGCACCCCCAAGTCCTTCTCCTCAGAACTGCTCTCAGTCCGTTCTCTGCCCATCCAGAATTTGTGCTTGGGATTGCCCATACCCAGGTGCAGGACCTTGCCCTTGGCCCTGTTGAACTTCATGAGGTTTGCAAGGGCCCACCTCTCAAGCCTGTCCAGGTCCCTCTGGATGGCATCCCTTCCCTCCAGTGTGTTGACTGTGCTACATATGTTGGTGCCATCAATAAACTTGCTGAGGGTGGACAAAATCCCATTGTCCATGTCGCTGCCAAAGATGTTATGTAGCACCAGTCCCAACACCAACCCTTGAGGAATGCCACTCATCACTGGTCTGCTTGGACATCGAGTCGTTGACCACAACTGAGTGCAGCCATTCAGCCAATTCCTTATCCACTGAGTGGTCTGTCTCTCAAATCCATATGTCTCCAATTTAGAGACAAAGGTGTCACATGCTTTGCACAAGTCCAGTTGCTTTTTCCTTATTCACCAACACTAACCCCTTCGTAGAAGGCCACCACGTTTCTCAAACAATTTGACGTTAGGGAAGTCATGTTTGGTTTCACCGTTCATCTCCTTATTTTATGGTTGGGTGCACCTACAGATGCTGAAACTCAGCTGGCTGGTTGTAACCTGGTGGAAAAATGATGGCTGTATGTGAGATGGCTTGTCTAAAACTCAGTTTCCTAGATTTGGAACAAATCTAATTAAACTTTTTTAATTTTAGCTTTTATCCAGAAATAAAGTGGTTTCAAAATGAGGAGACTGTTACAGTGAAGGTAAAAATAGCAAGTGTAGCTGACCATAAATGTGAGTTCTCTAAAGAGAAGGTGATTTTCAGGTAAGTTTAAGGAATTTAAGTATAATAAAACATTTGACTGTCAGATGCATTTAATTTTTTTAACTTCTTTATAATGTAGTGCTTGTTCAGGAGACAAAATCTATTTGGCTGACATGGAGCTGTATCAATATATACTACCAGAAAAGTCTACATGTGTGATTAAGGACAAAGAGACTATTATTGTACTCATGAAAGAGAAAAAAGGAGTTTGGTGCAAGTTACTGAAGAAGAAGGTGAAGTGGAAGTTTTTAAATTAATCAAAGTTGTGAGAACATATTCACTGTGTGTCAGTGCAGATAGTTCAAACAATGCTTTTGTCAACAGAATCCTCGTGTGTCTTTTGATTTTGAACGCTGGGAAGATTTTGAAGACAGAAGTCCTTTTCCAGTTGGTAAGGAATGCATAAAATGAGTACAGTCCTCATTTTTTTTTGCAGAGGCTTTATCTGAAATACTCATTTCATACGTGTGACGCTTAACTGGTTTACTCAAATTCTTTGACAACAGAGGACTTCTAGTAACAAAAGGTCAGCAGTGGAATATTTTTCTGTCGGAACGGCATAAATAAAAAGCAGTGTGAAGTAGTTTTTAGTGGTTTGGTCTGGTTAGTAGTTTAAAGTGTGCTTTTTTTAAATTTTGGTTTGGGTTTTCTTACTACTACTGCATATTTGTTGTGAAGCTCTTGGTTTTTTCTTTCTTTATAAATGTTACTCTTTGCTAATTACTTCTAGGTACTAAGAAACTGCATTGCACTGCTGCAGTAACAGAAGAACTGGTTGACTCCTCAGAAGACAGTGAAACAGAAAGTGATGAGTAATTTGGAGAGTGATATTTTTCCTCTAAGAATTATGCTTCAAAATACTGTCTTCGTGCATGAGTGCTTCCACTAAAATTGATTGAACATACAGGTTGCAGAACTGTCCTTAGTTTTAGGATGAAAATAGCAAATGGAGGAAATACTCCATACAAGAACATTATGTAGGTTTTCCAGTGCTTTCACTTTAAAATTGTTGGCTTTCGTGATGATGCGCGCATACGTGTCTAGTCCAGAGAGTAAAATCCGAAGACTAAACTTAGGTTGTGAAGCAATTTAATTTACTGGTAATTACAGAGCTTCTAGTTCACTCTGAGTGAATTTGCTGTGTTTGCAACAGTAATTTTCTAAGTTTCATAAATCCTGATCACCTGTCAGTTATTTCTACCATATGCCCTGTGCCTACAGTATCAGTTTGGTGGCAATCATCAAATTCTGAGTTCTGCATCCAGAAATGATGCCCCAACTCCAGTGGCATTTTTTTGTTACTTAATTGGAAATACTTTGACTGGTATTTGATGTTCTACAGTGCAGAACTGACTGCTGTACAGCTTTTGTGGAACAAGTGCTGGGGTACTAGATGCAGTACTTGTTTTCAGTGTGATATTTTCTCTTTTCACAAATGCTTTCATGTCATTCCCTCTCACTTATTTAAAGTGCTTTTCTCCTTTGCAAATGAACAATAAAATCTTATGTTTAGCCCTACGGCTTTGCCTTTTAGTATACTATCTTTCAGTAAATAATAAATATTTGTTAGACAAATTGTTAGACTTGTGCACATCCAGAACATCTTGCAGTGAGGCAGTAATGTAAAAGGTAACATGAAAGATACAATAAATGAATCTGGTATAAATCTCTTTGTATGCATAGGTTTTAAAGCCCGTTAGTTTCCCCAGCATAACTATATTGTGATTTAGAACAGAGACTTAACTATACTTCTTAGAGTATTTACCTTAGGATTTATTCTAAGAAGCCTAAATTTTTGTTGTGTTCTTGACTAGGAAGAATATACTTGCCTGTTGGGGATTGTTCTTTCAAGAAACATTGGGAAGCCTTTACTTCAAAAATGGGAGAAGGGCTGTATTAATATATTTACACTGACAGTTACAGTTTTTCTACTATTGGCACAGAATGAAGCTGCTGCTTTGTGAATATTTAAGAATATTGCTGATGCCAGTGGAAGACTGCCATGTGACAGAAACAGTTGTAATTGTTATGCATGGTTAAGAAAATTAGTGCTACTGGGAACCTGAGTACAACTGAGCTTAATTAGAACCTTCACCTGAGTACAGTTACTTGCAGAGCTGATACTGTTATACAAGCACTTAAGGAAATAGTTAATGTAGCTGTACTTTGTTCTTGCTCTGCATTGTGATACATATGGAAGAGTGTCAAATCGCATAATTGAGTTAAAAAGTGACAGGGCAGGATGTTTTCCTTTGTTTTTTAGTTTTGTTTTTTGTTCTTTGACTTTTCTGGCATCTAAATATAATGGAAGGCGATTTTTCTGCTGGTAGATAAATCTCGTGGGTTATTTAATAAACATAAATTATCTGTAATATTTGTTTGACAATTATATAAGATTGACACCTTATATGAGTTAGAAGCAATAGCTGTTTTTAGCCATATAAAGAACACTGTAAAAAAACCAAAACCCAGTACATTCCAAGAATCTTATTTTGGCCTCAAGCGATTTTGATCACATGAGGAAGAATATTTCTGTGGACTTCTGACTTGAATGAGTTCAGTTGAATTTTGGAACCTTTGTCAACTTCTAATATTTCTCCTGCACTAAGAAATTCAGTAGTCAAAAAACATTGTATGAAGTAATAGTTTTTCATGTGTTTTGAAGCCATCCCTGCTCTTGTCTACTTCAAGTCCTCTACCCTCAAGATGTAATAGGAACAGATAGCTCACCTTTCACACTGGGTGGTTACTGAAGACTCTGCCTGTGGACCGCTATCATAATTTTCCCCTTTATTCCCCAATTTCAGCCTTCAAAATTGTGGTAGGTAGTCATTCTGTGTACAAACATATTCTCTTCCTTTAGTCTTTCCTGAAACCCTGTAGCTCTTCTGTTTGAAGTGGTGGTTTTACTAACTGATGCTAGGGAAACAGCTGTTGTAGCAGTATGAATGGAACAAAATATTGTGGCAACTAGATGACCCTTGATGTGTAATGACCTAATTACAATTTTGTTTTGTTCTCCATTGCCTACTGTAGTAATTTTTCACCTTCGTTTTGCTTTTGTTTTAAGCTGATTGCACATGGAGCTGATATTTTCATGGATCTGACTAATTACAAAATCTCCTTCAAATGGATTGGAACCCATAATTTTTATAGGTACCTGTAGGATTACTTTTCCACATAAGTACATGCAAAATGAAACACATAGGAACTTAAGTTTTATTTTTTTTTTTTTTAGCTGCAGGATGATAGAAATAGCTTCTTTAGTTGCATTTGCTATGCTAGAGTTAGTATGATGTTAAGCCTGCTTAATATTTTTGTGAAATGTATTTAGGATAAATGTACTCAGAAGTCATTGAGAGGACTTACGCTTTCATTATAACTGTCTTTCTCAAATTAATCACTTTAAAATACTGACAAGGGACTTGATAAATTTCCTTTCTTTATCCATTTACACCAAGGGGATATAGTAGTAAAGAATTCTACCTAGAATCCACAAGTGTCTTGGGCGGGGAAAGTAACAGCTACTTACATCTATATGTTAATATACTATTTTATTTTCATCAGCTACCAAAAGAAGAGGTTCTAGGATGATGAAGTTACCTCTGTAAATTCACATTCCTGCTGCAGATAATTTCTGTGGCGATGTACTCACTGTTAGAAAACTTGGATGGTGTTGGAGAAGACAAGTATCTGAGAAATTAAGCTTTATTTGGTTATTTTGTTTTAATTAAAATATAAATTCATGTGTGTATATATCAGACTCTTCTCATCCTGTTAACTGTGCTTTCCATTTTGACTTGACTCCTACTTCCTCAGTCTTTAACACTTTGATAGCTAGTATTTGGTCTGACAAACTGAGAATGGCGTAAATCTGGTTTGAGGTTATTTCTGTCCGTTCAGTGTGGCCTGTTGAATGTGATGCTGTAAATGATAGCTGCTTTGCTCTTTCAGCAGTGTGATCAAAAGCATCTTGACGGTGTTGGTAAGTTTTGCCATCTTTCTAATAGAGAAGCTCCTCTTGGTTATTTTGAGTAATTTTAATGCAGGAAATTATGTGGTCACATGTTAGCAAACAATAACAGCTCTGCTCAAAAATTTCTGGCTCGGAAATCTTTTATTCTCATATTTAGCATTTTTCAAGTACTAAAGCGTTGCAAAAATAATACACCAGTATGAACATAACAGTTTAGAAAGTATAAATGTGTGCCAAACTAAATTGAATCTCCTCCAACCAGCACAGCACTTAAAAATAATATGGTACATACAAAATATTTTATTCAGTAACTTCTTCTGCTGGAACAACTTCCAAAAGCATCTGAAGATGCATAGTGATGGGCTCTGAGGGGGGAAAAAGTTACTGTTAGAGGCTATATGAGGGAACAAAATTTTTGTTCAGACATACTAAGAACAAAAATTATCCTTGCAAATAGTTGCTTGTCTTCTGGTTTTAGATCTCAAACTTAAAAAATTAAGGTTGGGCAATAAAAACAATGTTAATATCCAAACTACAACATTCCAGGGTTTCCAAACTTGCACTTGGTAGAGTGCAATTCTTCTAATTGCATAATTTCTTAATACTTAATGATCCTGGAGACGGATGCTGAATTTCTTTTTTTTCCTATGTTTTCTTAAATGTCTGCAGAAATACTAATTTTGTCCTCTTCAGCTGGTTCTACCTTCCCTTTTAGAAACACCTGTGTATCCTGTTTGCCTCAAAAAAATTGTGAAGAGTTTCTCTTGATGCAAAGGCATTTTATAAATGGTCACACTAGGCTCTTATAGCTTCTACTTTACTCAGCAGCATTGTGGTTATTTTTGGTATTAATGCTGCATAATATTGTCTTTAGTAAATATAGAAAAAACAATAACCTGAGCTAAAACCACAGTATGTTGTGGCATAAGGATATATGTCTTCTAATTTTTAGTTAATGGCTAAAGCGATGTTTTGAAATACGGGCAATAGGAAAAAAAAAACCAAAAAAAAACCCAAAACACCACTTCACAGATAAAATAGTTCTCTTAATATTAAAAGTCAGTTTCTTCATGCTACTACAATGCTGCATTGGTTGTTTTGTGACTCCAGTTTTGTTTTTACTGAAGTCAGGCATTACTTTGTATTCTACTCCTTCCTGTGAAAAAATCTGTAGTAAAGCTTGCTGTATGCCCCTTGCTAGGTGTCTGGCAAACTGCCTCCCTTTACACCCCACTCATGTGATTTAGATGGGATGGACCAAATGATAATGAGCTTCATTATGTTAATCTAAAGCTTAGCAATATTCTATTGAATTTGGTGATGACTGACATATACTTACTTGATATTTTTTGGGGCCAGTTGAATTTAAAATGAACAAAAAGTACATAAACTATAAGTCCACTAAGTATAAATAAAACACAGTACAAATAGGCCAGTTCAGGTGCACTGATGATTGGTGCCAATACCAGTAAAATGGAGACTAGTGTCACTATGACTGGAATGATGATGGGTACCTGCAAGAGAAAAAGCACAAAATCACTTATTTATTCTTTTCCTGGTCTTGCAGAAATTGCATGTATGAAGGAGGAATACTTCTGTTACCTTACGCAGTTTTTCCTGTTAAAATTTCTGGTATTGGATGGGGCAATTGAAAGACTAACAATAATATGGATATGGAAAACTCTGCTGAATTACTGACTGAGATCACTTTGCCAGTATTGCAAATTGCAGTATAAAAATTTGCATTTGAATGAATCTGGGACCTGACCCCACTGGAATGACCTGGGGCCTTATTTTGGGTACTCTTTCAGTGGGGTTCTGCTGACTGCCACATCTCATCTCTGAAAGTCTGCCTTGTGCCTGTAGTCTGTGTAAGTAAAAATAAACCTGTATAATCTTTACCCAGTCCTTCTGAGCTTTATCCTAGTGTAAAACTGACTAAAGAGAAGAACTACAAATAAATTGCTAGGTTTTGGGGGAGGGGAAGGGAAGGGGCAACAACAAACAAAAAAACAAAGAGGTGTCTGCCTGAGGATGTTGATGTTGTTTAAAATCCAAATACTGAGGATGAGTTGGTGTTTCGGTATTTATAGGATGGAGGAAAAGTCATACTGAATGCTGAACTTACCCTGATTGGTCTCTTGAGTTCCTTTCTTGTAAACCTCATAATAATGAGTGCAAGTACAGTTAAACCATAAAATATCCAGACTGCGAAGCTAAAATAATTTATGAGTGTGTTAATGTCACCAGGGATGATATAAATAATAGCAATGGCCCCCTAAAAATGAAAACAGCAATTATTTTAGTCTATTATAAAAGAATGCTGAATTTTATGTAAGTGTATGGGTGTATTTCAGTGTTCCGGAGTTACGCTTTTGCTTAAACACTTGGGTATAAGTGTGTTGCAGCACCTTTAAAGATATCTAGAGATGGAGAATTTTTGTTGATGACTTTTCTGTACTTTATAGAATATATACTTACATAAAATATGATAGCAGGTGCTGGTGTTAAACGTTTAACACTAATGTAAGATAGCACCTTTAGCATGTGCCCTTCACGACCTGCAACATAAACAAGTCTGAGGAAACAAAAACAAGGCAATCTATTAGTGTGGCACCTGGATTTTAAATGGCATTACTACTAAAAAAAAAATTAGAAACATTAATTTTCAGGTTTGCTTTATTGTGTGGCTACTTCTGACTATAATTTCATCAGTATTTCCTTCTATATGCAGTGAGATTTCAGAAATACTGTAGTAGACTGAAATAAGGGAAATAACCATTATTAATACCGTGAACTTGAAACTAATTCTGAACCAGAATTAAAGTAGTGAACTTTCAAAATCATTAGTTTGCATGTGTAATTTAAAATTATTTTTTGGGGGAAAAAAAGTTACCTATTGTGTGCTTTTTAGTTAAATATTTCTTTTTTAGTTTGCTTTTGGTTTCCTTCATTTCAAAGTTATGTTGACAACCTGTCAAAAAATTGGTCTTTACACATGTATTCAGATGTATTTGAAATAGAAAACGGAAGCATTGAGCATACGATAGGAATATCTTCTTGTTCTGATTCTTATCTCTATCATTACTGCTGTAGTCATGGTCTTACTGGTAATTTAACTGTTTAATTCTTTAAACCTGAGAGGTGAAAAAACAACCCTCTCTTCCTATGCCTGTTTTGTATTATGAGTAAGAGACGTTATTTTCTCATTTTTCAAACCTGTATAGCCACTGCTTCCTTTTGCAAAGTAAATAATATAGCTATATTCACAGGTTCTCTTTCTCAAAAGAACTTCTATATCTGTATGTGTGTAGATGCAGAAATGTATATATCATTTTTTCCATCCTTTAGAAATTTTCATTTTAAGATACTTAGAATGGGAGCTTACCTGCCTGCAGTAAAGCAGGTCCCATTGGCAGATCCAATTGTAGAAAAGGCCACAAAGAGGGGAACTATCCAAGAGGCTGGATAAAGGACTCTGTCTCCGAATGTCTGGGATGTGAGATTAAAATGGATCATTGTCATCATTTTAACTTCAGTAATATTGGAGGATCTTTAAAAGTACAGCAAATAGGTATCTAATGTATGTTACCAAGAAAAACATAGTTTGTGTAGGTATTAAAGAATGCTTTGCCAAATGAAAACCTGTATGTATTCATGAACCACTCACAGTGGAGTGGTGCTGGTGTTGTGTTTGAGTTGCAGCATCTGTAGGAAACACTAGGACACAGACATAAAATTTTACAGAAATTAAGTTCTACTAGATACCTGGTTTGGGGACACGTCTGCAAAAACAAAAAGATGGCATTGCAGCACAGCTGCATGACGTCTGTAGTCACAGCCTGGCCTTGGGGGTGAGCCAGTAATGGGTGAACTTGCCAGGGTCTTTCACTGCACTTGGTTCTGCCCGTGCCTTGGTGCTCATTGCTGCTGCAGGAAGGATTGGACCTAATGTAGGTACACTGACCTACTGTAAATTAACTTGAAATAAAACTTCTTTGACAAGTTTTGTGGTTTTAGTTGAGGGGTGGTTAACCTTTTTTAGTAAGTCAAGCATAAAAGAGTTCTGGTTTTGCAGAAGGGTAACATCAGTGTCGTGTCTGTCCAGCAGTGGGATGCTCACCAGTCCTTAGCAAGACATCTACTGCCAGGTCTACAGACCTCTTTACTCAGTGCAGTCCTGCTGTTGGCCATGCTGGCTTTTACTGCTCAGTGGCAGTCCTGAGACTTTGCTGTTAATTGAGGCTGAGTTTGGTGCCAGCTGCTGTATGTTGCTCATGGATGGGAAGGTTAGTGGAATACTGAAGAGGACTAGCTGTTAAACAAGGTGTGACTTGATATACATTGCTGTACTACTTGGTGCAAGCTAGATGCTGAAACGCACCAAAGGTCTACATTTTAAAAGATTATCTTTTTAAAATTTAAGTATTTCTACAGTACTGTACTACTTCAGTGTGCTACACTGGATTTTACATGCATGCTACATGGTGTTTGTCTTCCCAAAAAAACCTTAGGAAAAATGGCTGCATGACCCGTCAGTAGTGGTTCTTTTCAGAGTCAAATGTCCTATGGAAAATTTCCTAAGTGGAACTGAAAGAAGAGGTGTGTTTGTCAAGGCTTCAGAAATTAGTTTTGTCTATGGTAGTATGTCTTGCAGTACTGTAAACAAGGATATTTCTTAGCTTTATTAAGAAAAAAGCAAGAACATGGAGGTAGTGAATTATGGACTACCTGCTGTTATCTCCAGAACAAGAAACTTTGATCTACTGTCATTTTGCACGTGCTTATTTCTCAGAAATACTGGAAGCACTGAAAAGGCAAAGCCATAGTCAGATGTTAATTTTCTTTCCATCTTTTTGGTGTTGTAGTAAAACAGTCAACTTCTGAGGTGCAGTGTTTATAAAATGTTAGCATTATAAAAGGACTGCATTGCTTCTGCTTTTTTTTTTTTTCCCTTGGGATATGACAGAATTGCAGTTTAAGCATTACTGAAATAAATTTTAAATTAAGAAATGACAGTAGATAATAGAGGTGACACTGACAGCTTAGAAATTAATTGTATTTTAAGAAAAATTACACGTTCCTTTTTGCTCATGTTACTGGTGAAGATACTTTAATGCCCACAGCCGCCTTCAGATGCTCTATTACAAAATAAAGTGGCTTACCACAGCAACTGCCTGGGACTGCAGGAGTTCTGTTGAAGTCATTACGGTGAAATATGAAATGTTTATCAGAACGTAACAAACTGTAACCAAGGGGATTCCAATAATTATAGATAGCGGTAGATTTCTAAAGAATGCAAAAGTAAGACTCCATCAGCATTGCTGCATCACTGGTAGCGTTGTCATAGTAAACTGTGGACTCTTACTTGCCCTATATGCTCTTTAGGTGTATTTACATTTCTTTTATTGTAGAGCCTTGGAAATCAGGATTTTAAAAAATGGAAAATACAAGTTTATTCAAGCCTGTATTAGAGGCTAATTAGCTCTGTCTATTAGTGCTCAAACCTAGAATAACTATTGCTTTTAAAACCAAACCAAAATACATGCCTTCTGGTACAAAAATATTGTTTGATTTCTGTTGTTAGAAACACTGCTTTCCTATGTAGTTTTTACCTGTAAGGATTTTTAAGTTCTTCTGTGATGTAATTGAGTTGATTCCTGGAAGGAAAAACATTCATACAATGTTATTAGCAGTCAAGTGTTATTAAATACTAATATACTATAGTCAGGGGTTATCTCCGTTTTAAAAAACAAAATAAAGCAACAACAAAAAGCCAGAACAAAACCACAAACCATCACAGACCACCATAACCATCACCAACTTATGGCACAACGGATCTTTTAAGTGTTAAAACTGGAGGACAAAAAAAAAAAATTATGTGAGCTTCTTGTCCAAATGTCAGCCTCTTGATTCACCATTGTTTTCTCCTCAAAGGTTCAGAAGCATCTCTTAAAATGTTGAAAGGAGATTGTCTTAGTTCCTGGATAAAATATCTAAGAATAATACAAATTTGGCAGATACTTACACAAACTTACAAGATTGCCCTTGAACTTCAAGGTTTGCAATATGTGCGTCGTTTCAAGTAAAAATGCAGGCGTACCCATTGCAAGGACTGAACCAAGCCTGCTAGTGTTTCACAACTGTTCTGTCAGTCTTACTGTCTAGAAAACTGGCATTAAAAGCTCTGAGGATTACACCTATCAGAATTACAATTCCCAAATATGCATTCTTGCTAGAGCACACACATAGACCACAATGAAACAAGATTTTTTTTTTTTTTTTACTCACCCACTGCTGAAAATGTGAGGAGTTGGCTTTTACTGTTTGACAGACTAATTTTCAAATATTGGTTCTTAGTGGTTACATATTGAAATAATTATTTTGACACCAGTACATATTTTACAAGAAAGATTTGTTGGGGTAGCCTGTAGAGACTCTGGGAATGGTGTTTTTACCTAACATAATGGTATTTAAACTGTTTTATATTCCCTTAATTACCATAGTTACCTATGCACTTCGGTAGCAAAGCAGAAGCCCTTTCAGGATCTAATACAGCTTATTTCCTTAACAAGCAGTAACTGAGGATATGGGGGTCGGGGGTGTTGTGGGTGTTTGCATGGTTTGGTTTTGTTTGTTTGGGAGTTTTTTTGACCAAGCTGGTGCTCTTTTCCCAGGATTCATGAAGAGATTATTAGTGTCAGATGTTAACTTTCTCCTATCACATCTTTGAGCTCTACAGGGAGAGAGTGAAGTAGTTAAAGGCTGTTGAACTGTGCCTGTTAGCCCTAGTGAAGGCACCTTACCATCCATCATACGCCCAGAGTCCGTTATAAAATGCCAGGCTGATAGAGCTCACAGAAATTTTACTGTCCTTGAAAGAATCTTTGAAGTTTTCAGTTTTTCCTACAAAAAAGATACAAATTACTGATTAGTGTTGAAATTAATTCAGTTCCCACTAGATAAAGAAACATTTCAGTATTTGTTTCATGTTTTGAAACCTTTTACTGTTAAATAAATTTTTTTATGAATTGATCTGAAGAGGTGCACTTCCCACCCTCACCCCACCCACCCCTTCTTTAAAGGAAAACGCCATCACACCTGCCAGATCTGGAACTAAAACACTGCCGTATTGCTGTGCCAGTTCCGTCAGTGGAAAATTCTTAAGTGATATAGTAGAAGGTAAATATTTTTTGTAAGTAAAGTATCTTTAATTACCTTGTGCAAGGAGAACAATTCCACTTACAATAATGACTGCGACAATTATCATTTTAGCAGCTGTGAGAAAATTCTGGAGATAGCTTCCCAACTTCACACTCAGTGAATTCACTATTGTAATTACCACTAGAAGAAATAAATTCATAGTTCTGCGTTAAATTTGTCAGAACTGAAAGAAAAGTTACCTCTTGAAACCTTGTCCCTCCCTTCCTTACTGTACTGCTTTTTACTCCCATTGTTTATCTGCGTTATTTATACAGGCTTTTAACACATGATGTCTGGGTAACTTTTAAAATAATGAGGAAAACAGCTTTCTGAATATAGTTTAAAAAAAAAAAAAAAAACACCAAAAAACACCAAACCCCAAAAATACTGAAGTAGCACAGCATTCTGATAAATACAGAAATAGTATCTCCACACCTAATTTTTCCTCCTTTTCTGCCAGACATAAACATTCATTCCATAGTTGTATCTATCTTAGTAAAGAATAAGAGAAACTTGGACTAGGAACAAGTCATGTGTAAACCTGTCCTTTTCCTGTGGTGCCGCGTTCGTCGCTGCGGGAAGGCATTGCTGTGCTGCCTTCCCAAGGGTTCCCTTGCTTCCAGCGCAGTCACTGCTGCCCTCCCTGCTGAGCCCACCGCTGGGGCTGGACTCTCCGCAAGTACGGATTGTGTCTCTTCCCTAAAATGTACGAATCTTACCGATGGCAGCTGCTGCAAGACACTTGACGACAACCTGGGGTGGATCACAGCCTGGGTAAAAAGGAGCTGATGCATATTCCGCGAAGCTGAGACAAATGATTGCAAACGAACTGGGCTTTGTGACGAGCAAGCTTGTCCAAGAAAACAAAAATGCTGGAATTGGGCCAAATGCTTCCATCAGGTAAGGATATTCTCCCCCAGATTTTGTGATCATTGTGCCAAGCTCAGCAAAACAAAGGGCACCTGAATTGACAAGAAAAGCACTTGTAGGTTCTTCAGTTCCCGCCCCCAACTCTAACTGGCTAGAACAGATTATCACTCTTTAGTAGGTAGAAGAGCTAAGGAAACAGGTGTATATAATGCATCATTACTGTTTTAATGTTTCCGTATGTTCTACTGTATGTGCAAAATAAAATCTTAATTGCTTGTGAGCAATAGGTAAAAATACACTGAAACTATCATGTTACAGTCCAGAACCTAGTATTATTGGAGTTTCAGAGTTGAGCAAATAAAGTACAAACATTCTGGCTTCATAATAGATTTCTGTTTAAGAAACCAACGCTATAAAAAGCATCACAGTGACAACTGTGCTGACTGACCTACCTTTTGGAAACGTGAAAAAAAAAAAAAAAAGATGATATGCACAATTTTGAAGTAAAATGTCTACGAAGCTCAGCTTTAAAGTGCAGTGATACTTCTACATTTCTTGCTGTAGTTGGCATCTTGCATAAAGGGTTTTTGTGTATGCTGTGTACCTGACATGTCTAAAGAATAACTTTTTTAAATTTTTGAAATATTCTCAGGTGCTTAGTGCTAAATTTTTGGATGATAGAATTAGATTTACACAATTACACAAGTTGAAAAATAGCAGGAGTATCTACCTTGCTGCCAGTAAATGTCATATTTTGTCTGATTTAAGTAGGAAAGTATTCTCTTATGGTTAGTGGATGAAACAAGGAAAACTAAAACTTGGTTTCAAAATGCACTTTACAATTATAAAAACCTAATTTATCTCGTTTATAAACAGTACATTTTAAACTTTTGCCTGAGTACTGCTGCACTCATCAGGATATGCTTGATTTGTTTGAGGTGCTGTTGGCTAATATATGCAATGAGAGTAGTATGCAGAAACAGCAGGTACAACAGATCTTAGCAAAGATTCAAATTCTTTGATTCATTTACCTAATGTTGCAAGGATTCCACAGGCTGCCCAGATGGTTAAACAAGGTCCCACAGCTCCAACATTGTCGAGTACTGATTTTGGAGAAACAAAGATACCTGAGCCAATAATTGTACCAACAATCATGCAGATTCCACTAATGAGGCCCACCTGGAAATAGAAGGGGACATTTTGGGAAAGTAATTTCAGTAAATTCAGTAATTCTTGTTTGGTATAATACAATTAGAGCAATTGTCAGTACTGACTTTTTTCCCGTCTTTCAACATAGGGCTTCTGCTAAGTAACACCCCAAACTACGTGAGGTTTCTCTTCT
Source organism: Nycticryphes semicollaris (assembly GCA_013400055.1). Taxonomy (NCBI): domain Eukaryota; kingdom Metazoa; phylum Chordata; class Aves; order Charadriiformes; family Rostratulidae; genus Nycticryphes; species Nycticryphes semicollaris. Next base: position 118,189 of record VXBJ01006026.1, read on the forward strand.
CTTTCCAAGGTACATGCATGCCCTGTGGCATACTCCTGCTGCTCCCAAAAGCAGTTACTCTGGCTTTGCCTTCTTTGTGTATCTGTTTTATTAAACCATCCTTTGGAGTACATGGATCTCAAATCTAACTGTGCAGGTGAACATCTGCTTTCCACTCCTTGATTAAACTTTGAAATTCCTTATTAGCACTTGAGTAAATTTGGTATTTTCTAAGCCTCGAAAATGTGTTTTCTTAAATGGAATCTGTGGGTTGTTTGTTTTTTTTTCCTTTCAGCAGTGGGTGTTTTCCTCACTTTGGGTGTTTGTGCACAGGTGTTACCTTTATACTGCTAGGTACTGAGAAAATCATGTTCTCCTAACTTTGTAGCAACCTACGTGTTTCACAAAGCTAATAAAAATTGAGTCTTCTGCTAAAAACAGTGGAATGGGCTACTTTAATTTTCCTGTTAGGGCAGGTCTAGCATCAATTGTGCCAGCCTTGACACCAAACTGAAACCCCAAAGAGAATCGTTTTCCATGCTACTTCAATTTGCAGGAGGAATTCCACTCCTTCCTGAGAGCAAGTGGGACATCTGTTTTCTAAAGCATTTGAATTTTCCGGAGGAGGCAAGTTTTTGACTTGTCTTTCTGTACTAGTGGCTACGTGGAAAATGGAATGTCTCACTTGCTCAGCTAATCTAAAGACTCAAAAAATACACATTCTTACTTTTTGATTGTGTTTATCAGAGCTATTTGACTAGTGATTAGCAGTTTCCTAAAATGTAAGCCGAGCACACTGAGCTGGTGTGCAAGCCCGTGCCTGCGGGCTGGGGAGGGAGGGGGAAGTTTTGCCTGTTTCTGGAGGTTCATTGTTGGTGGTTCCTGACTCTGAGTGGACTGTCCATCCTCTTGTCCTTCGTGCTCTGCTCTTCTTTTCCTCAAGCTTTCTTCACCCATTTGGTTTCCTTGTTGAAATCTCTTAAGGAAATAAAAACAAAATATCAGTCAAGTATATTAATATTTGCTTGTTTGCTGATACATTTGGGTCCAAAATAGCATAGTTAAATATTGCCAGAAAACATAGTCGCACACATACTTGCTCACAGGCGAAGGACTAGCATCTAACTCCCTACTTGGAGAGAGTAAACTGAGAACGTGTTATATCTCCTGGACCTCCTCCAGCTAACTGGCCCTGGGTTCCCTCATACCCACCTGGCAGTGAGCGTCCTCGTCCGCCTCTCTGGGTGGCACTCGGTGGAGAGGATCTTACTGGGACAGTCTGTTTATAGCCGCTCCCTGCTTTGAGTTCCTCCGGAGGGCTAGGCAGATTTAATCTTTCTCCCAAAAGCTAATCTTGTTTTTCTGTCTAGGAGATCTCCTTTCTGATCTTCGTTAAATTAGGCTTGGTCTCAGCTCCTTGGAGATGCGAGTATCTGCTAAACCAAGTGTTACCTCTGGTAATTGTCTAGTTAGCAGCTCTTTGCCTCGGAGCCCCCAGTCTTCTCAGCGTTGACTCAGGGTGAACGGTTTCTGCTGGATGGTTTGTTCTGTTTGGAATTCGAATATAAACAGTTTGTTTTCAAATTTAAGGTTAGACTTTTTCAGTTGTGCGTGCTTCCCACAGTATTGGAATAAGATACAACATGAGATCGTGAAGGAAATTGAGTTAGGTCCCGATTCTTAAAAGTTGATTCCATCAAAAGTCTCTTCTCTCCCCAGACCTTACAGCTGTAATTACTAGAATCTGAATACTGAAGATCATTTTGCAGTTACCCAGAGAGGTCAGGGAATGCTTCCTGTTTAGGTCATTAGCTACTACCCAGTAATTATTGGCTGCAAAACTTGGTAACGTTTTAAATTGACAGAGGACTTATCTCAGTACCAGAAACATTTGGGCTGTAAAGAGACCCAGTTTGTTTTTAATCAAAGATATATTCTTTTAAAAACTAATCATCACAAATCCAACTTTTAAGATGAAACCTACACTAGAAAAAAGCCCACATAAAGAATGCAGGGCTTGGGTCACTGAATTTTGTTACAGCATTGTGCCCAACTTCTCTCTTTTAGTCTTGTATTTAGAATGTTATAATCGTTGCTGTTTAGTGATTCATGCTTTTACTTACCTTCTCTGTATTTGTTTGGTGTTAATCGGGCTCCAGGAACCTTTGTATAGTGTATTTCTTTTTCTCCTGTTAGATTTAATAGCCGGTTAGACAGCAAGACATGTCCATGTCTGAAAACAGAATATGCAGAAACAGCAGCAGCTTAAGTACAGAGGTTATAAAAGGTAATCATTAAACCCATTCTAAGGCAAGAAGCTTTAAGATAGGAACCACAGGTAAACCAATAGTCCAATTAGTTTATCTTTAAAAAAAAAAAAAAAAGTCTTTGTTCCATTCGTGAGAATGTGAGAATGTTTGTCCAGTACCTAAGTGCTGTATTACACAGTGAGAGTGGACCGTAATTTGAAGAGTCTATTTTGATGACTGATTTTGATGATCAAGCAGTCTCTAATTTAGGAATACTTTGGAAAGATAACCTTGAAGTAATTGTCAAATTATGGGTTTGTTAAAAACCTCTGTCCAGGTGTCAGCTGCATCCTATGAAGACAGTTGATGCTTTTATATTTAGAAAGTAGAGGAGTGTGAGCAGAAATCTTTGCTTTGTTTTTTATTAACCTGAAGGCAGCTGTGTGGACAGCTTGTGTTTCCTTCACTTGCAATTCCAATTAATTTTTCAGTTTTGTAAACGTTAAATCTTGCTTGAATGAAAATTTACATTCTCTGTTTCAATATAGTTGCGTGCCCAGGAAAAAGGCATTGTTATTCTGAAGGCAGAAATAAGGTAACTTCTTTCATTCTGACTAGTGATTCCTAAAATGCTTGCCAAAAAAAACCAAACTCAAACCACCCTTAATCGTTTTACTCCATTATTTTCTGCAATGCAGTTCTACAGCTCCTTTCCTGTAAGACTGCCCAAACTAGTAAATCCTGATCTGACTCCAGCTGAGTTTTATCACTAAACAACTGGTGTTAAAAGCCAAAAGATGTGCTGGTATTAGCCATTGATGAGATTTTTTTTTTCCCATTAAGATAATGCCTCATGGACAATAGTAGGACAGGATGGGAAATAAGACCACATTGTTGGAGCTAAGGATCAACAAAACTATCCTGGCATGATTTGACAGTTATTTTTCTCTTTCTTTTCTTTTCTTTTTTTTTTTTTTTAACCTTCTAATTAAGCACGCAGGCCTGATCCACAAGAGTTCCTGCCTCTTCTAATGGTGATGTAAATCTGTGACTAAAAATGGACTCTAAGATGATGTGAAACAGACTTATATTGGTTTGCATTTGCCATATTTTGGGTGGTTGAGCCAGACCGTGCTGTGAGTGTCTTTCTCCAGGACTGAAAATGCAAAGAAATGTCAGTACTGAAAACAAAATCAAAGCCATATTCCTTTACTCGGTGTTTTCTTCCTCTCTTTTTCTTGTTTAATGCTCACAGAAATAGGGTTAAGCTTCAAGAAAGCTCTTCCATCTTAACTTCTTGTTCAAAAATTACTCTCTGAATGATGGACAAAAGTCCCCTTTTTTTTTTTTTGTTTGTTTTTGCTACAGAGAAAGAGTAAAGTACTAAAACTGTAGTCTTGCTTAAAAGCACACGAGAAAGCTGGATATCAGCAACTTCCTAATTTTTCCTGTATCTTTTACAAGGACTTCAAAATACTTTTCATGGCAATTGTGATGCAAGACTAAATAAACCAGTGTTTCTACATCCATCACTTGCAGATGCCTGGTTTGGTGTCAGATCTGTAATGTAGGTCTGTATTCTGTATAGCAGATAATTTTGAAGTTAAGGTTTATAATCTTACCATTCACGTTTTTCCTGAAATGTCACAGAGACTGTTGAAGTAGGTAATATGAAAAGAAAAAAGGGGGAGAATCATATTATGGGGCTAGCTTTGTCCCTCAAAATGAAGTAGACTCAGAGTTTGTCATCTCTACCCTGGGATTTCCAGACCAACAAAAAGGGGAAAAAAAACTTTGAAAAGATTATGGAGTATGTAATCTGAAATTCCATGTTAAGTTTTGCTTAGGATTTTTTTCAGATACAGTGTTGGGAATCTTTGAAATTTTTGTGTGGATGTGTGTTCTACTCAGCTCGTGATGTTTTCAGGTGCCTTTCCTTTTTATATCAGATCTGATCTATATTGTACTTTGTTTATTCACATGCCATAAAGGCAACACGAAAAATGTGTTGTTTGAGTTTTTGCCTAAACAGTTTCTTTACTCAATCTGGAATGTGTCTTTGGAGAGTTCCCATCTGTTGAATAGGTGTCTTAAATCTCTGCCAGTGACTTGACCTTAAACTAGCCTGTATTTCCTTATAAAAATGGAAAAGTATTTTATTGTCTAGTTCAGTTTTAGGGACTAATCTTCTTTGGGTGCCGTGAGCTTGCCAAAGGATTTGAAATTTTACCAGCAATCCTCCTTTTCCTTAGCCACTTAAAGGAAAAAATAAACACTGAGTTCAAGGATTCTGCTGTTATTTTCTTTGTGCACAAGAGAAATGACATTTTACAGCCATGGGAAAAGACTCCTTCCCTCTTAGATATATACATAGATGAAGAGATCAAGGAGTTCAAATTCCAAGGGGCTGCAGGAGCAAACACTCTGTGGGCTGTTCCTGTCTAAACAGTGTAGTTTGAACCTTTTCAAATGCTATTTACCAATTAAATCGTAAAAAGTAATTTTCAACTTTAATTCGGGAAATAGCAAGGGCACAGCGTATAAAGACACCTTTTATTATCATTAGTCACTAATAATAAAGGTTAATGTTTGTTAGGGTTGGTATTTATTGCTTGCAGTAATGCAATTGTTCTGCTTTGACCAATACTTAAGTAAATGGTAAGGATCATTCTAACGTGCAGCTTAGCAGTATCTCGGAATGGTACTTTCCATTCTAACCTTGCTACTTAACGGCTTTTTTCATCAGAGGACCGTCTGTTTACTTGCACTTGCTCTTCTTTGAATCCTGCCATTAATAAACGTGCTGTAAGATGTGATTTCACCACTGTCATCATTAGATGCGTTTTAATATTTTATATTTTTTGTCAGTAATTGCAGGTGTGCTGCAAATAGAATATAAGGGAACCGTCTTTTTTTAATAGCTGTGTCAATGCTGGGTTATGTTACTGGATTGCAAGATCTTTGCATCTCAGGAGAGTCAGTAGGAAAGATTAGAAGACTACGTTGTTCTTAAGTCCTGTAGTGTGTATGTCTTATAAATACCTGCTTACCCCAGCCCCCCACTTTGTTCTTGGTTACAGTGTAGTTGGATTTGTGCCTGGGATAAATAAGGCTGTTGAAAAGATCTTCAGGTTTGCTAAAGGTTTTGTGCTAGACCTGCCTGAATAGTGCACATCTTTTAGTAAAACACAGATATTTTAATTTTTTTTATTAAGTTTTCTTGAGCACCGCTGTTTAGAGACTCCTCATAAACTTGTAAATGCTGTGTGTAGTGTTCCATCCAAAAGATCACAAAAAATCAAGAAGCCTTTTCTTAAGGGTATTCTAAAGGAATTTTGATGGCCTACCTTTACAATATCGAATTAGGGTGGTTTTTTTTCATAGTTTCAACCGTGCTTCAGAGCCTGATCTGAATTACTGATTTCTCTAATACCCAGCCAACTCCTCTTTTTCATTTGAGGAACAAGAACCTCTCTTTGATCTCCTTTTTGAGTCCAAAATTCAGGTTATGTTCCACTGGTGTTTCATCAAGGAGGGATTACCAGATCCCATTTGCTTTTGAAAATGGCATCTTTGGCATGTCTGTTTCTAGCCGAGGAAGTCAGTGAATACTGAAGTGCTCCATAGAGGTTATGGTGCTCTGGGCTGCCTGCTTTTGAAATCTCAGTTTAATTTTAAATTTACCAAAGCCAAACTTTTTATATGTAAAACAACTTTTAAGTACTGCAGTATCTCTAGAAGTTTCATATTTGAGTGCATATTTATATAGGTATGTTCAAAATTAATTTAGTATGGGGAAAATCCATAGAGAAAAAAAATATCTGGAGATACCACTCGCTGAGAAAGCACATTTCTAAAAGTAAAGAAGTCTTCAAAGTGCATTTGCTTTTCTAGATTCAAGCTGACTGATGCTGTTGGATTTTTACCATGTTTGTGCAGAGTAGAATGAGTGCTCAATGGAAGAGCAGCGCCTGGCCCGCTGAGGGTTTGTAGTCCCAGAGGAGAAGCTCTTGGAACTCCTGATACACAGTGCCAGTACAGCAGTATGAATTTTTAATGCTGGAAAATCTTAGAGATGCTCTCTGCTCTGAAGAGCAATGTTCTGCCTAGAAAGATAAAAGTGTCTTTCTGGCTTAAAAATAGAGCACGGGAGAAAAAAGAAAAACTGGATTTAAATTACCTGTAAAATGGGGGGGGGGGGGGCACTTTCTAACAGGCTCAAAATTAGAAAAGGAATGATGGACCCTCAGTTCCCAGGACTTATCTTCACACTTCTCCCAGCATCAGCATCTTCCTGGTATTTACACAACTGGAGGCCAGAGCCTGTGATGCTGGGCTCTGATGACAGGGTGAGAACCAAGGACAGTACGTTGTAAGAGGGCTGGAGCTGGAACTACTGAGGTTCAGTGTGGCTTTGGAAATGTGGTGGCAGCGTTTGCTTTTTAAATGTATACTCACATTATTTAACCCATTTCTAGGGGAAATTATGTTCAGTTATTATGGACAGAACATGCTCTGTAAACTCAGCAGTGAAACTTGTTGTTGCTACAATTCCACAAATTCTGGATTGTTTTCTCAGTTTCTTGATAGGGATTGAAGAATGGTCCATGTTTTTATGTTGCTTTGTGAAAGGAAGCTGGAATGACTCCATTGGTTTGATTTACAACCTAGAAGATACTGTAAATGAGAGGAAGGTGCAGTATTTCAGAACTGGTTTGCTCTCTCAGCAAACGAAGTTAAAACAGTAAGTTAATGTCAGCTGGGTAGCAGAAAAAATGATAAATTGGCATGGGTAGAGCTCTTGTAATAGAGTAAAACAACTAAGTAATTTCTTTAGTATCTGTGGTTACAGTATGTATGAAACAAGGCAAAGTAACATGATTAAAACAATCTTAAGCTCTGGGGTTTTAAGGTATGATTTTCTTCAATATCTGAATACTAACCAAGCTCATCTACTTGATCATGTAAAATTCTGGCACCTTCACACTTGAGTGTGCTTGGAACTTGTTTCTAAATACGAGGTGATGATTTACTGAAAACAGGGTAGTTAATCTTCATTTCAGCACTTTAAAGATGCAGAAAAGCTGTTACCTGTGCAAACAGAAAGACTTTGCTGTCTGTTCCTTTGTAGTACTATAGTGCCCAGCAGTAATAGATTTGACACTGGATTACAAAGGAGTGAGTTGAAGCGGGTATGAATTCATCGGTAATTCTGTTGAAATAAACTGATTTTATTTCTCAAAGTAATAGGCCAAGTGAATATGAAGAAATAGTAAAAAGAAAAAATACCTGGTTTTGGATAGGATTTATAGTCTCACCGGCAAACTGCAGTAGCAATGTCCACAGAAATATATTTTAAAAAGTTTGTGGTAAGAGTAGATGAAGAACTACTTGAAAACCTTAGGCAGCAAGAAGCCGTGGCTGATGTCAGGCTGGGAAAGGGTTTCTTCTGCAGGAGCGTGTCCCGGGCCCGTTCCCTTCTGTTGCTGGTGTTGGTGCTGCAGCTGCTGGAGGATGGGGAGGGCGCTCTAATAGAGTGGGCTGGTGAAGGGCTAGAACACATTGCCCAAAGAAGTGAGAAGGTTTCTTTTGTTACACAGCTTCAACAAAAGATTAGACCAGCATCTGGTAATTCCTCCTGTAAGGGCATTTCTTACTGAGCCTCCGTTTCCTGCAGCTGGAAACTGCACCAAGCATGGGAAGAGAAGCCTGAACAAACCTGTCAGCTTCACAAGAGGTAACAGCTGGAGTGATGAGAAGCTGCTGTGTAGAAGACGCCCTGAAAGCTTTGAATTTTGCCTGTGAGCTTTGAGCAGGATTCCAGGGTGGCTTTGGTATGCGTGAAGTGATTTCTATGCAAATGGAGCCAGCTGGAGAGGGGAAGGAGACCTTTGTCTGTTCGATTGCTGCAGGTGTTAAAGGTTTGCAGTGTCCATACCGTACACACGGAGGAGACAAGGTGGCGGCAGTGCTTTGGTGTTTAGGTGGGGAGTTTTACGTGAAGGTGTGAGACAGAAGCTCTGCAGCCTCCTTCAGCTGCCGCATTTTGAATTTCTGAAGGCAGGTGTTTAGCAGTTCAGATTGCACCTTTGGTACTCCTTCCTGATGCTATTTTCTTCCATGAACTTCATCCCATACTTACTGTGCTTGGTTCAAAGGTTAATTGAAGTAATTTATTTCCATCCTTGGTGCTGACAGAAAAGTGAAGAATGATTTCAGGTTTTGTTTCTTCCTTAGTCTTCACACATGAGTTAGAGACAAAATCTGTACCTTTCTGTTTCCTAGAAGTTCCCTCCAAAGACGAACCCACAGTAAATGTTGCCAGATTATGGGCTTTCTTGCCATTTAGCAGCACTGCAGTTCTGTGTTGTGATAACAAGGAGTAGAAACAATTAATTGTCAGTGGCTAGCATTGTATAAGACTAGGGCTAGCGAGTTTAAAAAAAACTGTAGTGGGAAACTCTTTCACCCTGTGGGGAAAAAAGTAAGACAATGAGATCCTGGTAGTTAACTGGGAGTCAACTGCATCTGTGGCTAACATGGTAAGACATAGTACGTTTGTATTTCTTTAAAGAATGATCTATAGATAGTAAAATACACTATATTGTTTACTTTTTTTACTGTTCTGCAGGTCTTCCCCTGTTTATGTCTCAGCAGGTGAGTGGAGCAGAGCCGAGCTGTGTTGGTGCGGAGCTGCAGAAGCAGCAGGAGGTGCTCAATACAGCCCTACACGGTCAGCGCTGCTTCTCTCGGCGAAAGCCCAGCCAGCAACGACTAAACTGGCAAAGATGGTAAGATCATACAAGATCAGCTATTATCTTGATATTGGAACCCTTGCCCATCTTTCACACTTTTTCATGCTTGCACTTTTATAGCAGTACCCAGTTTATATCCGCTCGTATCTTCTGAGCGTATCCTGTTGCGAAGAGGAGCTGCCTGGGTGCGCTGGAAGCTTTGGTCTCAAAGGCCACTTAATGATTTATGGCCAGTGTCATTATCTCCCTTCATAAGTTTTATATATGCAGTTTGAAACAGAGCTGAATTCCTGCTACTTCCAAATGTAGTCCAAGAGCTTGTTTGGGTTTCTTCCCAGTGCTCAAAGAAAATGTTTTTATTTTTAACTGCTCTTTAAGCATAGAAAGGATGGTGATGATCATCCTTTAAACTCTTTAAGTTACTTCTTCTAACTAGCTTTTGAAGCATTGGAATTTTTATTTGATTACTTTAAGTAGTGATATTGCTTGCTAGGCAATCTTAACTCTTAAAATTATCAACTTTGTTACTAATTTCAGGGGGATTTTTGTTTGGCCTCAGATATATCTTTAATCTGAAATACTTAAGGGAAGCAAGTTCTTTTAGCTGTTCATAAAGTAGGAAATTAGTTTCTTTCCTAACTGTCAGAAGGAGTTGGAGAGAAACACCTGTCTAAACATTAATTCTATTTGTATGGTACTTGACACTCTTGAAAAGGTATTTGTTTTTTGTAAATCTGAAACAATTCCCAGATTTTACTGTCCAAGAATGTCAAGTGGGTGATATGCAGATATGTATTTAAAATACCTTTTAATAGGATTGTTTGGTATCCACAAAAAAAAGTGGTTCTGAGCCACAAAAGGACTCTTCCCTCCATAGGAAAACATGTTTTCTCATTTTTTTTTTTTTTTGCAAATGCTATGGAAGCTGAGTATGGACAATCTCGCAGGAATCTGATTAAATGTTAGCTCATTTAATGTTTAACATCATGTTTTAATGACAGGCAAATGAAAAAGCAATTGTAGTGCTTCTGATGGCAGCGCTGGTGTCCCTGTCAGGGTGTCCTGGGAGCCACATGTAACATCTGCCCTCAAGGAACAGCTGTGAAAGTGGGAAGCAGACGTGGGAGAAGTGTAGTTCCAAGACATTCCCAGTTCACTTGAGTGGAAGAACAGTTAAGCCAAAATTGAGAGAGTTTTGAAAAATCTCACTTCTATTTCTAAAGAATTATTAATATAATAATTTTTTCCCTGTGAGGTTATTTTTTACAACATCTGGAGGCTACTCAAAAGGGCAATTAAAAACAGATGGGAATAATACATAAATCATAAATAATTTGCATATGCAGTTCCAAGGTTGTATTTCCATACCCAGACATGCTTATCTTGAAAAATATGTCTTAAAATACTCAAAACCTGCCTTAAAAACCACTGTGGTTTTTAAGGTGTGTTCTTTCAGGGTCAGCGTTTGGGCAGACCGGAGCTTGTGTGGCAATCGGGGTAGTGTGTATGTCTGTATCTGCTATATTTATATGACTTGTCTGCAGAAGTATTTTGGACTTTCTATTTCAAATTAGATTTTTCAAATTCAAGGAAGACAGGAGATGGGCCTGGTTTAGCAACAGACCACCCCCACTCTCCCTCTCCCCAAAACCCCAGCAAAACCTGCCTGACAACTTCACGGTGTGAGTTATTTAAGACTGCTTAAAAAATTGTTTCTGATGTTTTGATTGTTATTGTGAGTCCTTGAGTCCTTGCATAAACAAGTTGAAAAAGCCGGGAGAAGGAAAGAATTGGAAGGTGTCCCTCTGATAACTGCCTGGGAGGAGTCTGTGCGGTGCTGGTTCTGTTGGTCAGAGTCTCAACGTGACGCACTGAAGTCTTCTGATGAGCTGGTGAGGTTGTTGCACTCGTTCCCAGTAAAGGAAAGTAATTAAGGCTGTATTAAAATTCCACTGATTGTAGGACTTGTGTATTTTTGACTACCTTGGTGTTTTGTCTCTCCTCAGGGTGGTACCTGAGTGCATGAGGACGGGTCAAGTGCTTTGAGAGTCTCTGGCTTCCCAGGGTGGGACTGGAGATGCTCTCCCCACCTTCTCCGAAATAACCATCTTCTGCCCAGTCGTGGCCCTGCCCTGAAGGAAAGCACCTTGGGAAAGCAGAAAACTTGCCATACAAGAACAGTATGTATTCTTTTGGGGATTTAATTTGGTTTTGTTAACTTTGATCAAAGCCACTGAGATTCTTCGTTATTTATAATATTACACAACTACAGTAGTGAGACTGTTGTTAAAATTTCCCGGTACCGTTTAGGCTTTGTTGTGCAGATGAAGCTGAAGCAAAAAGCTGACCCGACAAGTTCTATGTAATTCCAAAATAAAGTCACTTCATAGCAATACATATTATTCCAGCACTGATGTGCGCTGCTGTGACAAACCAACAATTACAAAAGCTAAGGCAAACAGTCGTCGTAGTAATGCAAAGGCTGTCAGTGCACAATGGCATGTGTCCTTTAAATTAAGACATACATAACAGAGACAGGTTATTTACAGTGTTGGAGGCTTTCTGCTTTGCTGTTCATTTGCTTTGTGGCAAGGTGTGTGTCTGTGCTGGAACACCAAGCTTACACATTTTTTTTATCTTGTTAACTGAATACTTGTCTTTGTATATTAACTTAGAGCTGTACCATGATTTGCCCTAACTAGGAATAGCCTTTTCTTCAAAAAAAGAGTTATATTTTAGGCTAGCTTACACTACTGATGGTACAGCTGGAGAATATGCTGTTGTCATTCTTGATGACGCTGAATATGCAGTAATCTTGAAGAGGGTAAACGTTCCATTACATCTTGCACAGTTGAAAAAGTAAAATTCAGGCACAGAGCACTCTTTTTGGATGAGATGCGTAACACATCTTGATTCCTATCACCAAGATTCTTGTTGAATTTCATTTTTAGTAGGGGATGAAGGTTTCACATCACAATAGCTAAAATCATGTCCGTAAACTAGATCCTTCTGAGAGCTTTCATCTAAGTGTGGTTCGTGTGCTGTGACAGCGCTCCACAGGCTGTTCTTCCCCAGGGATTTGTGTAAGAGTTCTCTCATTCTCCTATTTTCTTTGGATGTAGATTCCCAAATGATTTCAAGTTCCCCTTCTACTTTCCTAGAGAAAAGCGAAGAGAAATCCTACTTTTAAAAACACTTTTCAGCAGTAGAGCATTTGAACAAGCCCAATATAAACAGCGTGTATTCAGATGATTGAAATGATCTGATTGAAAGTCGTTCCTCCTTTGTTTTTAAGAAAGTCCTTCAATGTAATGCCAGAGAGGGTATGATCAGAAAAAAAAAAGATCTGGACCCCTGTAACAAGTTGGATTAAGTCCACAGAAAGGAGCAGCACGTGAGAAATGCAGCTGCAGTGGCTGTGCTGTCCCCTGGGTGGGGATCAGTTACTCAGTATATGCTTCAAAATGCTTTCTAAAGACAGTTAATCCTTGGCTTTTGTTTAGGGGGTGTGAGGTGCAAAGAGTGAAATGATGTGACTGAACTCCACCAACAAACCCTCCTGAGCTTCACCCCTTGGTTCACTCTGGTCCTCTCTATTGTGGCCTTGGAACCTTTTCCACGACTCCTCTTGTTTTTAAATGAACTTCACTGTCTTCCCAGGGACAGAGTGCACAGCTCTCGTCTCCACTGTGAGGTGCAAGAGCTTAATCTGCCTTACTCTTACTGTAGCGCAGAACATTACCCAGCCTTTATTTCAGCTGCTAATTTCTAAAACCAAGACTTTTTTTTTTAAGATTGTTCTGTTGTTAACACTTGTATGAGCTTCAGCCAGAGAAAAACTGAAAGATGACCGATTTCTAAATTGCTGTCTAATTTACCAGTAGTGAGAATTTCACTAATTGAGAATAAGAATGTTGTTATAACTTCCACCTATCCTGTAACAGTTTATTTACATAATACTTATCACTAAGATCTACAATTTTTATCGTGGTTACAATGTTGTGTGTCACCTTACAGGTGACAGCCTTTCTCCCTCGCCTGTGCGGGGCTGTGCAGTTTTCCTGCTGCTGGCCCTCTTCCGAGGACAGTCCTTACTGAGGCTTCCAGACCTGCATTGACACCCAAACTGCAGCAGCTGTACCTGTCCCAGAGGCGGTACTTTGCTCCTCTGCAGGAAGCTTAGGAAATACAGTGTGACCTACAAAACTTCTGAAGGTAAGCATCCTCTGAAACAAGACTTGAGGTATTTACAGACCTGATTTTCTACCATGGAACCATGTTAACAACTTTATTTATGTCTGAAACATCCAATGTATTTCATTTATGGAAGGGAATGCTGTAACGATGACTCACAAACAATAAACATGGCATTATGGTTATCTGCTCTCTGAAGAACAGAGAATGATACTGCTTTCTCATCAGCTGCTTTAGGTGAAAGGTTGCTGTGAATTTCCAATATTCTCTAGCAAAGGCTGTAATTATTGAGAAGGCTCTACTCTGCAGCTTCCAGGAAGGCCAAATTTGCCTAACTAGAAGCTTTAAAAGCTTTTCTTTATCAAAAGAACAACTTCATCTACATGCATTTCTTTTTGAAAAGCAAGTGGTGAAATTCTATTCCCTTTGACACAATGGGTAAGTATCGCAACTCCTGATTTTTGTCACCAGGTGAAAGATGATGCAGGAGGGGAGAAAATGTTGAAGGGCATCACCTTTGTTATATCTTATGAAGCCCACGTTAGTTTGGATGCAGCCTCTTAAAAACAGCACCACGAGAGAAGAAAGATGGGGACTGTCTGATCAGAGGTGACTCCTGCACATGCTGTGACAGCACTAACTCCCCTCTGGGTGCAGGGGCTGGGGCAGAGGGTCCCCCTGACCTTTGTCCCGCTCACAGCAGTAAGGAGGGGGCTGCTTGTCTCCCATGCAGCGTCTCATTGGAAGAACTGCCTTTCCCACACCTGAAGTGGTGTCTTCCCTTGTTTGACAAGAAAACTTGCCACCAACAATAGATCTGGTAAATTGTTACGGTGAAGACCTTTGTGGCAGTAGCGGGGCCAGACGTGGTATGGTTTCCTGACTCCTGTTACAAAACTAAATGCCAGAGCAAAGGCAATTACATGGAAGAGTTTTCTGTCTTCACCTGCTTGCAGCGCGTTACACTAGACTTGGCGGTGGGCAGTGCCTTTAAAATAGCTTCATTTCTTTTAGAGTCTTCCTAAATAGAGATTGTAGCTTTAATAAAATACAAAATCAGCTACCCAAATAGTCAGCATACCTTCAGCTAAATTTAAACAGGCTTTCCTGCTTAAGAAGTAGCATGCTACTTTGGCTTTCATTATTCAAACACTGAAATTCCAAAATCTAATACATAATACACTTATTGCATGTGCTTACCATAATAATTATACAGGTGTTTTGAATTGGAACATTATCAGCTAGATAGTTTTCTGAACTATAAATGTACTCTAAACAGAGCCAGTGGAAATGAGCGTGGTTGTTTGGTCCTGTCCTGGCACTGCTGACTTGGGCTGCCAAGCTACAGATGACCAGCAACATGTAAACCACAAAACAGCTTTTCCTTCCTTACTCCTGTGACTGTGTGTAGGGAAGGGAGAGAGAAAATAATAAGCCTTATAAGCCAGACATACAGGAAGCTGACCACAATGTATGTTTTATCTCTGGCAGAGAGGGAGAAGAGAGTAAAGACATAATGGGATTACCGTGGGAAAGTACTTTATATTACCATAATACTTGAGATGAATGAAGGAACAGAAGAAAATTAGTTTATATGGACAGTATCAGCCACGATGCTAGTTGGTCTTATAAGAATAAAACCACATTCTCTTATCTAAGTCTAGAATTCAACTGACTTCAGTGCCAGTTAGTTTTTTTAAATGTAGTTTCTAATATAGTTATCAAAGGAAAATAGCACACCATGAACCAAAATACAACTTGGATGATTAATATAAACCTTATTTTTAACTTGCACACTGTTAAGGCCTAACTACCACCAGGAAAAGGCAGTCACCAATTACCCTGTTCATTAACATCGGAGACTACAGAAACACAAGGTGCTTAAGAGGTTCATCTTGTGCTTGTTTCATAAGTCATTATTTTTCACCATTGTATTGGCCAATGGTGGAGTTCCAGGTGTAGCTCTCACTTCTTAAAAGCTAGCTGCAAGTATTAATTGTGTGTGCTTACTGAGAAAAGAACAAGCAATTCAGACTGAAGAGGAAAAAAAGTGACTTAGTATAACTCCTGTATGGAAAGTGCAATTATTTGACATGGCTGTCAAACATACCTCTTTTACCTACTTTGGGGCTAGGAAAGTAAATTTTGAATGATCCATGGACTTCGAACTATGGATCTACATTACACTGTAAGTATTCTATGCTGGAAAAAAAAACTTGGTTATTTAACCTGCTGTTCTCTGCTATAAAATATTGTAACATGAGTCCAGAGCTATGAAAGGCACTTAATTAGTTAAAAAAACTCTAAATAACTACTTCCAGAAAAATGTGGGATAATCAAATTGCTGTTTTCTCATGCAAATTTTAGAGATTAGTGGCACGTTCATTGTACAATTCCCAGCTCCTCACACCTGTTTAGCAGCACTCTAAAAGGTAATTGATGGAACTTCAGTGATGCCAAGCCCTTTTTTCTGATATGTCTCAATGATAATTCCACAATGTCAGAGATGACTTGGAAAATGACAGCTTAATTACCTCTCCTCAGTTTTTCCTGTTCACAGATAATGTGAATGTGCTGTGCAGCTTTCCACTACCAGAGTGGAAAAATACTTTTAGAGCACTCAAAAGGTTATTTAAACACCAACAGTCATAATCTTTTGTAAATCTGTTAAAATATCTTTCCATCTTTTTATTCTGCACAGCAAATCTACATCACTTGTTAACAGTACAGTAAGGGAGATTGAAAAGGAAACCCATCATACACATACTCATTAGATTCCTTTCACTTCCTACTGTTCTGAAAACTCTTGAGGGTCATAGAAGGGAAAGCGTTCAGCCTTTAGTAGCAAATGCTATTAAATAATTACCATTTATCTCAATGATTTATAGACACCATCCCCTCACCCCAAATCATTAAAGAATAGGCTCGTATCGATACTTTTGTTAAGAATAAGTCTTAAGAGTAGTAGTAGTCATCCAGAATAAATTCCTTCTTCAAAAAGTCTTTATTGGAGCTGGGAAGGAGGGAATTAAGAGGAGCATTTTGGCATTTTCAGTATAGCTAAAGCCTGGGTGAGAAAAGATACCCAGAATACAGGGAAGAGACTCTGGGGCAGCGGCTGCACACAGCTGCCTCCCCCCACCCCTTGGACCCCTCAGCTGCGATGGGATCCTTCTGCCAGGGCCCACTTACCTCTTCTGCTGCAGTGCTTCCTCCAGTGTGTCCTGTCTGTCCTGCAGCAGTCGCTGGAGATGCTCCATTTCTTGCCGGTACTGAGCAGTCTTCCCGGCAAATTCCTTCTCCTGCTCAGTCATTTTGAGACTGATATCTCCAAGCTTCCCGGCTGCTTTCTTTTTATACACCTGTAAGAGTTAAGACGATAGGAGCAATGTGATTATAGGAGAGAGAAATGAGGACAACCAAATAAATGCCAACAAAAGAAACAGCCAGAGATATTAATTTGTGGTCCCTATTTGTTAATTTGAAGGGATTACACTCATGTTTTGTTTCACATGTGTGTGTGGCATGTACCACAGTACATTTGTCTCACACATGAAAAGGACTGGCTGCAAAAAAAGGGCTTCTCTTCCAAGATGCAAGGCTGCGCGTTACAGAACAGGTTGCTTGGCCAAGTCATACTTAGCAATGCACATCATGAAGTGTCTGTGTTCTGTTAGTTGTTTAATCTTAACACAAAGAGTAGCTTCATGTTTTACAAGAACTCACTGCTTCATGTAGTAGTTACTTCTGTTCAGTGAAGTGCAAGTGATTTATTTTTTTCATTACTGGCAATAACCAAATATATTGTTCTAATCCCCAAAACAAGAACTCTTGTGAACAAAGGGATTTTGCTTTCTGAAATAACTTCCTCATTAAATTATCTAAGCACACAAGGAATTGAAAAATGGCTTGTCCATCGTTACACATTTCTACATGCTGCTGCTCTTGACAAAACCCAATATTAGCTCTTTTTCTCATAATTACAAACAGAATGCTTATACTGTTACTGTATCTGCAAAATGTAATGTTTGATAAAGGCTACAGGACAGAGTCTTGGCATGGAAGCAGCTCCTTTAACAAAATTGCCAACTGTTTAGCAAAGCTTTAAAAATATGGCTATTTAAGTCTTAAGTTTTACCTGCATCTGATTCAAAGCAGGAAGAGTACGTGTTTTGGAGGAAGAGGAAAAAAAGAAAAAAGGGCATTTTTATGCCTGTGCTGCAAGCTATATGATTTCCACAAACTGCCTCCTTTTGAGCTCTTGTAAAACATGTCACTTCTGGAGTTTCATTTTCTGGAGACAATAGGATAGTGATAAACAACAATATTTACATAGAAAATTAGTCACACAATATTTAAGGCTGACTTTGTGGGGTTTTCCTGAGCTTTTTCCTGTTAGCTCTAAGAACAGAACCAAAAGCCTCCAAGTGAACCAGTCACCTCACCTGGCTGTTTAGGTTCCCAGAGAATCATGGAATCATGGAATTGTCAGAGCTGGAAGAGACCTCTAGAGACCATCCAGCCCAACTCCCCTGCTAAAGCAGGGTTGCCCAGAGCACATCACTCAGGACTGCATCCAGGTGAGGCTTGAAGGTCTCCAGAGAAGGGGACTCCACACCCTCCCTGGTCAGCCTCTGCCAGGGCTCTGCCACCCTCATCCCAAAGAAGGTTTTTCTCATATTTGAATGGAATCTCATGGGTGGATGCTCATTCCTGTGATGCTGCAGGAGGATAGAGTTGACTCTGTTCCCTCTGAGCAGAGGGTGTGGGGAGCTGGCCTGGAGGGAAGCACAGAGCTCAGGAAAACAGCCAGACTTTCCCCTCTTAAATACCTCCTCCAGCTCTGGACCCAGAACCTCAAATTCTTCTCTTTAGGATCTATAATTATTTCAGAGAACTAGAGAGAACTTCCTCTCTCATTGAACACATAAATGGCTGATAAAGGACAGCAGCCAATGGTATTGGTGAAATCCCTTTTTATCTCGTGGTCATAGATCATCCAGCTCATGGGAGGTGTTTGAAGCTGCCCTGAGATGGCCCCAGGCTGTGGCTGCCCCTGTTGGCTTCTTGTGCCTGCTGTGTCACCTGCGCAGAACGACTGTGAAATCAACAGGACACAAGGGGCAGAGGCACACCACTTTATGACCCAATGACTGGGGCATGAAACTAGGTATCAGGGATATGTAGTTCTGAGAGTGCTCCTGTGACTGTTTCTAACTAGGTCGATTTAAAACGTGTAGGGTGAAGGGTGCCCAGCCTGCGCTGTGCTGCCTGTGGGAGCCAGCCCTGCCCAGGGTGGTTCTGGACACACAGACACGTCCCTCACAATAGGGTCCAGTCTCTGGCTTCTTCATGGCAAGCCTGAAAGAGTAGCTGAAATAAACGGAAGTATGCAAAAGTAGAATTGAACTTACTTTGGTACTTTAATTCTTAAAACAAAGTAGGTTTTGTTTCCTTAACGTAGTTCCTCAGCAAGAATTATTTCTTTTTCTGAATACTTGTATTCAACCTATCTGATAGCGCTCTACAGTTATTTTCTGACCATCATGTGGCTGTACTGATAACCTACAAAACATTTTGCGGTGAGTGACGTTTTGTAATCTTTGTTTACAGTAATTGCTAAATCCCGAGCTAAAAATAAAGATAATAACTTCTAATTTGCTACCTAAGCATATGTAGTCTATAATATGTAATAAAGTAGTGCATATGAATATCTACATGGGTTTGGGTTTTATTTTAGCAATAGCCTGTTACTTAGCTTTCAAGACTTTCACAGTGATTCTGTGCTTAATAACCAATTTGCCAGATCTTCACTGGTTTTGAGGTTTCTCAATGAAAAAAGTAGGATTCTTGTTCATTTACTTTCTCCAAAAGAATCCCCTAAAAGGAAGAACTCTGGACTAGAAGATGGGATCCACTTTTACAGGCAAAGCACAAGTGACCTGGCTTCAGAGGGCAATGATGGAAAGGGAACAGACCTGCCTGCTTTCTGAAGGACCTGTCTGTGGGGCATGTGCCCTGTATTTGCAGGGCCTCCCCCAGCCCTCCCTCATCTCAGTCACCTCTGCAGCGATGTGGAATAAGCCCCAGGGCATCTTGTGACACACATGGTGCATCTGACCTAGAACACAGGTCTGGGTGACTGTCCCTGCCAAAATATGAGGCAGTGAATTCACCAGAAGGTAAACCCAAGATCCCCGGTTATGTCTAAGCAGTAGAAAATGCAGACTCATGTTGTAGGCGTTTGCAAGTAACTTAACCCTGTAGGATAGAAGCTTTTCTCTCGTATGCAATCTGAGGACTGTACGATCTAATGCAAGTAATATGTATTTCTTATCTTGTATCTGCTGACATAGCTGAAGATGGCCAAAATCAGGGCAAAACACCCTTTTCTAAGGTAAGTCAAATTACCGATAGTTTTATCACCCTTTCAGAAAACTAAATGCATTTTAAGTCCTGTTATCACTGGAGAAAGATACACCTAAATCTATGCCCCACAGTCAGTTTATTTTGTAACTCAAGGCAAAAGGCAGTTACCCCATTTGTGATCTCCTGAAGCAGCTGATGGCAGTACTCCTCCATCAGAGGTAATAGGACTAATGAAACCTCTAACTTGTCTCATTCCACTCAGCAGGAAGGAGATAATATTAAAGTAAGCTGCTGGTCAAGTTTCATGGTTGCTAGAAGTGTGGAAAACAGATGTTTTCCCAGTGAAGAATCCTTTCACCTCCCCACGTTCAGCCAAATTTTTATCAGCGGCACCTGAAGCAGCAGTGTGTGCAGTACAGCTTGTCCTGCTGGAGGAACTGCAGTATGTATCGGGGTTAAAGTCTTGTCACTAAGAAGAACCAAACTAAAAACTCAACAATGTGTTCAGATTTATTTTACGTATAAAAAACCCTATTTTCATAAAACAATCCTGTAACTTTCCGTAAGTCACCGAAGAGATCAAATTAATAAAGTTTATTATTTAGAAAAGTGGATTATCTGACTGGAGGTGTTTTAAGAAATTAAGGTATTTTCAAAGAAATAAATGCTAGCTTTTAGCAAAGATCAATTAATACAATAACCAAGTTGAATGACATTTTGAGGTGCTTTGTGTTAAGTCCTCTGCTTTGCTTACAAAAACAGAACAAAAAAGTTTTGCAAGTTTGTTTCTATTAGTCTTGCTAAATGGAACAGCAATGCTTAAGAAATTTATTTACAGGCTGTTTTTTCTTGTTTCCGTTAACAGTTGATGGGTTAAGAAGGACTTTTTTAATTTTATTTTAATTGGTTTTGCACTTACAATCCACTGCGCGTAAATATTGTTTTATACAAGTCTCTTCTCTATCCTTTATAGTGGTCACAGATCTATTAAATTGCAATAAATCTGTATTTAAGAAGAGTGTAAGCCATCGTCTTGGTAGGAGAGCTGTTTTCTAAATTTAGATAGACACGAATGAGGGTGAAAAATGGCTAAAAATATTTTTTTAGCTGTATTAAAGTAGAGAATTCTTTTATGGTAGCGTTTCACATTTATGTATTTAATGAAAGGTTCCTTACAAATTCTAGCTATTTTTCTGCTTACTGTTCTCTCTTTACAGCTAGGATTTGGTTTGTTTGCTCTGTTGCCAGCTGCTGGGGTGTGTTGATCCTGAGGAGGGAAGTGCAGAAGGAGCTGGGCTCTGCTAACACAGTGCTGCATGTTTATGCATTAGAGGCAATAGCAGTGTACAACTCAACTGGAAAATTGCAATGTATGGAGATACCGGATTTTGGGCAAAATGCACGAACTTTACTTAGCACAAAACAGCTTTTGGAAGTTGTATGTATTACTTCCCACATATAGAAGCCAATATGCCAGATATCCTTCTCCTTCCTTTTTTGAGTTTACAGCAAAAGCAAAACACAAATGAGGTATAATTTTTAATTCTTTTTACAACTGGTCATAATTCTCCAGGTAAGGATGTACATGCCATGACCTGGCAGATGTGCAATATACAAATATAAAGGAAAAATATAGTTCTGAAAACCATAATGATGATCCATTTTGCTTTCTGAAAACTCTGTAAAATAATCCATGTCTCATAAAAATGTTGACACAGATTAACTACTGCCTCTTCTCATTAAACAATCAAAACCTTTTCTGTAATAGTTAGCTTAGAAATACTGCTTACCTTAACTTTTTCTTCCAGTCTTCCTAAGCGTAGACTGCCTTCTACTATTTTGTTAAGAACACCATGATTCTCGTTTTCCAAACATTTGGCCTGCAAACATATAGTATGTATAACTAAATGTAATCCTTACTTTAGACAGGGCAGACAAAATCCGTATATGCAGGAAGACAAGCTATTCTGTTTTGAGCTCCAATAGTCTAAAGAACCAAGATGGAAAAAGAATCCCGAAAATTACTTTAATAATGACCATTTAATAATTTGTGAAGAGACCACGAATACCATCTCGCTGACAGAACAATAACTAGAAACAGCTTTACTCTGAAGAGATCACAGCTACTGATGTTGCAATCCACACCAATTCTGCATATTCTTTGAAAGATGTACGTACACATATGTAGGGATTCCATTCCTAATGTGAGACTTGCCTCTCTGGGCCGGATTTATCATCTGCTCTCCAAAGAGCCCTTGAAATCAGCAGGGGCTCAGGTAAGAAATCTGACAGGTGGCTTATGAAATGCTTCTGTCTTTGTTCCCATCATTTCACAAGAACTACATTCTTTCTCAAATATAAAAAGTAAACAAAAGAAAACCTGCATAAACTGCAAACAATTAAATAGTTTTAAAAGTGTAGGAGGTTTCAGCTGTTAAATCCACTGAAAGCATTCAGGAGAGGAATAACTGGATCCGCAATGTCTGACCACCTTGAACTACACCCATCACTGGAGACACCTCTCCTTTCACACCGGTCAAAATAAACTCCTGTGGCCAGAGCATGTCAGCCCTGTGCTCAGGCAGGGACACCTGGATTTACTCTGCCGCAGCCGAAGTGCACAATATAATAACAGAGTCATTTTGAGAGCTGCTAAGTCAGGATTACAGTTCTTCATCAGTGTTGCACTATCAAAAATGGATTTAAACAGATTTATTGCTGCTCTGTTGTACTAGATTTATCATTAAGTTGTCACTGTTTATGAGAACAGTAAATTTAAGTCTGTCTGTTTATTTTTATGGAGATGGGTTACTCTCAATTTTTTTTTTTAATCCTCATTAATGAAGAATATAGGCTCATTTTTTTTCTGTTCTCCCTGTTCTTCTGGATTAAATCTGCATAAAATGTATTTTAGTGCTTCAAGTAAATTAGTGAATCAAAAAAGAATAAGGCTAGGGTAATAGCAGTGGCTGAACTGAGTAAATAAAGTTGACATTACTGATTTTTGGGGTGGGGAGAATGAGCATATGTTTTTAATTATACATCATGCTCAGTCGTGGCTCTTTATAACCATTAGGGTCTGGCTCTAATTAATACTAATTTATGTTTTCTAGGCCTTCCCCTTAGACAACCTTATCGAACTACCTGTACAAGACACCTGCAGTCTTAACTTTCTGCCAAGGTACGTTTCAAGTTCAGTGTTTAAAAGTAGAAGCAGGTTGTTCTGTGTCAGCTCTACCAGGCAGCAAAGTAAACTGGATATTTAAAGGTTTTACTGATACTAGACTAATAGAGAAATTTGTCTCAGAGTACCTCCACTATCAGCCCAGACACAGTGAATTCATAAAAAAAAGAGACTTCCACGCTGTTTAGTGACTAAGCCACAAAATGGAGAAATAATGGATGGTGAGTAAGTACGTGTCATCATCATACTTGTGCACAAGAGAACGTGACCCAAATGGCAGAGACAGGTTCTGTTCTGCGTGACAGGACTGGCCTCTAATTGCCAGATCCATTCATGCCTGTGTACAGAAGGACAGGCTATAGCTGACTGCATTTCGGGCTGCTTTCCATATATATACCATTGCTGACCCTAATGCCGATGTGAGTTAAGGCTTAATTAAGTTCTCTAGAAATTAGGGTAGTTGCCTTTAACCACTCTTCCAGAAAATAATTTTTTTGCTGTTCCTATCCTATTTGCAGAAGTCTATTTAAATAGTTAAATCCTTAAACTGAAATTTTAGCTTTCTTTTTTGATAATTCAGATTAACAATAAATTATACCAGTAGGATGATAACTGTGTGAAATATCTATTTAAAGTCATATTAATTAAAGGCAATTACCAAAAAAATAAGATGGTCACGTTCCTGAGCTATCTTCTCCACCACACCAATAAGGTTTGTTAGATAGTGATGAGCTGCAACCTCTTTTTCCATTGCTTCCTCCAACTGCAGTTTCAGAAGACCTATTTTCTTCTTTAATTGCCTATAAAATTAACAGAAAAAGGAAAATCTTCCAAGTGGGAATTAATAACGGCATTAAAAGTAACTGCAGTTCATGTACAAATCAACTTGTACAAGTCTCAAAACGTTTGCAGTGCTGAAAGTATCATTTCCCACTTTCGGGAACTGTTTTTCTTCACACTTTATTGCATGAATAACAATAGTAACAATGATTGAAAAAAGTAATTCATGCAATGGCTACAAGCTCTTATTTTTAAAGAAATATAACAATAATACCATTTTTACTTTTTAAAGTATTGTGAGCCTAACTCTGAACCACCTGGGTACACGAGAAGGTCTGCAAATAACTTATTTTTCAGGTGAGTACCCAAATTATTATCTACTATAGCCAACTACTAGCATTACAGATACATTCTTAATTTGCACATAGGCATAGAAAAGTGCATGAAAACGTATAAAGATTAGCATATAAAGCTTGGCAAAGTTTCTTGACAACCAGGCCTTTAAATGTGACAAAGATGCGTTTAGGAAATACGTTTTTTCTGTTATAGGTAGAAATTACACAATGTGGGATGCCAGACCATTTTTATCAGTATCTCAATACTTATTGAGGTATTTCTGCTGTTATTTTTAGACATATAAATATTTCTATGTAAGAAAACCAGAATGTGATATGACCTGTTTGTCTTTCGTGTCAATTCCATCTCAGTTTCCAGGATCTTGTTGTCAGCCATGGAGTTATTTTTCTCTAACAGCAGTTTCTTGTTGTGAGCTTGCAGTGATGTTATTTTTCCCATTAGATCTTCCAACTCACGGTGCTTTTTCTCTTGCTCCTGCTGTAAACGGCTACAAAACCCAACAGTGTAGAACAGGAGTCATGCCTAAACCTACTTTACTAAAAAGCTAAGTTACGGTAAAATACTTATGTAGAAGGAACGAAAAAGATACATGGAGAATGCTTAACATTCAGTGGTGACATCATAGAGAGGTATTACAATCTGATGACATGCCAAATCATGAATGAAGCATAAGGCAAACTATTAAAATAATTCATTCTGACTGCACCTGAAACAGAATTTAAATTATAAAAATATCCTATACAGCCCAAATGTATTTCCTTCCTATTTTTTTTTTCAAAGACAATACTAGCAGTGCCAAAAACCATGGTTTGAGAACTTCTCAGGAAGGCATTGGAACAAGAAACGGTAACATGCACTACCCTAAGACTTGCAAGCAAACAGATTTACAGAATGTCTTTAGAAAAGCATTACAGACTATGCTGCATGAAAGCACTTTGTGTTGTGCTGTTTAGTGCTACTTCCATATTGCAAAGATTGGAGAAACTTAGTAGTTTTGGTTTAGAATTCCAGGATCCTTCAGACATTTTCCCAAAGATGGGAACCAAAGAATGAGAAAGTTTTATATATAGTGTTCACAGAAGCAAAACTGACAAAAATTATATTTTAATGACTCTTCTTCTACTATTTAAAAGGATACATTTAGCGGTTTGTACTCTGTTAGATACACTTCTGATGTCTCTACATCTAGGATTTCCTGCTGTAGTTTTAATTGTCTATAAAACGTGGGACAGGATTTTTGACGTAGTTCTTCACCTTTCTTTGTACTGTGGCAGTTACCTTCCTGGATTACCCGTGTACATTTCCACTCAATCCCTACCCAGCCTGATGCGTATGCAGATCTGCTCATATGAATGCTTTGCAGAATTGTTTCTCTGTGCCCCATATGTAAACTCTTACCTTTTTAAATCATTCACCAAAGCAAAATGCTCCTCTGCTGCTATTCTGCCATTCAATTTGGCTTTCAGCTCTTCACAGGTAGAACACAAAGCTTCCAACTGCTTCTGGTACTCTGCTATCTCTTCTTCCTGACTCTGTTTCTTGCCTTCCAACATTATTATCTGTTTGGTCAATTTTGAAGCTTTGGGAGGAAAAAAACCACAAAACTGGGTACAGCAGAACTAATTCAATCACTAATTCAACAACTAGTTCATAGTTGTTCATGTAAATTTAAGCAGATTCAAACTATAAAAGCATAAAATCAAATACTAATACCTGTGATATAATTAACTATTAAGTGACAAAAATTGTGTAAAAAGCAGAAAATTAAAAAGCCCTACAAATTCTACATTGAACATTTAAATAAGCAAATAATATCTCACAAATACCAACCTGTAAAGTTTAAAGTGCTCTTAAATTATGAAAATTAGCATATTGCTGTTTAACAGTTCCTGTCACTTTTTCAGAGGAAGCAAGTCAAAATGGAGTGTGCAGTGTAGTGTCAATACGTGATACTAATGTTTCTCTTCAGTATCAGTTGACACCCAGAGCCTGATCTCATATTAGTATGACCTGCACTCAGCGGCACTTTGTTAGGCATAAATGAAGCTACAAAGAACACCCAAACCCAAATTCCCCCCCAGAACACCAAACAAATAAACAAACCCCCCAAACTTGCAGTCCGTGGCTGTAGTTCAGATGACTAGCCATTCAAGCCCTTTACCTTCTTGAACATGTTGTCTGTGACTATCTTTGGCTTTAGCTTGTTGAATTTCAAGTTGCTCCATCAACAATCCATTTTCTTCCAAGACCAGCTTGGCCTGAGTTTGCAGCTGCTGCCTGCAACGACAACTGGCTTATAAATAAAATAAAATAAAATTCAAATGTTAACTTATGTCCAAAGAAAAAAACACAACTGACTTCCAACGGTGTAAACCTACAAAATCATATATGAACCTCTTTAAAAAACAAATTAAAAACCCTTGTTGAAAGCAATGTCAGGACCCAAGGTAAGCTTATTACAGGCATGAACTCACAACCCTCAAAATGTGTATTATTTTAAATAATGTTTAAAAATCTTTGACTAACTAGAGCAAAAATTCCACATAGAAAGAAGCTACATAATGGTGCCATGTGATCAGGAGAAAGCTATGTGAGTACTAACTGAAGCAAATTTCTTTTTTAAATATGCAATAAATTCTTGGATAGGATTTGGATATATTTGGCTTCAATTTCTGGAAAAATATTGCCAGTGTGTTTTATGGGCCTGTACAGAAGACAAGCATTTAAACTGAACTATCCTGAGCAGAGAACTTAATTGTGCTTTATAACTAGTATTAATTCAGATTTCAAGAAAACCAATACTAGTTTTTCTGATGTTCACCAAAGCTTAAGAAACTATTGGCCTAACATTGATAAAAACACATCCTCTTGCATATAGATCTACATAGGGTGAATTTCCCCTACCATCAAATGATATTCAGAATAAGTTTAAGCTGAACCATACAGCTAACAATTGTTACCTGACAGATGAGAAATATAAACAATCTACCCTGAATACTTTTGCTAACACAGAAATGCAAGTCAGCTTGCACTTGTACCCATGGAAACCTCTGCACGCAGGAGTTTGTAAGTTTAGATGACTTTTACTGAAGCTACTGTGAAGTTTTACTGCAGCAGACGTAAAAGGAAGCCAACAGACATCAGCCACTTACAAACTGGTTAATAGCTAAGATAGAGTTCATATTGCTTAATCACTTAAGACTCTGCACGTGTTCATTTGAATGGATAAATATGACGTTGTCCTTTCTCAGTCTTTGTTGTGCTAAACTAAACAGGCCAATCTGTCTAAACTTCAGACAAAAGAGGCCCTGCATTTCCTTGCCTACACCACAAACCCTTTCAGCTTTCTCTGTACTTAAATAAGGATGACTGGGACTCTCCAGAGGTTTCCAGACAATTGTGGTGGTATTGCCCAACCTCTCCTAGAAGGACCTATTCTAACATACTGCAGGACTACACTGCCTCTTTCTTTTTCTTCATGGCTCTTGCCCTGAAAAGCTCACAATCATCTCGCAATGACCAGTTGCCAACTGATGAATGCCTGCCTTAGGTAAATTGGTTTTAAGCCTCATATATATTTTGTACTACTTAATTTCATTGTTTCATTTCTCAAGAACACTAAATTCTTCTAACGCCATATGCCAATGCTGTTTTGTATCAATGAAAAACTATGTCATTGGTACATTCCTACTATTAGTAGAGGTGTAAAATTTAAGCATGTAACCTGTGGGGTCTGGGACAGAATTACATTGGATTCAGGTGTAAAACTGCACTATTTAATCTGCAACTGTTTAATCTTTACTCCAAAATTATTTCAGGCGTTGCAGATCAGCATTGTTCTGACAAGTAATCATCATGACCCTACTAACGCCTGGGCAAACGTTATTTCCTTGAGGGAAGCAAGATTTTTCTTTAAGATCTGCAATCTTAACAGTTTGCATGCAAGAAGCAAAATAATGAATAGCTTTTAAATTAATTTCTTCTAATATAACTTGCCATTCTGTAGGGGTAATAAAGTTATTTTTATTCAATTCCTTGTGCAGGTCTTCATTCTCCTTCACCAGCTCTTCAACTCGTGCTTTAAAATTCTTCATATCCTCCTGGAAAACAAAGGACTCCACGTAACACTCTTTAGAGGTAAGTTTGGTTTTTTTAATATGTCCATCAACAAAAACTTACATAAATATGCATGCCTGGGTGCATTCTACTTCTTCTGCTAATAGTGTATTAGCTCAGTTCTCACTTAGCTTCAATTTGTCTACTTAAGTTTTACATTGCTTCAGCAATCTAGTAGCATTTGATTTAAAATAATTTAGATATTTGAATCGTGCCACATTTTTGCCAAGTGTCATTTGAACTAAGCAAGTTGTAGATCCTTAAAATAGGGATTTATGAAACTGAATTCTGGAAATTACTAGCTAATACTATGTATTTTCAGTATGTATGACATGAATTTGAATATGGTAGGACAATACAGTGAGATTACAGTAATGTAATACCCTCAGTATTTTCAGCTTATTTTACAGCTGAAGTTTTTGAGGGAAATAAATTATTTTGAAAAGCTATGTCAGTTCTGCTCTGAAGCAAATTGCCATTTTTCAAAGATCCAGTGACAAAAAAGTACTTCTGAAGAGCAAAAGGAGTATCCCCATTCCTTAAATAACTGGAAATAAATATTCTTCTACCACAAAATTCACAGGTCTGTAACTGGAAGAGGGTACTCCATCCCATTATGAATGACAGTAAATCCTTTCTACCACCCCACAGCGTTTACCCTTACTCTATTCGGACAGCACAATTCTTGTATGTCTCTGTGTAGTGCCTGCTTCTACATCTCAAGAGGCTGGCAAAAACAAGTCAAGGAGGATAAGACGGCACAATAACTATGCATGTAAACCAGTCACTTTAGGTGGAGAACAGCTTTGACAAACCCCTTTAAAAAATTTCAGTAACTTATTTCTGCTTTAGTATAGAAGTGTATTTTCTTTAAATGGCAACTTGCCTCATGTTCAAGATGTAAGTCTTCCTTTTCTCTTATTCTATCTTCATATGCCAGCAGAAGAGGTGACAAATACTTTATATCCAACTTTAAAAAAAATTAAAAATCAATGCATATAAATCAATTGCAAACTAGAATATAATTTTTTTTACTATCGTTCTTGCTATATATTGCTATATAAAAGCTATTAAGGGTATTTGAATATGCCTTGCAGACAAAAGTACACGCAGAGCACCATATGCAAAATGATGCTACAGAAGCACTCAGTATCACGGCTTTAGGAGCAATCCTTGCCAAGGACCAGGCTGGATGCATTAACTGCACACTTCACTAAAAAGCAGCTATTACTTATCAGCATATGCAACACAGCAGAATGTGGATGCAAATGAATACAAAGCCAAACTGAAACACTAGAGTGAATACAGTTAATAATAATCAAAATGAGTCCAGATTAATTAGTAAATGGGTATGGTTTTTTTACGCTCTTAAACCTGCATCTTTAAAACTAAATATGTATGTGTTTCTTGGATTACAGCTAGAAAGACAGAGCAGAAGGAGGACTTTCCTATTTCTGTATAGTTCTGAATAACAGTGAGGAAGGAAAATTTTAAATCCTATTAACATTTCAATGAGAAACTGTTTCCCATGCAATTTCACAGACCATTTGCCTTCTCTTTGCTAGAACTTCATAGCAAGTAGCAGACACGTGACCATTCCTACCATCAGAATCATTGAAATTTACTATCACCTTTAAAGTGATCGCAACAGAAGATAAACAATTAAGCAACAGACCTTGAAGATTCTCCTTTAACAAAACCACATGCTAGTTAATTTTAAGTGAAGATAGTATTTATGATTCTCAGGGTTACGGTACTTCTACTTCATTTGCATTCAGTAGTTCAAAGTCGGTGACTATATACAGTCTGTAACTCACTGTAAATTCACCTGGAGCTGCACACATTCATTGCAAAGTTCTGACCTTCATCTTTCTATGCGACAAACAAATATTTATAATATTCTACTAGTATGTGATAGCTCAGCAGAGTAACTAAATAATACTTTGGTTCCAGTAAAGAAATTCTACTACTTAAAAAGTAACAAATAGATAAGCAAAAATACTCTTAACTTACCAGCCATGGTGGTGGTGGTCCTTTCATGGGTAAACTTTTCAGTTTTGTATGCTAAAGTAGATTTTTAAAAAGATACTGAAATCATTTCCTGCTTTTTGAAGCACCACCCACTGTCCACTGCGTTCACAGCTATTACCTCAAACAAGCTTACGTTTCTGACTATATGTAT
Source organism: Nycticryphes semicollaris (assembly GCA_013400055.1). Taxonomy (NCBI): domain Eukaryota; kingdom Metazoa; phylum Chordata; class Aves; order Charadriiformes; family Rostratulidae; genus Nycticryphes; species Nycticryphes semicollaris. Next base: position 148,354 of record VXBJ01006026.1, read on the forward strand.
TGCAGATTTGACACAGTCAGCAGTCAACAAAACTGGAAGGTCATAATCTTAGTAATACAGGAGAAAGTCTAACATAACTATAAATGCTTATTTTAAAATTCATACAAAGCCTATGCTATTTCTAGACTTCACGGAAATTCAGAGAAAACACTCTTCAAAACTCAAAGATGAATGAAAGGACAGCAGGCATGGGGGATTTCAGTACAAACTGTCTTTATAACTGATTCTCACCTCTTCTTGGGACAAGGGCCTGAATTTAGTTTGATAGCGACTTAATTCTACATTTAAACGATGGACCGTCATTTTCAAAGCATCGTTTTCATCTACCAGTTCTTGTGCTTGTTGTCTGAGAGAAAGTAATTCTGTAGCCTCCTCTATTAAAACAAATATCCAACAAGAAAGTTCAATCAAAATTTGTTAATTGTAAGGGGAAAAAAAAAATCTCAAAAAGCCAGCACCGCAAGAGAACTTCTCTCAAAATACTGTTATGGAATAATCCCATGAAAAATTAGTAACAAAAACCCATTAAATTTCAAACGACGAAATAATTTTTTTCCATGAACATGCAAATGTTCCTTGACCAAATTTCTACAAATGTAAAAAATACTGTTCAGAAATTACTTCTGCACAGATACTTGCTCAGATCAATGGAAACCAACTACTGGAGGAATAGGCTGTAAGAAATTAGAAATATAAAACAAGGTAACTACGGAATAGTTTTAATTGTTTCTCCCACCTTCTCTTTGTGATTTCTCTATAGCTTCTTTAAGTCCCCTGTTCTCTTGTTCTAGTCTCTTCAGCTTTAATTGCTGTTCTTCCATTTGCTGCTTAGTTCTCTCAAACTGTTGGACCATAGCCTGGTATGCTTTGGTCACAGACCAGTGTTCTTGTTTTAGTTCTCTGAACTTTTCTTTAGTCTTATTTTCACGTGCTTGCCTTGCCCGAACAGACACATCTGTAATGCCACAGTACAATGTATTTAAATGGTATTCAGACTTGTATACAAGTTTCAACAAGTGATAATCCAGTTTTTTTTTCTAATATTAGCATTCCATATGAGTGATACTTTGTAAGATATATAGGAGCTCAAGGCTCCCAAAAGATAAGGCCAGAGAGAAATAAAAAAACGTGGATGTGTTTGAGAGCTATATAGTGGAGTGGCTGCAAGTTCCCATCTTCGCTCTCAGACACAGAAAACGTTCCTTCCTTAAAGGGCAAAGAAGGCATGGGCTGATCTCCCTCTCCCATGCATGGGTGACTAGAGGCGAGGCAGAAATACTGGCTTTGAAAGCTTTACCCTCTTTCCCACTGAACGGGCTTCAATCACCTGGTACGTTATAGAAGTTACTTAACAGTCCTTACAAAAGTGAAATTTTAGATCATCTGCAAAATCATGTGTATATTGTTGCAACAGTAATAATGGATCACAGTGCCACATTTTTGTTTTCAACTGTACGGGCTAAGCAGCTTCCTGATTAAAAAGAAGGCTGAGATTTTTTACACTTACACTCAGACTTCTAAGAGCCAGCATAACAGAATACAGAAGTGAACAAAACTTAGTACAGAACAGTTCCTTAATAGAGGATATACATGAAACCAAAGAATTGGTTTTGAAATACAGAATTCTCTCTGTTATTGATGACATATAACAGCTTCATGTGTTTATGATCACTGTGAACTCCTATGAGAAGGCATAAGATGCATGGACAGCACAGAAATATGCAAAATACACAAAACGCCATCAGCTCATGCCAGGCAAATATCCTGTCCATGGGACACACCATGTTAAGAGGTGCTGAGCCTGGAATTGTTGCACGGATGCAGTAACGTACAAATTAGGCACTAGCTGAAGGCAGACCACGTATCTCCTATCACTGTATGTTTACCACTTGCGTTACGATGGGATACTTAATAACGGTGACATCCTCTAGATGAAACTTAAGGGACTGGAGAGTTCCAGTATGGCTTTACCTTCACTGTTTCACAATCATTTACTTAGGACTTCAAAAATTCACTCAGATTGAAAGATAAAAACAAGTCTAAAACACCCAGTGTAAGAAGTCTGGAACTATTGTTTTATATATTTATATATATGTGTGTATATATATATATATATGCACCTGTATACGTATATATACACACATATAACAGAGTGCTCAGCACTTTCTTATCTCCTGTGCAGGAGAAACACTTCCCCAAATTAGGCTTAGAGAATACAAGCAGGAAAATGTATTTTTATATACATATGCATATTTTTAAAGTGAAGATTTGTAGTAAAGTCATAGAAAACTTGGAAATACCTGGGGATGGCAGAGGCTTTTCACGTATCAGTTTTTCAGCTAATGATTTTTCTTCCTAGCACATAAATAAAAAAATGAGACAATGGACTTTAACAGTTATTGCTTCTGAAGTACCCTGAACAACATCACTAATAGAGAACCTAACAGAACTTTTGAAATAGTTTTTTTATATCAAAGACTGACAATATGTGACTTGTCGTTTACCCATTTTAACAACATTTTGTCACTTATCACTGCCATCAGTCACTTGTAGATACTTGAAACTTAGTATTTTCTTTTGTTGTCAGAGATGTACAGTTCTCAAAACAATTTTATGGCTGACACAGAAGTTACATAAAGCTTCTCGACCAAACAGGATGGATATTGCTCCCACTTGTTAGTTTGTGTAAAATATGACTTCAGAATAGTCAATTATTATATGAACTGTCAGTCTCTAACTGGTAATCAGCAAATAAATTAAAATATAAAATTCTCCTTTTGCTGATCAGAAAAAAAAAAAAAATCTACTTTTACATTTTCAGAAGGTTCTTTCATCAGGAAAGAACTACAGGCTGTATTTATATTTATGTATGTACTTGAGGCAAACATAATCCATATCCAAACTTTCTCCATGGTGTTTTTATTAAATCGATGACTGCATGAGTCAAAACTCAAGAACAGTTTCTAAAGAAACTATATGTGGTCAAGAAATTGAAGAAAGAAAATGATGTTAAGAATCAAGACGTTAAGAATGGAAGAACTGACCATTTTTGTAAATAATGCTCCAGAGAAACAACACTCTTGAGTATTCTTTTCATAGAATCATATGCCCCATCCCTGGAGGGGCTCAAGGCCAGGCTGGATGGGGCTTTGAGCAATCCGCACTAGTGGGAGGTGTCCCTGCCCAGGGCAGGCAGGTTGGAGCTTGATGATATTTAAGGTCCCAACATAAGATATATTAAAAAAAAAATTATAAATAAACCCCAACTTTTGTATGGCCTAGTCACCTATATAGTGGTAATTTTCAAAATTAATGATTAGCCATTCTTGCACTCCATAAAAAGATTCCCTAGTGGCAACAAATTAGTTTTAAGTGACGATGAACTATCAGCTCTTTATAAACATTTTATTTTCCCCCAAAATGCATCACAAAATTAACCTTCATATAAGTCTTACCTTTAAATTCAAGCCACGATGTTGGTCTTCTGTTAAAAAAGAACAGATCTTTCAACTAAAAACAAAAGTATTTCTAATTCCATACATTATAAAGGTTCATATGGATATGTACGTACATCCATTACATACGGTGAATAAATGTAAGAAAATCCTCCAAAGGCCACAAATTAGGTCACTAACTTTTCATTCTTTCTGTCATGGTGTATCAGGATACTAATGTGAAACCTTACTTTACCTCACTATAGAAGAAATGAAGTTGTATTGTTGTCTCCCACTATTCTTTTAGAGTTTGTCTAAAGGACAAATGAATTATTTTCATTGATTTTACTGGGTATTAATCCTGTTGCATCTCTGAAAAAGGCAAGTGCAAATCTGACAGCTTTCAAGACCTGCAGCACTTACTGTGTAGAAGAGATTAGAAATGATTTATATAGCCTATTCTTTTCAGTTTAATCCATTCATTTCCCAAATGGTTTTATCAAAGCAACCCATCCTGTCTGAATATTGTTCTCTATACAGCTTTTCCAGTAACACCACTGAAATAATATTGAAACAACACTGGGATCCAACACGAGTAAAGCTTAGAAAGACAATGATTTTTCAAAATGGACTCAGTTCTGCTTTCTCTTTCCTATTCTATAGCTACTAGAGTGCTGCCATCCTCTGTAAAAACTGCATTTTGCAGCTCTGGAACAAATTCTGAGTTCCTGTTTTCCTGATTTTAAAATAATGGACTACATAGTTATACAATAAAGTATAATTGTATAAACAGTACAATTTTTGAGCATGGTAACACTCCAGTAGTTTCCAGAGTATAAACTGGATTGATTCTGGCACATATTCCAATGGAAACATAACAGAGAATGACTATACTGCACAAGACAAAGAGTTTACAAAACTTCCCCATCTTTTTACACTGTCTGTTAGTGGATGTTTAGGAGTTTTGGTTATACAGTGAACACAGGCCAATCTTCCCTCTTTATGCAGATTGTTAATTTTCTTAGCTACTAGAAATGGCTAAGGATTTAGTAGTATTTCTTCCATTACCCTTTATGAAAAAAAAGGAATATATCGTTATCCTATAGTATTAAATTTATTTTACTAAAAAATTATTTTTCCCCATGGTGTTAAAAAGTATGGTATTTTAAGTAAAATAAATTTATTTACCTTCTATTTGCTTGTTTGACTCTTCGACAACCGCCTGAAACTCTGTTTCATGACAAGGTGTCTCTTTCTTGTCAACATTAGTACCAGGAAATGGTGGAAACTCTTCCTATGTGAAAATAAGACAAGCCTATCTAAATCATGATAACACTATTGAAATAGCCCACACATCTTGATTCGTGTATGAAACATTTAGTGTACTGATGTCCCAGTCACATTTGGAATGGTACTCCAATATTTTAAGATAACAAATGGCAAGACTGGGTTTTTCGTTTTAGGACTCTCTGTAAGTAAAATCTCAACCTTACAATGATCAGCAGGAGGTAGGAAACTGTGGTAGTCAGTTAGTTCACAGGGCCAATATCCTTCATCACCGTATCTAGTCATAAGAGTCTGTCAAATTATCCTGCATTTGCTTGTTCTGTGTTGTATCTAAATGTGCTCTTAATACAAGACGAACCACTTATTTGGTTGATCCATTGGTTTATTTGGTTGAATCATTTATTTACTATGTCACAGCACTAAGGGATTAATGAATAATTTTAACATTGTCTCTGCTGTTTTGCCCTTGTTAATTATACACCATGTCCCACATATTCCACTAATTCCCTTTTTTTTTTTGTTAAACTTCTTTTCATTCCCTCCTCTTGCTGACTATTATCTCTTTACCTAGGGGTGTTTTCTGATGTTTTTCACACATAGCATTTTATTGCCTCTTTATTACTCAGTTACATCTTCCTGTTTGTTAAATTTTTGTATAATTTTGGATAGAGATTAAAACTGAACTTTAAAATGTGCCTTGGGAGTATTAACCTGCTCATTGCTGGTTAAGACAATTCAAACCTGTAATGTGCAAAAATCCACTGGTCTTCAAGACAACAAGGCAATTTATTTTGTTTGATTTTGAATCTCCATGTCTTTATACAGGTCTCTACCCATTAGCACAATACTAAATCAGTAACTAAGCTTTCACTACTTGCAGTTCCTTGTGCTTTTAACAAATAATCTACTATATGGATATCACACTCAGCATAAAATATTGTATATTTTACAAGACTAAATCATGCACAATAATTATGCACAACACCAGTGTTTTCCCAATAAGGAAAGGCTCCTACTAATCAGAGACGCAGAATCTGTGAGGATCAACAAACAAACTTAACTTGTGTAGGAGTAAATGAAACACAAAAAGAAGCATGCAAAATAAAAATCAAATAAATAAATACTGAGAATAAGAAGCCTTAAAATATTTCATATTTGCATTAATACATTAAAACATGGTAAAATGAATTAATGCATTTTAAAATTCTACCTTTTTATTTTTGCAGGGAACAGCATAAATAGCATTGGTGCTAAAGCTTTCTCCCCTTTCCTCATTACTCTGACAGCTGGACTCTGTCTCTTTATTAGCATTTGAAAGATAGGTATCCATGTCCTCATCCTCACAATAATTGCCTGATATTTCCAGGGACTGTACAGGAGATCTCTCACTACCATCAAGTTTCCAGTTGGGCCTGCAAGTAGAAAGCCATTTAAAGCCTGTTTCAGTGTTGCTTACTCTTCCAAAAAAACCCCAACTACTAAAGTAGAACCATCAGTCTTAGAATATACACAAGTCCAAACAGCTGACACTAACAGACATCCACGCTTCTGCTACCTGCAAACAAGGAATCTAGCCTATGTCTGTGTTTTAAAATAGATGACGAACAATGGAGCTGTAATTTCTTTTCTATTTTAATGAAAATGCCAGGTTGCTAATTCTACAAAAAGAAGAGTCTCTGAAATAATTATTTATTTATTTAATATATAGATAAATAAAAATGCAAAGGAAACAATTCAGATGATCAGTGATGACCTCTTTGTATAACTGTCATTTGGCAGAAATAACACACATTTTAACTTGTGACTGCTGTACAATCCAAATCTCCCTCTCTGAAGACTGCATGCACAACATCACTTTATGAGAAATAGAATGAGGACTGTAGACACTTCAGACCCAATTTATGACGTGGTGAGAAAAAAACAACTGGCTGTAATACTTGAATTAGTTTGCTGTATATCTTTGGTAAAATTAAATGATTGACAGATTCTATTTCTAGTATCAGATATCAAAACAGAAAGTATACACTACCCCATTCTGAGCTCTGTGACTGTGGCATATGGCTCAAAGCATTCCTGTTCCACATACGTGGAATCACTTTCCGAAAGTGATCGCTGCCGAGGCTGAGGAATAGCAACAGTGCGCCCTGTTAGTGTTGTCGCAAGGATAGCTGCTGCTAAAGCAGATCTGGAAGAAAACAGAATAAGGCAATGAAACAATACTGATGTCTGCTCCACGTTTTAATTTTTTTTCCATTGCAAAATGTCTTTGCTAATTAAGGAAAGCAAAATATTCACACTTAACAAGCATAAACACCACTGAAAATGCTAAGGGATTGGTTATAAACTATTAACTCCCAAAGTAAAGTGGAAAACTAGGCAAGCTATCGTAACACAGCTATTTAAGTGTAAAGTACAATACCTAGCTGTTTTCCCAAATCACATGCATGAAAATCATGACATATACTGAATTATCTTCCCAAAATTGGCATTGATAATTTACAGTACTTAGCATTCACTTTAGCCATAACAATACTACCTAGCATTGTATTAAAAAGCATTTAATGTTCTGTTATTCTGTCTCGTAGTTTCCATTATTCCCTACTCTGTACCTTTTACTGATGACTCTGAAGCTGTAAATAAATGCTTGCACATTGCAAACTAGGGCAAGCATAAGTAGAAGTGCCTATTTGTGGGATGCTACAGAGTATAGCGAAGGGTAAGATGAAGAGGAAAAAACAAGTAGGAACAAGGATTAAAGGAGAGAAATGGTGAGGACTCTTAACAGGATTGACAACAACTGGAGGACAAAAGGAACAAGAAATGAACTATGATTATGTAAGGAATGTTACATACATTAGAAAGACCACAGAAAACAACAGTGAGTTGAACTAAACATGGAGAAAACACAAGAAACACTGCAAGAAACAACAAATGAAAATAAATTTGTATTTTCTCTTTATGTAACTTGCCTATATTGCTAATTCAAATCCAGTCCAATGTGGTTTTACATGCCAGTTTAAGTCCCTGCTTTTTTTAATATGCAATGAAATGGCATGTTAGTAACATTTATGTTTTCTAATGAGCTAAAATTTCCTTACAGTACAAGTACTGCTATAGTGCTACATTCTACTGTAGCAGCCAAACTAAAAATGGCTCCAACTGCGATAGTACATTTGTCTTTAATCAGTTCAGATTTATAATGTTACATATTCATAATTGTCAGTGTGCTAATTATTTAGCATGCTTAGGAGTGGGAGGAAAAATAGTTATGTTTAAAGCTCAAAGGGAACTGCCCCAATTAAAAATCTATTCTGTTTATGAAAGGGTTTATGTAAATACTGCAGCAACGACATGCTTTTCTAGTATGCTATTGTAGTTCATGAAGCAAAAAAAAAACCCAAAACCAAAACAAACTCAAAACCTACCTGGGCCTTTCTGGAGAAGGGTTTGGACTACGAGGGGGAGGGGTGCGGGGAACTGCAGGTTTAGGAGCTATGGTAGCAGCAGGGACCAGGCCATGAGCTATATGTTTCTAAACAATTAAAATAAAATTAGTTGATGATGACTTTAAGGAACACAATGCAAAAACACTGAATTGAACGTGCACAAAACCTAATAAAAAAAAAAAGAACAATTACGTGCAATTAATGTAAACAGAAAACTTGAAATGATTCCAAGTTTAACTTTTTAATGTATGAACAGCTGCTAATGAAGGTTAGAAATGTAATTTACATGAGACCCATGAATGTACATTTTCTACCAACTATACCACAATCTACAAAACCTGAGTTTTAATTTACTAATTCATTTGGGTTTTTCCTACATATATACAAGAAAAATGAGCACTAGAAATTAACTTCTTTGAAAATATTTGAACCCTGTTTCAGAGTAACAACAGAGTCCCTTTCTTGTAGAAAGAGTCTATCAGTCAGAAGTAGTCCTCAGTCATAGCAGTATGAGATGGAAGAAGAACCTATCACTAAACAAATCTTGCAAAGGTTCAACCTGAATAAAAAAAAATCCAAACCATCTTAATGCATTTTAATCAATAAATACTACTTTAAAAACAAAACAAAACAAAAAAAAAAAAAACAAAAAAAACCCCATTAAATATCAGCTCAGAAAAACTAGAACGAGTTCCCTACAGAGTACTTTGAATGGAATCACGTAATGCTTGAACTTGTAAGGGAGCTCTGGAGATTGTCTAGCCCAAGTCCTGCTCAAAGCAGGCTGAACTACCGAGGGTGGTGTGGGATCCTGTCCAGTTGTGTTTTAAGTATCTCCACGTGAGGACTACACAGCCTCCCTGGGGAATCTGTTCCACTGTTGGACCATGCTCACAGCATTATTTTTTTTTTTTTAATTACTATTATGTATAAAATTTCCTGTGTTTTAATTTTCTGTGTTTGAATTCGTGCCTATTGCTTCTTGTCCTCTCTCAGGCATCAGAAAATATGTCCTAATAAAATCCATCACCTTCAGACAGATACTACTTTTTAATGGAGTAAAACAGGCCCTGTTTCTGCTATTACTGCTGCAGAGAAATTTATATGCAATTATTCTTTAATTATCTTCTCCAACAGCATAACCAACAAGTGAACTGGAAAGCCGCATCAAACAAAATGTGCATTACAAAGACTGCCTTTTTACTCGGTTTTATCATGCAAATTCACTGCTCCTATTTCTGGAGGTCTCATGCACCATTTGTTTACTAAGGGCTGTTGACTGTAGATGTCTTACTACGATTACCACGGAATGCAGCTGAGGTAAAAGGATGCTGTCACCCACTGTAAGGCAATAACAGAAAATCAATACTTTATTTTCATTCTACTACAAGAACTTAAATTACTTCACGTACGTTAAAAGACAATTCCCGGCACTATTGCTGAAACCCTACAACCATTGGCTGCTTTAAGCTTTCGCTATGAACCTGTTCAAGTTCACTTTGCGGCACTGATGGTGTGCTTCCAGGATCACCTCAGCAAGCGTTGGCGGGGAGCCCCGCCGGCAGCCTGAGGACTCCCTGGAGGAGGGCGGGTGCCGGGAACACCTCCCCGCCAAGGCACCAGCACCCGGTCTCTGGACACCTTCTTTCCTTTGCTTGAAATTTACTTCTCTCCCCATTTTTCACCTCAGTCAAACCGCCCCACCTATCACCCGCTGGGCGCAGCCGCCTTCCCGGAGGGCCTCCGCCCGTCCCGCCGTGCGCGGCCCTGCAACTCCCACGCTGGCCCTGCCTCATCGGGGACAGCGGCCCGCCCCAGACGGGGCCATACTCACGAAGGGGCCCTTCCGGCCTCTCCTGAAACTAAACGCCATGGGGAGCAAGCAGGGGATGGATCCGCCACCGTCTCCCAGCTACTTTCTCCCCACTTCGGACGCTTCCCCTGTCACGACACGCCTGGTAAAAAGGGCGCTGCGGATTTGCTGCGGATCTGCGCTCCCCCAATCACCGTGCGCCTTACTCCCTCATCCTCCGGCCTTAGCAACCTACCAGAGACGAGGCCCGCCCTACCCCGCTATCTTATTCGCTTACGGGCGGTAGAGCCTTTGTTTCTTATTTGTGGCTGCCGTTGTCTGTCAGGTGCGCGCTCTGAGGCGGGTTGTTTGGCGGGAAGTCGTGAGGTGGTCTCTCTTCTCTGGGTGGTGGCTTTTCGGTCCACCGCCCGGCGGGTCGCTGCTGCTGCCCCGGGAGGTCGGAGCACCTGGGACGGAGCTCAACCTCTTCCGGGCAGGCCAGCGGTGGGCCGGCGGCTGCCCTCGAGGCTGTCCCCCTGTTTCTTTCGGAGTGAGCCCCGGTGAGGGCCCTCTGGGCCGGGCTGCTGGATGTGGCTCGGGGTGGTGATGTTTGCGGTGGAACCGGCTCGTCTTCGGCTCTTCTCCTTAAATCGTACCTTAGCTTCAAAGTCTCCCGTTCCCCACTAAAGTCAGGGCACCGTATAAGGCGGGCAAACCTGAAAATAATCTCTCCCGGTGACTACCTTCTAACAATCTGTCTAGAGACTTCTGCTAGCTGAGGGCTGGAGATGCTTCTGGAGTCAGCTATGTAATCGAAACAGACGCTCCCAGCTAGAGCAGATGAAGGCATAGAAAAGGCGGATGGTGTTTTGTCTTGTCATACGAGTATTTTACTTAATTCAGGTGTTTCTCAGATTGACTGGCAAAGATGGGAGTGGAATTTGCAAGCCAACAACCTGTATTCGAGTAGACAGGATTACAATTTTGATATGTTAAACGTAACTCTAAGGTAGCTTTGGGGAGGAGACAGTGTCTCTACTGGAGTATTACATCTTATAAATCTTAATCATACAATTAAGTTAGAACAGGTTTATAAAATGTGTTAATATTTCTTCCGCATTTCTTTCTAGCATATAACTGCTACTGGATAGAAATTTAAAAGAGGTCTGATGACAACGAAAGCAAACTTTCCTGTGACAGCAGGATCTATAGTTGTCCCTTATGGGCATGTGATTGGAAATGAGAAGTGGAGAGGGTCAGAGATAGCCCAAAGATTACAAGGTAAGCACAAAAAAATTGGAAGAGGAGAAATGATTCAGGCAAAGCGTTCTGCACTATCACCCAGTATTGTTAAGATTGGCTGGAATATGCTTTACCCTGTGCCTGGCTGGTCCCATCTTTTGTGGTACAGCCTGTGTTAGCAGGCTGAAAATTCCTGTTTGTCTATCGTGTATCTATGCAATCAGATTAGTTGCATTTGCATAGTTGTGGAGTGGTGTAGAGAAGAAGCAGAACTATCTGCTTGGGAACCATAGCAGTGAGGCTATTGGGAATGTGCACCTGCACTGAAGTACCTTGAATTTGCATGGATGCTGTGACTGTGCTATCATCTCTTGGCACAGCAAACTGAATTAAGATGACCATTTCAGAATAGCATGGGATGTTTTTATTCAAGTCCACAGTTTACAAAGAAGCTATATTACTTTCAGATCTGTTGCTTCAAAGTACTATTAATTGGCGTAACACAGTAGTTTGGATTGCTTGTACTAGTTTTGCTTAAAGAGAAGAAAGTTTTTAAAAAAATATGTTGTCAAGTCTCTAGGAGTATTGACACATTAGGAAGGTTGTGCTATGAAATAATTATTAGTTTGGGGTTTTTTTAACTACTGTTTTGTTTGTTTTTTGCTTTAAATATCTCATCTTAAGGAAAAATTAGACTCATCTTTGAAGATGGCTTGGGACTTGTGGATTTTCATCTTTCAAACAGAACTTGCGTTTTATATATTTCTGAAGTAGATTTGGTGTCGGGGGATGAATTCAAACGAAGATTGGTTCGGTTTCGAAATGTAAGTACTACATAAAGAGAAAAGGAAGTTTTTACTTGGGATTAGGCTGTTCCATGCTTCTGAAAACATTCTTCTGCTATTTTTAAATTCTAGTGGAGCTAAACTTTTGTGATAACTTCCACCTGAAAACTGGAAAAATTATGCAGCCCTGTAATAATGCTGTATTAAACCTCACTACTGTTGCTGCAAGTTCTGTTCTTCCTCTGATTTACGTTCAGGCAGTTCTTGTCAGAAGTTTGCTCTCTGTTGCACTGCATCAGCTTGTCATTAACAATGTCTTCTGTTCTCCTTTCAATACAGGCCAGCAGTCTTGGGGGAATTGTAATTGTGGAGAAAACGCAAATAAGTGATCAGTACTTCCTAGGAGTGCAAAAGCTTATTGTGCTAGAACTTGGAATGGTGTTGCTTCCTGTGGCAAATCAAGGAGAAGCTTCTCAACTTATTACTCAGCTAGTAAGTTTTGTGTGTTAGTGGACAAACATTTATTAAAATATGAAATGTGAGACGAATTACCTGTTTTCTCACAATCATCATTCATTTCTGAAAGATTTTCTGGAATCTTAAAGGAACACAACATATTTTATTGTTTGAATGTAAGAAAGAAATATCCTGCAACAATAATAAGGTAGCGTAGTTCAGCAGAAAGAGGGATTGTTTGGGAATAAATTTTAGAAAAAATGAAGACTTTTAAAATGCATTTTTAATGCATTTTTAAGCAGTCTTGCACTGGAATGCCACTGGATAGCGTTAGGCAATCCTCACATTCTCTCCCAAAACTGATTTGAGATTTTGCTTTGTCTCAGGCTGGGGAAACTTTTCTTACATTGTTTCTGTTTTACTTCATCCTTTCTCTGATTGCATCAAAGAGATGACACAATCGTTGTTTTAACTCATGTATAAAGCAGCTGCTGGTATCCTATTGAGATTTTGTGGATTTGCATCAAAACCCCTAATAAGGATGCACACTTGAAGAGGGAGCTTGTCTTCAAAACTTTCTAATGGTTGCATTGAACTCTTCTGAGAGGCGACTGCTTCAAAAACCAAAAGCAGAGAGCTCCAGCAGAGGGCATGTGGTGTCACTCATGGTTTTCTTTTGCTTCAGGTCCGTGAGCTAAGTAAGGATCTCAACAGTAACCCCTTTCTTCGTAAGCCGTGTTCTCAGCTGGCAGAGCCATCCTTGCTTCGGACGGTTCAACAAATTCCAGGAGTTGGGAAAACAAAAGCTCTTCTTTTACTGCAACAGTTTGGAAGCATCGACCGGCTTTGTAATGCGTCTGTCAAAGAGCTTGAGCTAGTAGTTGGACAAACCCTAGCACAACAAATTTCCAATTTTCTATGTTCCTGACTGTGCATGTGTAGTGCTCTTTTGGAAAGCAAAGACCTTTTGGTTTGTTGTTTCTTGTGAATTATTAAAAAATTGTTTTTAATAATCATATGTTATGGCGATTTCTATAATCCCTGTAACAACTGGAGGGTGTTTGAGTAATGGTCTAGATACTGCTTTGGTGCTGCTTCTTTACAGCCTGTCTGCTCATGTAAATTGTGCTGTGAAAATTACCTTGGAAAGAGAGCTGTAAAGTGTTTTGCATAAAAACAAAAACAAAAACCTAGGAGAAAGCTGTCTTTTTTTCAGCAACCACAGAAAAAATACTGGAAAAGCTATTTGCTTGCTTACTTCTGTTGTCCAGAAATAAACACTTTGTTAATATGTGGGTGGTCTTAACTTCTCAGCAACTGGAAATGTGAGTTACAGTGCTTTAAAACAGTATGTTTCTTTGTAGTAGAAGCTTTGATTTATAACTTTTTGGAGTTCCTTTGGAAAGTCCTACTGGAATACACATTTACCTTTACGCTGTTTTATTTCTCTGGTTCCTTCTTCAGTTTACAGTGTGTTATCAAATTTATTCCCTTGTGTCTAATATCCAAAATCTTGGTTAGTTCATGTTGTGTTTTTGAATATAGATTGGGATAATTATAAGAAGTTACAATAGATTATGACATATTAATTATTAATTTTAATATAGTTTCAGTTACAACATATGCTACAAAGAAAATCAGATAGGGATTTTAAATGCAAATTCATAATTCTTTCATTCCAGTATTAATTTTTTGAGTTATTGGTAAAAAAGGTTGGTTTTCCTGATATCTTGCAATTTATTTTAAATTATATTGTTGCCCTATTGACTGAGGGTAAAATTGCCTTTTGCCTTGTGTACCCATTAAGGAGGTATGTGAAAAGCTTCTTTCATACTGCCTGGGTTTTGGATCGCAGGAGGAAGGCAGTTGAGCAGGATTTTCAACTCCCTTTTGTAAACTAAAGGGAAGTAAATAATAGAACCTTGGCACCTCTGTAACCAATCTGTTGGTGTGGACAACAGATAGACCTGCTATTTATACAAATTCCTTACTGGGGATGAGAATACACTTAAAATTTGGGCATAAATATTTAATTTACTGAATAATAAACATCAGCATTTCCAGAAATATAGAACAGGGAACAGAACTTAACTAGGGAATCCTTAAGCTTCTTTATAAAACTGATTGTTTAGGGGTTTTATTTATTCCCTGTCAGACTTTGTCACTTTGCTATGGAGACTGGATTTCAGGTCTAAAGTTATGTGGCTATTTATTGGTGTTACAGACATCTTTTTACTACTTTGAATGACCAGCTGCCCAGTGCATTAAAGTTCAATTAAAGCAGTAACAATTAGTGATAAGAGTTATAGGCAGACCTACTACTCTATTGCAAGTCTTTGTTTTTAGGTCTTTATATAGCCCCATACATCCTTGTGTAGGGAATAATTGTGTTACAAGTATTCCTGTGTTTAAAACAAAAATGAAACTTGCTGTGAAATTAGTATTTGCCTTAAGTTAGCTGTTGGTTCCTACTCAGTGTAGAATGAGTTCTTAGTTAGCTGACAGAAAGTAGTAAGTATGTATTTGTATGGCATTTGAGAAGCCCAAATTTTGACGTGAGTTGAGGGGGTGTGTTAAATTAAAAAAACCCAAACCCCTCACCTCAACCTTTCCCCAAGGCCCAGTGAGGGTGATGATGGGAATGGAAAGGTAGTTAATCATGCAGCTAAGTGGAAAGATATTTGTGGGAAGACTGTCATAGCGAACTAAAGAGAAGTTAAGAGCTAGGAAGGCGATACATGTGATTTTGCTGAAGATGTCATGAGCTGGATGGTAATTTTAGCTATACAGACGTACAAACTAAATCTCTTCTGCATGGATTATTGTATGGCAGGGTCTTGTGTGTCAGTATATGACTGCTGCTGCTGGTGTATGTAAAAGAAGTGCTGCTGCAAGTACACATGAAGAATTACTACGGATAGGTGAGTTACAAATAATTTAGAGTATTTTTTAATGTAACCTTCATAGGAAAATTCTAGAAATACGTTAACACTGTCTGTAAGAAGGCAAGTTTTAGACTGTAAGTTCCTGCATTATACAATATAAACTTAAGAAAAACAGGTTTAGATCTTTGTAAGCAATGCTACAGAAACATGAAGAGTGATGCCATCATTAAATAGTGAAAACCTGTAAATTATGCTGTATCTCCCAAGCCGTAGCAGAGTCAAAAACATTCTACTAAATGGCAGCATCTGATTTTTATTCTTAAATAAGTATCGTCAACATATTTACAGCTGTTACATAAGAAACTAAAAATAAATGACAAAGTTGTCCCAGAAGCAAACTTTCTTATTTTTAAGTTTTGAGTATCAAAAAATATATATCTACTCTGTAGATGGCAATGTTAACTAACACTACAGTGTTAGCAATTTTCAACTAATTAAAATTTCACAAAATAGACGAATCTCAAAGAAATGCTCATACGGTTGGTTTTCTTTGACTCCCTCCTTAGTGTATGTATAGAGCAAATACTTGCTCATGAATTGTTCAGATGGGAGGAGGATGACTTTATATCTATTTGGGTTTTTTTTACCTGGTATGACAGTAAGTAATCTGCCACTTAGACACGGTTCTTTTCTTGTAGAATCACCACAATTTATGTACTGTTGATCAATATACTGGAATACGTCAGTTTTCAGATATTTTTTTTTTTGCCCCACAGCCCCACAGATATATCAACTTTTATCAAGGCTAATGCAATACAAGTCTTCAGGTAAGTAGGTCAAATAATTTAAAATTTGGAATAAAGCTTGTTTTTAACAGTAGAATCAGCAGGCATTTGAAATGTAACCTAGATGAGAAAAAGACCAGAGTAAAGCCTTTTGTAGTTCAAAAGACTTTTGCCTTCTAAGCCTTCTAATTCTCTTCCAGAATTAAATTACCTATTCAGTAGAATACACCTAGAACTCTCAGAAAGAGAGTCTATGCATATGTCTATGCATAAAAACCACAACTCTATGGCACTGCCCCTTGGAACCAGGCTAGTTTCTCTGAATAATGTTATTCTCTCTCACCTGTGGTTTAAGATAATTCTTTAAAGTACATTTACGTGATTTATTATTGACTCTAAACCTTTACAGCAAATCATCCTGTAACGTGTCTCCTATTTTGCATACAGCATCATTTGTAATAACTAACTCCCCATCTATCCCTAGTTAGACAAGATTAGTCCTGATACTGTCTTTTGAAATTCCAAAGGAGGCTAGTCCTCATGTAAGCAGTTCTATCATCTGCATCTTGTTATTGCATACCTCACAATAAACTTCATTCTAACCCTCAAATACTTATGACTCTTACAGTTTTTGCCAGTCCTTGACCTCCATAGTGGCACAATACACAGTGAACAAAGTCAATGGCATTTGTCTGAATTTATACACACATATATATCTAAAGATAAAATGGATAATTTTTTTATATACATTTAAAAGAAAAATGTCATGTTAGCAGATCCATCTGAAAGATTCAGTACAATGAACTTTCTGTATTCAGAAGTGTGAAGGGAGAAAGTTTCTTCTTCGTTCGAGAGCTTCCAGCCACAGCTGAAGGAAGGCAGAGGGTGCTCGCAGCTTTCTGTCTATTTTTAGTTCCCCAACTTAAAAAAGGCAGTTTCAGTGGGGCTTTCTTGGTCTGATCAGTCTTATCCTCGTCCATGGCTAAACAGATTAAGGAGTATGTCTTCTGCATTCCCACAGAATAAGTTGCACTCTTGCTATGCTGTAGGAAAAAGAGAAGCGTGACAAGAATCACTCACCCAAAATGGGTCAAAATTTGAAGATAACAAAAGATGACTATGCCAACAGTTTTCCAAGGCAGACTACAGTGAGCTTTCTGTGCTAATGACATACTGAACCCAAGGCCCTGCAGAGCACTGCGACTCTGCTATTGCCCACGTAGGCTCAAGGGTACACTATGCAGAACGTAAAGGGCTTGTCAATCTTTTCCATGGTCTCTGTTATAGTTAGCGTTTACTGGCTTCTAACATAACTCTACAACAGATACACTAAGCTCTCTACAACGCTGACGTATGTAGTTCTTGCACAAATCTCTGACGGGGAGTCTTTTTGCTGTCTTTGGACAGGTTCCAGGTTGATTGCAACTACGACAACAAGAGCTACTGTAGGATGTTATTCTGGGAATGTGCCCTGAAGCAATTCTAGCCTTTTGTTTCCAGCAGCAGCTTGGAATGGTGGGTGTGCAATTGCTTATTTTCAATAAGGAAAAGCAGCTTCTTGAAACAAGAAAACCTAACAGCAGTAAGAACACCTTGATCAATTCTAAGGTAACAATAGTCCAGTGCCTTAATCTGCCAGAGAATGTTAGAACATAAAGCAGTGGATTTAGCTGAACTACAGGTTCTCTCACACTACGAGTAGGTTTTTTAGAGCTTAAGGTTTCTTAATCTTGTGATAATTTTTCCTTAGTCTAAGCCCCTACAGCAGCTTGCTAACTGACTAGACAGTTACAGTTCACCAAATAAATGATCGCAACTTTTAATATATGCATTCCTTATATTAACAGTGCAGAGAAAATAAGTATTTAGTCTTAGATGTTCTATTACATTTCACTATTGTTTCATTGTGGCTTTTCCATTGCTGAATAGGGTAATAGTTTCATCCTCTGTGACAAGCTAGGTGAAAATAAAACATGGCCTGGAATTTATAATGCAATTGATCTAAGTAGCTCCACTACAAAAAAATCCCACCCCCCCAACCATTCTTATGCACAGACTGTACTATAGCGTGCTCAAAGTCATGATGATTTAAACAGTTTAAACCTGAACATATCTGAATGCTCTATATGTTCACTGGTGGAGTGAGATATCTGAACTACATGAAAATAAACATTAATCAGAGACTGAAGCCAGAAGAGTGAAAAAACTCATATACCAATGAGAGGCAAAAACCTATTTGCCTCATGACATACCATAGACACTGCTGTATCCTGGCAACTGATCACCTCCATCTCGATGGCCTGCTCTCCCACACTGTTAAATTTTTCCAGCACCTCATTTACACCGAGCCACTTACAATCCACACCACCAACTGCAACAATGTAGTCACCTTCTTTTAGGCCCATTGACTGTCAAAAAATTGTGCACAGGTTATTATCTGGAATTACAAAGATGTATAAAATCTTCTGTGATTGTGTGGTATGTGCCCCAAAGGCTTTTCCCTCTTAGATGCTATGAAACCATTGTTTAGCTAGACATGTGGAACAAAAGTGTGTATACAACATAGAAATATGCAATGTTTTCCAGTACACAAATTCCCTATTTCAATTACCATTAAGAAGTGTGATTTTGGCATACTGAAATCTTGGATGTTTTTATGTCCTTTTCACTTCTCTCCTTAAGTAAGTGAAATCTGTTTTTTGTGACCCCATTATCCCCCCGTGAGGTATTTTCTCCAGTTTTTACTTCTATTTATTCTGTATTTTTATTTGTACTTCTGTGGTTGCTTCTGCGTGTCCTATAGCTAAACTGTGCTCATCACTGCCTGCTGCTTTAGCCCTTTGGTGTCTTCTTTTTCCCCAAAACAACAACATATTAGAGGCTGATAATATGTTCTTTCCCCTCCTTTTTTCCCCTGGGCATATGCTACCTCCTTGCTTCCTCTTCCTGATCTTCATCTTCATCATTGTTGCTACTTTCTAAAGTCTTTATCCCTTCTCGCTTCCTGAATTAGATGGGGAATAACATTTGTTTGCTTTTATTATTTGGGACTTTTTATCTATTAAGTGTGAACAGAGAAAGAAAGAAACTCTAGTTTAAGGTACTGTCAAGGATATGGGTACTCTAACATTTAAGGTGTATATAGCCCCGAAAATGTGTTGAGATTATACACATTGACTATAGTCATAGTGTAGTATATATATACAGTAGTATAGTCTGCATACAGTGGAACTCAATACATCAGCAGGAGCAAACTAAAGTTACATTTAAGAGATTGCAATGCTAGAATCTGGAGATTGATTGTTAATATTGCACCAATGTACTTACGGCTGCAGAACAAGCTGGATCAAGACAATAGATCTGTACTGGTGATCCTCCCTTAAGGCTGAATCCGAGCGCTCCTGCTTTGTGGTGGATGCGAATGGTACGTGGAGCTGTCCATCTCTGCTTAGCTGAGAACACCGTCAGTGGGCCCTGCAGGTAACGTGGCAGCAGGCACATTCATTATGGCTTACTGTCATTTGTAAATAAGCACTTACGTTATTTATTTTTTTCTAAGTCGTAATGCTTAAAGCTTATCTTATTTATGTTTTACTGAGATTAACTTCCAGCTACTTCCATTGAAATGGAACAGTGAGATTTATCCCAGAAACTTAAGATGTCCCCTGAAGTGCTCAGCCCTATTTCATGACTGTTCAGGTGATTCTTCAGAGTGGGATGAGAGCAACTGCCGAGTTGTTCTGACATCTGATAAGGTGTGCAGAATATTTTGGCTGCAGCAGGCTCTAACTTCCTATAGTATTCCATCTTGGAGTAGACAAATCAATTCATGAAATGTCCCGTATTCTGATCCTACCCGCAACTCCCAATTCCTTAATACACACCTGAAGGACTGGCTTTTGTAGCTTGCAACATTACACATCCTGCACACCCATCTCCAAGCACTGCATGTTTCTCCCTGCCTTTAAGTTGTATGCAATTGTCCACTGTAACTTCATGGGACTTTTATGAAAGTTACTGAGAATGAATGTTGCAAAAGCCGTATAGAAATGGCACTTCTATTCTTTGCTAGTCTCAAGGTGACTTATATCCCTGATGCCAGAAGTGGTAACATCTGAAAAAAAATCAGTTACTACAGGATTGTTTTTTCGGGCTGCAATACTTCTGTCCCTTCCCTCCCATTAGAGTGAATTCATACTTGCTAGCAAAATGACAGTGGTTGGTCGGTGTTAGCACGAGCATATTACGTACCAGTCTGTGAAAAAAATCTTTAACTTTCACCTTGGAAAACTGGGGACTGATTGTTTCTATTTTATGCTCAGTTTTAGCTAAAACAAAAAGAAAAACAAATTAATTCTCTGTCGATTATTATTTAAAAGACATACACATTTATTTTTCTTGCATTCCAAGTTAAACAGAAATTTCTCCTAGGTTCTTACCAGGCTGTAGGAAAAACTCATCTTTGCGGAAATTTGTAAGACTTATCTGAATATCCTTAAAAATATCTTTAGAGTTCACAGTATCAATACAGAAAACTTAAGACAAACCATCCAAAGAAAACTATGCTGTTCTCCTCTTTAATTTATTTTTCTTTGAGAAATACTTAAAAACAGTGCCTATTCTTTCCTACTGCTTCCAAAGAGGATAGAGCTGGATGTGCTGGACTAAGCTAGGAAGAACCAATACCAGTCAAACTGAGTTAACAACTTAGAACAGTTATGCTACAAGGATGATAGAAACAGTTGTTAGTTTTCCCCCATGTAATTTTAGCTTTTAAAGTTTCCCTTTTTTTTCTAGCTCACAAGACAGTCACGAATTAAAAAACCTAAATGATTATTCTAAATAATAACCCTTGTTATTTACCCCAGAAAATGATGTGGCCAGAGACAGAAACACTGTAAAGCAGTTGTAATAAAATTCATTTATCTGTACTTGAGGAAACCTGTAAGGAATCTAAACTCCAATGTACAGTGTAACTTGTACATTAATTGTATTATGTATGAATGCATATTCTACATGTATACATACACATAAAATGAAGACATATTCCCATGGACATGTATGCTTAGATACCCTTTATTTCTAGCTGTGTATACTTACGAAGGATATCGGGAGCCTGGATGAGGCTGAGAAAATCATCTTCCGTCTCTTGCTGAGCATATTTGAGAAGTGAGCGCTTATGTGCTGCTGTCAGAACCTCCTGCAGAACATCAATGTTTCGAAGCTTTTTGCACAGACCACAGACTCTTAGGGCTTCTTCATGGTAAACAATGGCTTTGCGTAAATGTGCTTTCCCTGAAAAAAAGTAAGAAGTATTGGTCATCTTCCACAGACAATAAATACAAGGTAGTTTTCAAATTATATCTAGTAGGTGGCTAAAACTGGTATTTACCTAGTTGTTTTCTCTGAACTTTGTCCTTTAAAACAGTGAGAACCATCAATTCTTCAGGCATATAGTCGTACAATTGCGACAAGGCTTTCTGCTGCTCATCTTCATCATCACCAGACTGCACTATAATAATTGATACAGAACATTAACCATGAGACATCTCGTGGGTGCCCTGTTCCTTTAGGTGAGTTGTTGTGTAGTTATTCCTGCTTCTCTCCAAATACAATCAAATATTTTTACACATATATATTGATGGGAATTTCAAGTTTTTAGGACTCTTATCAGTTTTATCATCTGCAGTATGCAATACTTATATGCCAGAATATATTGTCAAGAATTTAACATTTTAGTAGCATATAACAGATCTAGTATTTCTTCTGTTTCTGCAAAAGTTAGTTTACTGAACTTTCACATTCTTCCGTAAAGGACAAAAAAAGCATGGCCTCATATCTGCATGGGGAGATGGCCACAATTTAACATACACTGAGCCCCAAAGTTCCTGGCTCCTAGTCTTGTTCATAGACCAAATTATAACTGCTTATGTGTTTATTATTATTATTAATATGAATAAATAGAGAATGTATGATTCTTACATTCATGATCACAAAGAATGGTAGAAAGGAAGTAATGTGCCAGAGCTTTGTAATGGTCTGATTTTATTTGTGCCAGTTTAGACCAAGAATAGGGGATATTCTCTTTCACTGGTTCCTGATTCATTGCTGTGTTGACCAGCATGTAAACCTCTCCCACCTAAAATAAAGCAGAGAATTGAAGTATGAGAATTACCATTTATCCTTAAGATAATTTCATGTGCATCACATCAAAGGTGGGGGAGGGGGGAAAGAAGGTTATAAAGGGTTGGAGATGAGTTTTGAGAAAACATGAGATTTCATCTCTGACTTTTCCCTTACAAGAACAGTAAATCAATTTTGTACAAGAACAGATGGACTAGGTCAATCTATATGGCTTCAGAGTTCAATAAAAACACCCTATAATAATTTTTAAATTACAAATAGATCTCACTAGGTTAACTCAGCTGTGAGAAAGGGTGACACATATTACTTATACACTAGGCTTGTGCTTCACTTCTGAAACTGTGGACCCATACCTAGACTTAAGTTTGTGTGGTGTATTTAAAACCACGCTACTATCCTTTATGGAGAGGAAATAAAATAGCTTTTCAAGCAGTGAATGCTGCTTTAATGGATCAAACTACTCCACCTGACAAAATCTAAAATCTTTCCCCTGCATCTGTTCAATCCAACAGATAAGTTGGGGTGGCTTTACAGGATTGGTAGGAAATGCTTTGCCCATTTATGTAGCATGGAACCAATTCTATGTATCTGCTACTCCAAAGCAGCTCAGAAAGCTTATTCCTGTCTTCTTGGCATCCCCAGTTTTTGATGTCAGCATCCTCAATCGAGTATGAACACTGCTGGGGCACAGCCTGCCCCCCCCCTGTTTTTCAGGCAAGTCCCTAGAGAGCTCTGCAGCTGCCAACCTGATTCTGTTCATCAGAGTTCCTCCCCCAGCTTAAACTAAAGCTTTTTAGGTTCGCATAACCGTCAGCTGCTGGGAAACAACAGACAGGTCAAGTTCAATACGTAACCGAGAACTACGCAAACAACCTTGTTTAATTTTATGAATGAAAAAAAGAAATAATTGTTACCATTCTGAACTAATTATATTTAAATTGCAGCTATTCATGTTTTAATCTTCTGAAAGGTTGTGATTCTCATTGTAGTTTGTTAGCTATCCCTTGTTACTTTTGGTTTTCAGTAATGGTTGTTAACATTTAGGTTTGGTAAGTTCCTTTAACATCACCAGAAGCTAGTAGCACATTACTGTAAACATTTTAAACACTACATTTTAAGTTTCATATTTTACCTTGGCAACTTCCTGTGTCATTTTCACTAGTGTGAAAAACTCATTGCGTATTCCAGGAAGACCGATCTGCTCAAAAACACACTCTTGAGCTTGTGCAAGCATCATTTTTACCAGTACGTTCAGCATAGCTGGGCTCATATCATAACTAGGTGTGTGAGTAAAGGTCTCCTTTAGGTAGCTTAGGACTCCTGAAATCACAAAATGGTTTTGTCAGCATTAGAAAGAGAGAAAAAACTGAACTTAATTCTAGCATGTACCATAACAATTCCAACTGCAAGCACACTTTGCAGTATTGCTCTAGAGCAATTTGAAGGGATTCTCAGAACATGTAAAATTAAACTGGCCTACAGGTCAGAGCTTTGCATTCCCATCAAACACTTCCAGGCACAGTTCTCAAAATTACAATTCAGAGGAGCAACAAAACCTGCAAGTTCTGAAGGCAATACCCTCAGATTTGCGTATCATATTTCTTGTGATTGACCGGTGAGCTCTGCTGAACTGAAGGTGACTTGCACGTGGCAGTGGTAGGCCAGGGCTCGTACATAGGACAAGGCGGNAGAAAAAGAGATACCTACACAGCTGTAAGGTGGTGACAGTAAAACCCTTGGATGGAAGGAAGCACAACAAACACGTAAATTTAATTAATTATTAATCTCGTTTTCATATGCTGCTAAGTGCACTGTGTGTCCTAATGAATGAAAGCTCGGTTCCATCCTTGTGATAAACTAGAAGAGTGTATTTAGTGGGGTAAAATTAAATCCTGCTGTAGATGTTTGATTCCACCAACTTATTAATAATTTCTATCATTTATAAATTCAAAAACACTAACTCTAGTGTAAATATCAAGTAACAGTTTCACAGATGGAAGTGTAACCTTCAGTGTGCACGTCATCCAACTGGTTTGGTGGGTTCTGCTAGCCTGCTAATTGCTGATAATACTACAAAAGTGTAATGGTAAGACCTCTGCTTTTTAAGTGTAAATCTCTTGTGAAACCTTAGTTCTTGCGACTATATTCGGTTCTGGCCACGTTGGTGCTGTGTTTTCCTACTACCAGTTTCTGATGTTTCCTTCTCTGTGTTACATGTGTATCTTTTAACCTATTAATATGTCTCTACACAAATTTCAATTATGGCCATCTCTGCCTTTTTGCGACAAAAATCCCAACTCCAAATTTGCCAGGCACACCCTAAGTACTGATGCAGTGCCCTACTGAAAGAAACTGAAAAGAGGGGGGGTTGGAATTCTTTGTTTCGTTCTCAGGATATTTCTGCTTCTGGCACTAAGGAAATACACACCGAGAGCTTTGCTGAGGATAAACTGCAACATTTTCC
This sequence comes from Nycticryphes semicollaris, assembly GCA_013400055.1. Lineage (NCBI taxonomy): Eukaryota > Metazoa > Chordata > Aves > Charadriiformes > Rostratulidae > Nycticryphes > Nycticryphes semicollaris. Next base: position 173,074 of record VXBJ01006026.1, read on the forward strand.
ATTCAGCACACGGAAACGGTTAATACATGCTCTGTGTTACGTCTCTACTGCTAACATAATGCAGTGTGTTCCAGACCCATGCACAGGTACAATAAAATCCCTCCTTGTATGTTGCTTTGGGGCCCTGCAAAGGTACTCTGGGAGCAAATGATGCATTTCAATTCGTGAATTAATTCTGTTCTGCAAATACATTGAAGTGAAAAGCGGTAACTTTTTTATTTGCAAAATGGAAGGAGCAGTGGTAAAGTGGAGAAATTTCTCAAGTATTGAAACTTTTTTAGATTAAATGCAATGGTTGAAAAACTATTTAGTAACTGCATGAAGAAATATGATCAAATTTTTTGATAGCTGTATATTCTAAAGGGGGTTTTTATGACTATCCAGCGCTGTGGCCCATGGTTTGTAGCTGATAAAGCCACCCGCACAGTGCAAAACAATAGCCACAGGTTGGCAGTGCAGAAATAAATCTTATGGTATGTATTAATTACACGGGCCATGTCTTTAAGCATTACACCTAGTGTGGATGACATTTACAAAACATTAGCAAATACACTTGGAAAAAGCCAAAACAAAAACTTCTGTAACATAAGGGATATGGTTCCCTTTGTTAGAATTTGTATCTTTCTTTTCTTGGGACAGAGACTGACGGAGTATTTTAACCTCTTTGTCTTTAGCATCCATAGAGAAAATGTGGTCAACTTCCAATGAATTGCAAATTTCACCAGAGAACACAGGAAGATTAATTTTGTAGAGCCCATATGGAAAACTAGGTTTTAAGCCCTTTATCAACCCTTTCAATTGTTTCTTGTATGGATTTTAGACCAATGTAATATTACTGAGGTAAAATGAGCAATGCTGGTGAAATGAACCAAGTTAACATTAGGGCTATTACTCAGACCTTTGACCTGCAATTCATTAATCATTAACCACAGTACTCACTGTCTTTATCTGCATGTTCAGACCTACAGTTCCAGGTTTTGACTTAAAGCTCCATCTCAGCTCTTCACTAGGCTTAATGAATTTCCCTATTCCTCTTTTTCCTCTTTTTTTTTTTTTTTTGAAATGAAGTCAATGGGATATGCAGAAGTCTGTGGAATATTTGCATAAAAGCCTTCCCAATATTTTTAAACTTGTACCTGCAGCTCTCTGAAAAGCATCAACAGCATTTTCAAGTCCGGCCTGGGTCTGACGATTGCATCTTGTTCCAATCTGGGTGTAGAGGGCTCCGATGTTGAATAAAATACTAGCTTTTTCAAGCAACAGATTCTGCTGACATACTGGGACACCTGTGAAGGAATCATACCTTGGGAAACAAGCATTAGAAGAAGTGTCAGGATTAGCAGATTCCATTTGAATAACAGTTATTTTCAAACTGTTTTTCAAAAAACGCAGTAGAATTCTTAATAATTTTTCTGCTGCAGTGAAAATTAAGGTGAACAGAAACACATCTATGTACTGCAAGGATAATCTAATGCTGCAAGCCAGAGAACAGCTTTACTTGAGGCTTAGTTTTCTGGGGTTTTTACAGTGGTGCCTCCATAAGCACAGTACAGCTAATTCGAAAGAGATGACACAACATCAGAGGGTGAAAGTATACTGGGGCAGTATCCACGTGTGCTGCTATGCTCTCCTACTTAGGTTTTGCCAAAGATCAACTATTGGCATGGTTGGATCCTCTACAGCTTGTATTTTTAAGTTCCTTCTTGCAGCTATGACTAGTAATTTAATGGTTCCTCTTGGCTGCTTAGTAGTCATCTTTTTTCATCATAAAAACTCTGAATTCAGAGACAAACTTTGCTCACATGTAATAAACATTCTGCTATAATAAATTAAGTCGCCCTGCCTCTCTTCTAGCGCAAATCCTCCTCTTAACAACTTGAAGGAGGGGAATTCAGGTCTGACCCATTCCTGTCTGCTTCAGGCACCGAGGTTCAGAGTCCAGGAAACATCTGCAGGTACCCAAAATGAAGATTATTCTCTCTATTTTTCCCCTGTGCTAACCTGTAGCCCAAGACATAATCTACCCAATGGCTTCACTCTAAGCATGAAAAGGGTGTACTGTGTTCAGGCTTACTCTTACACACACACACACAAATTGACAACACACCACAAAAGGAGGGGTGGAGGGAGAAGCTCAATTTAAACAGAAGGCAGTTAATGATTTACACTGTTCAAAGAAAAAAAAAAAAGACAAACATGAGCTACACACTCACCATGTAAATAAAACTCCCATATGCCTGGTGGGTGGGAAAAATCTGTTTTCTACATAACCCAGTTGAAGGAAATAGCTTATCAGCATCTCTATGCCAGCTTCATCTCGGCTAGGAGTACGGCAGGCCTTAAAATACAATAGATTAAAATAAACCGCATTCTGCTGTTACAGGATGAATACTGAAACACCAAGGATGAAGCTCTGCTTCGTTTGGACTTCTGCATATCACAGAAATGTGTGGGACATCTGAGAACAGTGAGCTTAAGGCCATACGGAGGCATTCCAAGTAAGAGTTTTTCAGCTGCACAGGAGTAGTACATAACTTTTAAGGAAGCAAAGAGAATCCGTTCGGCAAGCCTCAGAGTTAATTAAGTAAGCAGAAGGGATCTGTTTGGCAAGTGTCAGAGCTAGTTAAATAAAGATTATAGGTATTTTATGACAACTACAGGGAAAGTTTGTGTTTCTAGTATAATACAGGAAACAAACAGCAGTTAGAAATAACCACCATTCTGCTACAGTATTTTGCCAGATAAATTCACTTCAGCACTCTTCCTGCTAAATTTAAAATACTTTTAAAAATTAGCTAAGTCTTACATTTACAGGATTTTAAAAGTTTTGTCAATAAATAGCTCAATCACTTTGTGTAATTTCATCCCTTTCTTTACTTGTTATTTACTCAGATTGTAAACCTCTTGGATTGTGTTCCATATCTCAGAAATTAAGTCAGTTGGAATATAGAAATTATAAGTAATAATGGCATATTCTGATGCCATGCAAACATCATTATTTACAACTGTAGCTTAAAAGACCTCAAGGTATGTCATACTTGAACTTACTTGTCTCAGATCCATGAGATCTGCTATTTCATCTTCATACTCAGAACTGTCTTCACTATAATGTTCCAGAATAAAGTCCTAAAAAAAGGCAGAAAATTGCCATATCTAAAATTAATCTCTTTTTTTTCTGCAGTTGCAAAGAAGTACAAAATTGGTTCAGTTGTGGTTCACACAGTGTCTGCTCCCGTCCCATCCAGTACAGTAACATAGAGCAAAGAAACTACAAAAAGACAATAGAAGTAACAATTTCATTTTGTATCTGAGGTAAGAAATTTCAGTCTGGTGCAAAGGAACCATCAACTCCGTTGGGTTTTAAAACAACATCACTTAGTTGTCTTGAAAGGGACAAATGTACCCTGTTAGCTAAAATAACAGGGGAATCAAGTGACCATAAAAACTTGTTAACAGAAAGAGACTGCCAAATTCTTGTCAGCTATATTAGGGCAATTCCACTTAAATTAACAAAGCTGCAATGGCATAAAGTGGTACCGTAATCAGTCCATGGAGATTAACCTTCAGAAGAAAAGCAGAGACAAATGCTATGGTGATGTAAAATGGTTTATCATGAGACAAAATCTACATTACACAATACACAGTTGTCCAGAACATACAGCAGGTAGCTCAAATGGCCAGCAAACCAGCTGTGTTAATGCTGCAAGACCACTTCCCAGCAGGGCCAGCCTGGTCAGGGCATGTTGGAGTAGGACTGCTGAGTAAAACTTTCCTCACTACTTCCTTTCATAATTAGTAGTAATCAATAGTCTTATTGGAACCAGAAACTGCAGAAGGAATTTTTATTCTCCTTGGTTTCACTGTACTGTCTCCAAAGTGCGATATCTTATAACATCTTCTGACTCTTGGTCCTAGTTAGATATGAGCAACAACCCAAATAATTGGTAGTTAATTTTTAACATGTGATCTCAGTTTTAAGGCAAATGAAACAAATAGTAATTTGTAAATAAAATACTTCTGCTTCTTTAAGCAAATATGAAATGGAAGCTATTTCTGTTGAATGTTTGAAGAGCGTCTCTGAAATTTACCTTGAGCAGGAGTGTAAAGTCTACCTCTTTAGTTTCCTTCAGGCCAAGAGGTACCAAGGGAATGCTGAAAGTCTCTCTATGGAAAAAAAAAAAAACCAAAAAGATTCAAAAACATTTGTCTTCTGTTTTTCTGTTGATAATTACTTTTGTTTCATTTGATGACAGAAAGTTAGTATGCTGATGGGTGTTCAAGTAAAAGGTACATAGTTTGTAACAGTTCTTCTTGCCCAAGAATGTCTTCTTAATGGCCTGTGACTCAAGGAGAGAATGAAGAAAGCTACTTAACTGTGGTTTTTGGTTTTGGTTTTTTCATTTCAGCCTATTTTTGCTTTAAGGAAAGAAAGGAGACTCTTGAAGGCTGGCTTACTGCAGTTTACCTCGACCTTTATAGACCTGCACAAGTTATATGGACAGAAAGCAGCTCCACAGCTGCTAGGAGATCTGTCAAGGTAAGAGCTATGGTATCATCAGTAGTTATCATCAGTATCTTACATGCTACCAATAGTTTCCTAGGTAGAAGGGATGTGTGTCTAACGGGGAAAAGCAGGGCCAAAGTATACCAACTTTAACATTGAAAGGTCTAAGAGTAGGCAATCTGAGAGACGCAGTTTGGGGACAATGCTAGATGTTCCCCTCTAAACAAGGCAGCCTCTAGGATATCAAGGGGCAATACGGATGACAGCTGCGCCTTAAAAAAATCTGATCCTGTGAGAATACACATCTGTATCATGGATCATATTAGTAAACAGCACTAGCTAATAAAATTACTATGAATTAAAGAGCACCATTTATTCTTCAAAAACGAAATATACTGCTCTTCTGCTAAGCATATTACCCAATTATAAAAAAAAAAAAAAAAGATCAGAATTACTTCCAGACACCTATTTTGAGTATCTTTAACAGATCAGTATGGGACAATTATAAAGTTTTTCCTGAAAGCAACTGATTACCTGTCCAATCATTGTTTAGAGCGTTCCACTACCAACTACAAAATCCCATGGGTGTGATTAATTTATGGTCCTATCAGCAAAGCCAGCAAAATCACTTTCTTACTGGTGAAAATTCCATCTTGGGAAGGGGGGAGTAGGAGCACAGCTTCCTCTGCAGAGGAAGAATCCTTAAACTGGTTGGCTCTGCCAGCATGAAAAATACTTCAAGGATACAGACCCAAAACACCACTGCAGATAGTGCAAATGATCCAATTTCTAATGAGGCTTTTAAAAGGAACCACAACACTTTTGCAGCAGATTATATCAAGATTTTCTCCCCAAAAGGAAGTCAGACATACAGAAAAAAAGTCCTAACTTACCGATTTAATAAATTCTAGTGCCACCCATAGTCCCTGTAGACACCAGCATTTGTCATTGAAAGGAACTGAATTTCTATTTTGTAAGTTTCTGAGGTGCCACACCCACGGAGTCAACATCATAGGGACATTGAACAGTCAGGGAGGGGATCCTGGGTTTCCAGAACTGAACAGAAATAGCATTGTGCTTGCCAATCCAGCTGAGATCTGCGCAAGCACTGGGAAGGCCAACACTTCAGGCTGGTGTGACACAGCACAGGGTTGCCCAGTAACGTGGGTGTGAGCTCAGGTTGATGACTATACGCACAGTAGACTCAGAGAGCAACTACTAACAGCTATTTGCTATTAAAGGCTCGAGAACAGTTACAGAGGGAGCAAGTTATTTTACCTGCTGGAACATAAAAAGCATTTAGAGCTTCCAATAAAAAGCATCAGAAAGGTAAAGCAGCGTTCCACACAGACTGGGAAAGGATCAGAAAATAAAAAGCAAACTGCTGTCCAGCTGCAAGGCTTCTACCTGCCTGGGGGCCTGACCTACTGCTCACCCTTCAGTGAGAATCCAAATATTTAGAACATTCTTTAGCTAAAAGAAAGAATAGTGCTTGTAGAGTCTTGCTCTCATTCCCACAGCCACAACTTTCATGCTGCTCTCTATGCTCATACACATCTATGAAGACTGGTAAGATCTTGAATGAAGACCATATTCACATCAAGTATTTGTCAAAGATTGACGTGGGAGCGGAGGGCAGAAACTTTAGCACCAGCTTCTCTTTGAGAAAAGTGAAGCATAGATATTGTGCATCAGGTCAGCATTCATTGAGATACACCACTGGAAATCCATTTAGTCCCTCTACATTAAGAATTCCTCATAGTCCACCTGAAAGTTAACACCTAGCTGGGAACAGCACTTAGAGGGACCCAAAATTATACCCTCTTCATATGAAGTGCTTCAATTTGTGTCTTGGCTGCTAATGTTAATCAAACAGTAAACGTTTAGTTTTAGAAGCAGAGACACCTAACTGATACAGAAATCATTGCTGTATTCAGGCAATGAATAATCTTTCACTTTGAAGGTTTTTTCTTCGAGAAATCCATTGCAATTCAGAGTTTAGTGTGCTTTTTAAAGTTGGAAAAGTATCTTGGAATGATTCCAACTTCATCTACTAAAAATTTCTCTGGTTTAGCCACCTAATTTACAGATTTCTATCACTAAAGCGCACACCTTAAAGATTACCTCAAGTCTGCTCTGAGCTCCAAACCAGGATTTCCCTTCTCCAGCTGAAGAGAGAACTGTTGTATGCCCCGCCTTTGAGGTCACTGGGTTTACTCACTCCAGGATGCACTGAACCAATTAACCATTCCAGTACTAGAAATTCAGCTGGTGCCTTGTGTCTCCCCATAAAGCCCCAAAAGTCTTCCATTCTTGCAATACCCTCCTCCCCACAGGAACTCTGTATCTAAGGATTAGTGGTACATACCTTTCCCAAGTGAAAGACAAACATACAGACTAACCTTTAGTCAACAAATCTACCATCGAATATGTTCTCTTTCTATCAAGCTCTGTTCTTTCACTGTTGTCCAATACTCACATTCACCTAGAAACAATTTTGTTTCCAGTGGTAAACAAAAGATCTGTTAGTAATTGAGTAACTTAGCTTCATACTTACTTTGTATTCTGATAAACTTCTACTGAGATATTAAGTCCTTCCAATTCTTCCTTTAAGATCTGCAAGTCTGAGTTTACAAAACTCAGTTCCAGTAGTACCTGCTCTCGTACTTTGTTGTTGTTGGTTGCTCTGCAGAGAGACATATATTTTTTTTAATTGCTGAGGAAAAGGTTTTGTACATAAGCTTGGTTGACCCCCTTGCTAACATTCTTAGCATTTTTCAGATTTTTTTTTTTTTATCTCCTTAAGAGATAATGCAAGACCGCATGTTTCAGAATTTATTAGGTTTTTCAGTGAAGGGAGAGCCTGGGACAGTTTCCAGATAACAGCATGCAGACACATCAAAGGTTTGCTATTGTGCTAAACTGTTTTTGTGCAGTTAAGGGCTGGGCTTATTTTTAGATACATTAGTGAACAAAACTAAAGCATCTTAAACAGAATCACTATCCTATTCTTGGATTGTGTGATCTTTTCCTAGAAGAAGATACGCAGGTGGAGCTGGTGGGAAGTCAGGAGATATTTTTTCAAAAGAGACTTCCCCGCTTTATAAATTGAATAATCTGTTGAGACTTCTGATCTTAAAAGAAAACAACTTGCCCATGAAACTGTTACTGCAGTGTTTTACAACCACATATACAAATATATTTATTTTTTAATACAATACAGTTTTCTCTATAATTTTATTTTGTTGGATACTAATAGGCTTTTTTTGTTTGCCGTTCATGTATCTACAATGACAACACCTTGAACTGCTAGCACAGTGGATGTTAGTATTTAGCCCCC
>VXBJ01006026.1:180943-227382 GCA_013400055.1 Nycticryphes semicollaris
GAGAATTTCTGTGTGATTTCAGATTACTGTGTGACTATTTCTAACCTGATTCTCCATACAGTATTACTGTTTTCAAGAGACTTAAACTTACCTATAACCACAGGTACAAGTCCAAGATAAAAGGCCTTATCGTTAGACAATAACAAACTTACTTTAAGTTTGCAGCATTTTGCATTTACCTTTACTGTAAGATAAAATTCACCCTCATAAATACTTATTAACAACTGTCTCATACATTTAGCCTCCTCTTGGAACAATCCTTCAGTTTTATGTAGCAACTTGGTGAAGAACTAGCTATTTCAAGGCTAAAACTCTAAGCTTGTACTTCATATTATAAATATGTGTTATCTGTGAATTTTCTGTGCTGTACTTTACTGAATACCTGAGATTGCTTAGATTAAGCAATGTTAACATCTGCTGCCTGCGTAAGCCAATCTGGACACAGACACAGGGTGGAGTGGATCTTGCTTGATAAAGGCAGGACAACAGAGCTTTGATGCCAGCAGCAATTCAGTTACGTTCCATGTTTGGTCTACCTTGCCATCCTCCACAGGAGGAATTCCAATATCTCAGAAATGCCAAATTTTCATTTCTGTGAGTGTGATGGATTGTTGGAAAGTGACGGGGCTGTTTGCTAAGCAGTTAATCACAGGAAGAAGTATCCTCAAGACAAGGTCAACATTAGGCTATTCCTGTCGGGACAGCCACATAAGAAACTATGACGTAGAAAAGTTTTGGTGTACAAAATATAATAGATAAAAGGCAAAGTCTCATCCAGTTGCCTCAAACTATAGGAGGATTTGGTGGCAACCCTAACCCAGCTCAAATTAGATGTGCGCTACCCTGCTACTCATGGATCACTACTACACGGAATAAATAGGCAACTGATGGTCCTTTCCACTACAGAGCACAGATCTAAAGGATCTTGGAAAAGGCAACGGCATAGTTACAGTACCTTATTTACTTTAAGGTGTAAAAGGAATTCATTACAATATTCAGCACAGTTCACTTTTCAACATTGCCAGCAATAAAGCTGGTCAAACAGAGCAGCATAAGAGTTTCACATTCAGCTGATTTGCTACAATGCAGCAGCTTCCAAAATGCACTTTATAGCAGGTGATAACTCTATAAAGCTACAGCATTAAAAAAACTCCAGGAGCACCGACGAAGTATCCAGCAGTAATTTACACAGCATGTTAGGGGAGCTGTTAGGCAGACAGGGAAAAAGCAATAGCTATGAGACTTTTAAAATATAAAAAAAAAAAAAAAAAAAAAAAAACCAAAAAAATACTGCTCAGGTGAGAGAACTGGGAAGTCATGATACATACCTTAACAGATTTTCAGCACCAGCTCTCATTCTTACTGCTCTTAAGATCTGTTGGTTTAGGACAGCTCTTTGGTTTTGCAGTTTGCTTCGACCAGTCTCAGCAAGAGGATTACATCCCTAGAATTAAGGAAACAATTTTTTTTGTTGCTGCTGGAAGAGACTCTGAAAAAGGAGTAACACTGAATTGAATGAACTTTAATAGCATGGGTTCTGTATGAATACAAATTAATTACATCAGTGATCAATGACTGACAGTGTTTCTTTTCTCAAACTTGAATCAATTAAAAGTGAAAGAGACACCATGACCAAAGCATTTGATCTTTAAATTTGCAGAATCCACAAACTGGGGCATGCAGTACATACTATCTTCGTTTAGAAAGCTCTGGCAGCAAGCACAATATGTGGAAGACAAACTCCTTACTGGAGGACATGCACATGCAGCAAATTCATTCACTGATCTCGGATTGAAAGTAGTGCTTAACTACCAAATGCTCCTTTGCACACATTTGTACTCAGAGAGACAAGCAGGGCACACTTAAAGATACAATGTGGCCTTGTACACACAAGCTGCTTTCTGCTCTGAGCCTCTTTCTTTTTCTGGTCTGCCACTCTTTTTTGTATTTTGCTTTTCCTACACTTTGTGTTGTGTAATTCTCTACTACTGGTATTCCAGGTGCGCTCTCCTCTTCCTTCCATGCCGTTTTTCATTTGAACCTTGTGTCATGGCTTAGGCTGTTGCTTTCTGCATTTGGCTTGAATACTTGACTCTCATCTTGGGCCTTTCATAACTATATCCCCACATAGGTCTGGGATGCTTTCTTCCAACTTCTGTCTCGACTACTTAGTCCCAGCATCCTTCCTAAATGTATCCTTGCCTTGCCCGTGTCTTCATTTTCTCCATAAAGCTGCAGCTTCTTTGCAGAATTCCCTGCCCTTCTGGTGCACCAAACAAGTTTCATGACATCATTTGAATATTTCTTTACAGCTCTACTCCTGGAAAATTTTGCAGGACGATCAATTTCCAAGCCCTTGAAGCTCACTACAAGTGCTGTGTTTATTCCAGTGGTCCTTTGATCAAGCTCCAGCCCAAAAATCAAACAGGCTCCCATTAAACGATGACTGTGAAACAACAATAATCTTGAACTCTGTGCAAAGATAAAAAATGGCAGCAATGTTTCCCCACATTTCAGGACCAGCCACTAATCTCTGTATGAAGCTTTCACGCACAAACAGGCCTGGGGCCAGAGCGGAGAAGGCATGACAGACTGAAGTATCTGAGTCACCCCCAGCATGCCTGGAAGGCCTGCAGTTTGTCTCCTGATGAAAGGCTTCTTGTGGACTGAGGAGTGTTCTCAGCACTGGCTCACTTGCTGCCTGCAAACTCCTCCCATTTTTTTCTCACGGCCTACCAGAAACCCTCATTTTACCTTTTGGAAAATGCTGCTTTTCACACCTCCTGTACAGGGGAGGGGGCCACCCAGCCAGTCTGTGTTCACTGGCAGGCCTAAACTCCTTATTGTAACCAGGTTGCCAGAGAACTGGTGGGTAGATGACTGGGGAAGTACACAATCTGGGGAAGACTGACCCTTGTGTTAAGCCCTGATTCTGTGCACTGAAAAGTTATTGAGCAGATGGGTCGAAGAAAGTGCTTCATTTTGTTTTCTTCCATGCAGAACATCCCTTTCCCAGACAGCACTTGCACTTGGTTCACATTTGGACAATCCCAAGAATGTTAATGTTCACTTCATTGAAGTATCTGGCAGCCAAACTCCCTATCAGTTTCCACACCTACTATTTAATTTCTTGTCAACAGGATGGTAGATGGTTCATTTAATTACCGTTTATTTCTTTGCCGAGCCACGACAACTGGATTTTACCCTGGCTTATACACTATCAAGTAAAACAATTAAATAGAGACACAAGAGTAGTTATTACTAAGGAAGTTGCAAAAATTATCAAGAATAGAGTCTGTTTTAAGCTTTCATTGCATACGGGGGGGAAGGAAAAAACCCAAGTAAATTGAGTAACTCTGCTGTGAAGACAATTTAAATAGTAAACTTAGCTATCAGAGTCCCTCCCTCCTCCCTCAGAGCGTAGCTGCACTTCATGAAGAACTGTTTTGAACTCTTTAAATATTATTGTACTTGACTCCTGAAGCAATAGAAGCTTTTTAAAACCTCGAGTTCAGTTAGCTAGTTACTTTATTTCTTCCTGCTTGGTTGAACAGCATTGTCGAACTACAGAACCAGGAAGCTGGTATGTTTTTAATGTATCACTATCAGAGGCAAGACCTGCACAAGAGTTACAGATTCTTGTCATCTGTTATTTATGAACCTCATCAAGGAACAGCTGGAAAGAAACAGACACTGATTTTTTTTAAATATTTTTTTCTCCCCCTCTGAGGAGACACCGCCCCCCCCTCCAGTGCTGCTTCCAGCTCTGGGGCCACCAACATCACAAGGACGTGGTCATTTTTGAGGGGGCCAGAGGAGGCCATGGAGATGCTGCGGGTGCTGGAGCCCCTCTGCTGTGAGGGCAGGCTGAGAGAGTTGGGGAGGTTCAGCCTGGAGGAGGCTTTGGGGAGACCTTAGAGCCCCTTCCAGTCCCTAAAGGGGCTCCAGGAAAGCTGGGGAGGGACTCTTGATCAGGGAAGGGAGCCATAGGACAAGAGGGAAGGAGAGAAAGAGGGGAGATTGAGCTGAGATCTGGGGAAGAACTTGTTTGGGGTGAGGGTGGTGAGAGCCTGGCCCAGGTTGCCCCGAGAAGCTGTGGCTGCCCCATCCCTGGAGGGGTTCAAGGCCAGGTTGGAGGGGGCTTGGAGCCACCTGGGCTGGTGGGAGGTGTCCCTGCCCAGGGGATGGCAGGATGTAGCACTGTATGGGCTTTAAGGTCTCTTTCAACCCAAACCACCCTGTAGTTTAGGACAAATATGCACCTCCCCCCCCCCCAATGAAGGCCGGCCTGTGCAGGGCCTGCGTGTCCGACAGCAACCCTCTGAGGAGCTGATGGGGTCTTCTGGTTCCAGTAGGGTCGCTGCTCTTCCCTTGTTGGAGCCAACACCTGGGTTTAGGTGGTGGGATACCCCACTAGTGTTTATTTTTAAGTTTATAAATATTATTGTCCCCCAGTTATTTGGGAAGCCGTTGCATTATAAGTGTATGAGGCCTCAGCGTGATGCTGTCTCTGCCTGGCCCAGCACAGCCAGCTCAATGGAGCCAGGCCAGGCCAGGGCTGGATGCTCAGGATTTGACTGGGATTTGGGGGAGACTCCCTTCTAGAGGGGACAGAGAGAGCAGGGACTCCAGGCTGACTGGAGGACCAGCATCTTGCCTCTGTCAAAGGCACCAGTGCTCACCTCCCACCCCATCCCCCAGTCTGAGGGGCACAGGCAGCATCCTTGTGGTTTTCCAAGTTTAAGCTCTAGGCCTCAAGAAACTAACCACCACAGGGGAAGATCCCTGTCAAAAGTGCAAGTCCCAGATAAAGAAACAGTTTTATTTGATTTGGATGCCAGGAAATTCTTTCTTCAAGACAGAAGAATTTTTTAATATCAGAAATCCAGTTGTGATGGACACAAAAATCCTGACTCTTTGCCAGACAACAAGTAATCACAGTAAGCATCTGAAATTAATATACATGTGCTTCATGAAGTAGTTGTTTGAACTTTTAAAATGAGCCACACACTGTCTGAAGGTGACACAGAGTTGAAACTGGGTGTGCCTTCTTACTTAAAATAAAACATTCCTTTCCAGCCAGCACAACCTGTGCTGCTCATCAAGCCCAGCAGTGTACACAAATGGCCATGTCCTCCAGATATTCAAACGTGTGCGTCATTTAACTTATATGCCTAAGTTCTTTGGTTGTAATAGCAATTGTAGTAAACAGCATGAATCACACCAGTATTTCTAGGAGTGATCCTAAGTCTTGCTAAATTATTATGTTAATTATAGCACTGGAAGACGATAAGGAAATATAAGTTTCTCTTTGCACATTTCTACTAGTTCAGTGTTGAAATTTTAGCTATATACTGCAAGCCGAGTTAAAAAAAACCAACAACCAAACAGTGAGGGGAGAGAGGGAGGAAGGGAGGAGGATCTGGTCTCCCACAGCCTGGTCTACTTATGGCACTAACAAGCGTTTTACAGTTTCAGGTGTCTGGCCCCAAAGATTAATATAAAGTTTTAGAACTAGTTACTCCAAACACATATTTTCTAGACAACATTCCATCTTGTCACACCACTCACTAAGCAACATGAAAATTAGTATTTCATCAGAGATGTCTGTCTCTTGACTAACCGAGTCCCAGGTGATTCTCAGTTTCACAGGATGGCCTACTTTCAGTTTTAGGATCTATGAATTTATATGCAGTGAGTGATACGGCATGACAGGGGGTATGAATCATGGCAACATGGTTTCTGTCCCGCCAGACATGTGGAAAGAGAAGAAACAGGGAAATAAATATTGCTGTGGCAATGCCAGTGTCGACGGTTGCCTGGCTACTAACGATTACAGAGAGCCACAGGAACTAAGAGCCATGGAAGCACCAGCCCAGCAGGTTGGTGCCAAACTGACATTCACCACAGCTGGGGGGAAGCCCTGCAGAAGAAACCCCAAAAGCGAAGGAGGGGAAGAGAGAGAGGTAATTAGGGAAATGCCGACTCGTGAGTCAGTTACCATACTTATCTTCATTTTCAGCCTGGTGCTTCATATATGGAACTGCTTGTTTTCTGTTTTTATTCTTCTCCCCTGACAGAGAGGACTAATAAATACTGTCTTTCCTTCTCAATCATCAGGTTGGTCTGTAAGATAAGTATCTGGCCTCACAGATGGAACCAAAGCATTAAGAAAGGGAGAAGAAAAGGAAAGCATCTTCATTAAACTGATCAGAATGTAAAGATTCATTAAGCTAGCTGTCCTCCTGCTGTGTCCCGGTGCGGTACATGGGCTGCTAATTCAGAACAGCCACACTGAAGACCAAACGCAGGTGCCTGGAGAGCTACAGTAAGGGTAAGCTTGGAATATGAACTATGACTTTTTCTTATCACTTATTGCAACATCCTGACTGACTGGGCCATTTGGAAAGTTACAGTCTGCACAAGGTGTTACAAAGCAGTAAATGAAGATGGGAAAGATAGAGTAGAAAGCAGTCACCAGGTATCTCTTCCTTGCTCTGCTCCTACCCACCCCCCAAAAAAACCCAAAACACCCCCAAAACCCACCAGGGTAGGCACAGCCCTAGAAATAAATCACTGTGTAAGCACCAAGTCCTGCAACTGGATGAGTACTGCGTTATAAACATCCTGAGTTCTGTACTTTGACAGGCCTAGAGAATATTTACTTTGTGAGAATTTCCTGGTTTAGTGGGGTGCTATGCTGTAATGAAAAAAGGGGGGATAGAGGGAGGGAAAGGAGAGAGCAGATGAAAAACATAATTGTTTCTCCCACAAGAATTCCAAAGTAACTAAACCAACAGGAAGAGGTCTGAGAGGCCAAGCAATCCCTGGAGCCATAGCAAGCTTAAAGAATAACTTCCCCAGAGGTGAGAGGCATCACATGAGGACAGACTTGCTCTAATTCCCGCCAGCTTGCTAAAAAACCCTTCCTGTCCAAATGCCTTGCTTTACTTTTAAAGTAAGTTGTTCTTTGCTCTTGTCATTAGTTTCGTCATTATCTGCTGCTGACCACAGAGGGAAGAATCATCGGGCCCAGAACTGGGATGGATGTGTGGGATACGGCTGCTGACAGTAACAGTGTGAGAATGTCGCACCAGGCACAGAGGAGGTCAAGGCTGGTGATCCAAGAGCCCTCACAGCACCCAGGAGCACAGGCACCACGGAATATACCGAACAAGTGATGGTCATGCCAAACAGAACAGTCCCAAAACCAGATTCTGGTGTGTTATCCTCCCAGGAAGTAAGCAGTTCTAGACAGAAGCTCTGTCTTGTTTTTGGTGGAAAGTAAGGTGCTGCTTCACCTTGCCAGATCCTCTTCAGGGCACGACCAAAGATTTTGTTGTTGTTTCGTTTTTAAAACTAAAAACCTTATCACAAGTTTGGTTGCAGCTAATCAAATGGTTTAAAGGGGTTGTTTTGGAGAGGAGATATAAGGGGAAGGGAAAAGGGGCAACATTGACAGAGTTGCAGATACCCCTGTGTGGCCACTCAGGGCATTTCCTTAAAAGTAGATATTAAAAAAAAATAAGGGTAAGGGAATGAAGAGATGGTCCCTACAGTAGAGCAGCTCTGATGCTGTGGGAAGGGAATGAGGAGAGGGACTCTGCAGAGCGGGGCGGGGGGAGGCCGCAGCTGTACCCAACACACCTCAGGCTCACCTGGGAGCCCAACCCTCTCACCCCCGACAGCAGCCAAACCAGGAAACAGGGCTAGGTATCCGTTTCCCCATTTCTGGTCCCGGCCCTTTACGCAGAGCCAGTCACAGTTTTACAGCACCTTCTCCCTGCAGGAGAAACAAAACAAGCCCTGGACAAGAATTAAGTTGTTTTATATGTTGTATCTTGGGGATACTGGGGGTTGTTTTCCGGGATGCTGTATTTAAGACTCCAAAAAGCATAATAGACAAAAGGGCACTGTGCAAACTTTGAGTACGCTTCCCACAGTAATCCAGTTATCAAGAGAAAATATCAGATGGATACTGTGTGAACTGCTCGATATTTTGCAATTATAAAATTTCATTATGCACATTATTATTGCAAAGTAAGGAATTTACTGTATCAGTAGTGCTTCGAAGCCCTTTTGTGAGCAGGATGGATCCAAAGCAAGCGTTTTCACCTTGTTTGACAGCTTATAGAATAAACAATTAAGTAAATGTCTTTTGATCTAAAATCATGAAGACTAACCTTGGAAATTGATGCAAATCTGCATCACCAAGATTGGTAAACCAATCCTTGAATGCATTCAGGAAGACAAGTAGTGTGACGTAAAAAGGGAGGGGAAAGTGATCCAAAGGAGCTGGGGGAGAGGGCAGACCCATGGGCACACAGGAACAGCCCCGTCACTAGTCCCAGTCCCATGAAATCACCCAGCACGTGCAAGTGAGCATGTAGGGCCTAAAGAGACTACGCCTGAAGAATCTTCAGGATACAGGCTCCAGAGCCTGTATCTGTTCAAGATTCCAGGAGCTGGATTGTTTTGGTTTTTCTTTCCTCCCCCCTTCTAGAACTACTGAGTCAGAATGAAAAGTCTGATCTTTGAGACTATTCAACTAATGTGTAACAAGGAACACTAGTTTCCTACTTACAGCTAAATTTTAGGGACTTTGAGCATCCAGCCTGATCTGAAGCTTACAACTTTAATAAAGACATTTACCAGCTGAATGAACCTTTCAAAGATCTGAGTGAGCAGAGGGAATAGTGTTGCGCTGCAACACTGGCTCACAGGGATTGATTTAATATCAGATTTGGATCCATTTGCTACTGTCTTTAAGATGAAAGTAGTTCAAAAGTGGGAAAGATGCCCATGATTAGGTATAAAATTGACATTACAGTATTCTCATGAGGAAATCTTCATTCCTTTCCAGGATATGGGGTTTACACTGATCTAATGCTGTTTTGCCAAACTTATCCCTAACATAAAGCAATTTAATTGCAAATAAACTCAGTCCTTTAGGAAGGTCTGAATGCAGAAGATACACTCCTCTTACGACTCATGAAGTACAACTTGGCTATTAAACTTCACTTAGCCCCCGTCACTAAAAACAAACAGGCAGAAGAGTTGATTTATCTAACCTGACATGCTCGTGGAAAGTCAACTTTTTTACTACCATGCTTCAAGGCAGCCTACCAGCATCCCATTCCATACAAAACAGAGCTGTGAAAACTCTAAATAATTACAACTTTGCTATGCTTCATGATTTTCTGCTACAGACTGCTGGGAAAGGAGTGATTACTCACCAAATATGATAGCAGGATGACTCAAATGAAGAAACCAGACAGCTTTTTACTTGGGTAAGTTTTGTTTCTGTCTCCCTAGCTATCTGTAGGGCAGTACCGACTCCTGGCAGCGCGGCTGGCACAGGTAAAACTTCACTCTTTTCAGCTGCAAACAGTGCCTCTGCAATACTATTGCTTAACCTCCTGCAGGATTATACATTTGGTAAATACTGCGGGCAAAAAACAAACAGCCTGTGCGGGATGGAACCGAGAGAGGCCGCCGTGACCCTCCCACGTACCCCGGCGGCGGCGGAGGCGCAGTGGAGGGCAGTCCTGTGCTGGGGCGATCAGCGACCACCCGGCGGGTGAGGTTCTTCTCCGCAGAAGACTCTGTTCGTGGTGTCGGATCCAGAGTGCCCCCCGAACCCCGTGCCCCGAGGCACCGCGGAGCGGGGGCTCCCTGAAATCGGCCGGGGGAAGCTGAGCGAAGCGCGCGGAGCTGCCCCACCGGCGGTAATTAACTATAATGAGTGTTGTGCAGAAAGAGCTCGGGTGCAGGTTATGGCATAGGCCGCCCACTCAGTCTCAACAGTAATTAGGGCAGATATTCATTAAGAACTTCCTAACGAGTCTGTTAGCTTCGCTGCCTTCCTCCAGCAACTTCTCCCGCAGGTACACCGGGCGGGATACTAGACAGCGAGTGCGGCGCGAACAGGGGGACAGCGCGAGAACAAAAAAAACCCCAAAAAGGTGTGATTTCGCTCATTTGGCAGAGTGCCGAGCACTCCTGCCCCGCCAGGTGGAGCCCGGCCGGGGCCCCCGCCGAGCCGGGACCCTCGCCCCGCGGCTCTGCCGGGGCCCGAGCTCCCCACGCTCCGCCGGGACAAGGTAGTCGGCGGAAGGGGACCGCCACATCGGCGGTGTTGGCGGACATATGGTCTCCCACCGCCCCCCCGGACCCCCCCGCACCTCCCACCTTCCGAAAGTAGCCGTCCTCCGCCGGCTCGGCCGCCGGGCAGCCGCGGGGTGGCAGCGCGTCTGTCATCTCCGGGCCAGCCGTCCGCCTGTCCGTCCGTCGCTCCGCTGCTGCGGGGAGCCGGGACCCTGCGGAAAATATCGTCGGGGCCCCACGGCGCCACCCGGCTCCGCCCTCGGTTGGCGGCGGGGAGGAGCGGACCCGCCCCGCTGCGCGGAGTCGCAGCCGCCGGGAGCCCCGCGGCCGCACAGCCCCCCGGAGTGGACGGGGGGGTGCGGGCACCGGCAGGAGCAGAGCCCGGCGGCCCCCGGAGCCCGAACTGCGTCGGGGCCAGAAGAGGAGCAGAGTCGGGAACTCGGAGAGCAGGAGGCAAGGACTCGCCGCTCTCCCTGTCGGAGTCTGCTGGACCGCGCTCTTCCCGGTGCTGTTCGTTCCCACTCCAGGTTTTTTCCCTTTTTTTTTTGGCTAATCCGAAAGATACTGGATGAATGTATCAAAATATGTGTTAAATAGACATAAGGAGAGTGGTTTAACTGGCTCCGATTTCTATTTGGGGCGTCAAAAATGGTTTAAATTATTTTTATGCTATTAGAAAATGTACTTGCCTCCCAAATTATAGATTGTAAATTTCTAATCTTGCAAGATCGGTGTAAAACTCCAATGCCACATACAGAAATTAGTTTAAGTTAATATAAATGACAGATAAACTAGTAATTTGCCAGCATAGGCCATGCTGATATGATCTGGCAATTAAAATAGCATTAATGTAACCATCTCGGTAGCTGTCACTGCTTCCACAGGATTTATTGAAAACTGATCTCATTGAAAGGCTACAGCTATCACTCCATATAACGTCCCAAGAGCTCGCAGCCAGGCCAAAGTGTCAGGCAGTTAACAATGTGAGGAGTGAATATTACAGTTCTGTGCGAAACACAAATCCACAAATTTGCAGAGGTTTCTGCGCAGTACAATACTTCCAATGCGTCTTGGTGACAAAATGCAGCCTTTCTTCATTGCTGGTGGATTCTTTGGATAAGTCAAATTCAGCAGTGCCACAGACAGCACATTTCTACGGCAACTTGAAGAGTCCGGACAGCTCTTCCAGGCTTCCCCGCCTCTGGTGTCCTGGCCACATCGCCCAGCGCCCTCCCGGACCAGGCTGTGCCTGCCGTTTGCTTGCGCCAAGGCTCCCTCGCCACGGCGGTGTCGGGACTGACACCCCCTTTGTGAAGAGCGTCGCGGTGTGTGTTGGCTGCACATGGCGAATGTGCTGTCCTGCAGAGGGCAGGGGGTGACGGCCCGGTGTCGGCAGCCAGAGCCGAGCCGGGTAATGACTGGGTAGCAGCGCTCCCTGACCCTGGAATGTAAATTGCAGCGTAGAGCATTCCAAAAACTGATGTACCCTCAGAAACACGTCCCTACTCTTCTCACCAGCTGATTAAACATCTTGTCTACAGTAGCTTTTTGATTGCTATTAGAATTTCTAAATAGAGGTGGGTTCATAGTGCAGACTTTCTCCGTTTCCCAGGATTAATCAGAAGGGTTGGTTTGCTGCTCTGTACAGATGGAGTCAGGACAGGCTGGGAATCCGGGGCACCTGCACTCAGAAAAAGGGGAGTATAGATGCAGATGTTTGGTTGATATTTAATATATGCACTGGACACAGCACTCTCCCTGAGAAAACATCAAATGCTTAAGAATTTGCATCCAAAGAAGATCAGCACTAAAGTTGTGCCTAAAGTATCGAAGCAATGACTCTTATCTCTGCATCCAATCTCCCTCTTTGTTTTACAGAACTCGGAGCTATCTGGCTTCATGCATCTTCACAGAGAAACCAGCCTGGTGACCCTGACAATACCCTGCTGACAACAGGCACAGAATGCAGAGCTCAAGCTGTCCCAATTCTGTCCCATCACAGTAGAGGTACGAGGGAGGGACCAGAACTTGGTCAGCCTTAAGGCAGCCACGCCATGGTATATGTGATACATGTGTACATGTACACATTACATGCCGTATTTCTGTTACGTTTGCATCACTCCGGTTGCTCAGTCAATCTTGTCCTTCTTCCCAACCTCCCCTTCTTGAAGAAAGTTTGTGAATATATGAAATACCATCTTTAGTCTTCTCTTTGGCCACTAGGAAATGGTCTCAGTTTGGGAAATTAATTTCCTGCTGGCCTGTGTGTCAATGCACTGTTACACACTGAAGGGATGTATCTGGTTTGACTTAGGGCAGGTGCTGCTCTCTAGAAAGAGGAGGAATCTTTTTTGTGATTTTACAGGCCTTGCAGCTACAGGATGGCAGCACGTGCCTCACAGACAGCTTTTGTCCCAGACAGAGGCATTCTTATCAGCAAAAGTGAGTTAATGATCCCGTGTGAAAGGAGAAGGATGCATCAACTCTGGCATTTTCTCTGTGTCGATCCTTGCATTCTAATTGGACACACAGTTACATGTTTCTCCTCCTGCTGCTGGTGACTTTGGAGAGTAAACTTCTGTCCTGAGCGCAAAGATGAAAAGGTTTTGCCAGTAACCCTGAGAGCCTGTAGCATTAGGATGTAAGAATCCAGTCAGCCAAGCTGCTACCATCCTCTTGTTCTGAAGAGTGCAGTTCTTAAGGACCAAAGTCTGGCTACTGCAAGGAAGTTTTAGGTGAGGAGAGAGGAAAAGGGATCATAGGGTGATTATTTTCCTACACACACTCTCAAGCATCACTAAATATTTATCTGGGGAGGGATTAAAAAAAAAAAAAAGAAATGGAGAATGGCAAAAAGTGGGCATGGAGGCCCAGTAGCAACAGTGATGTGAACCTGCTTTGAGACTGTTACCTGTTGACAGGATGGAGGAGATTGTCAAATTGGAAAAGTTTGAGAGTGAAGAATGAAAAGCTGTTCTCATAAATAAAAGAAGTTCTTCTGCATTTTATGACAGATGAATTGAAAAGTGACCAGACAGGAACTGCAAGTAAGAAGTACCAGTAGCAGGTTTCCCAACCAACAACTTTACTGAGCGACAGCAAAAGAAAGTACAATAATGGTACACAAGCCCAGCATAAGGGCTTTGGAGGGCCGTGGTGTGGCTGTAGATGCAGTGTTTCATCGCTGCTGCTTCATGTCCACAGCCCAGGGCACGGGTGAACTGCAGCTCCATCCTCCCGGAAAGAAACTCCCACTATTTGCACAGCGGATGCGCTTCACCTGCTCTGCTGGGAGATCCTGGGTGAAACAAGGCAGAGCTGTTTCGGTGGGAATTCAGTGTGGAGGGCCAAACACAGGCAATATCATCACCTCTCTTCCCACATAATGCCTTGCCTTTTGATGAAAATCTGTGTGCTTCAGGACAACGTTCACTACCAGTTTGTTGTTTTTTGTTGCTGTTGTTATTCATTGTTTTAAAAAATGAAAACTAATGCTTTGTAGAAGCTAACCCCATGCCTCAGGGTCTGTGCTTCACATGTCTGTTCCCTCAACGGACAGAGAAGGTATGTATTGGCAGGAGGGATGTTTGGGGGAACGCTCCCATTGAATGTGAGATAAGGCAGAGGTAGAGTCAAGCTGCTTATCTCTTTTTATTGTATTTTGAAAAACAACAGAACAGTGTATTTAATATTATATTTTTATACTCCCTGTACTTATGTTTTCCTTTTGTTCTTTAATATGTTTTAACACCCCTGTAAATTAATAAATTTTTTGCTTTTTTTATATATCAGTTATGATGCTTTTAGTCTGAAGTTCTAGTGACTCACAAAACTAATCAACAAGAAGTTATCTATTTGAAGAATTGATTTTAAAGAATATGAGGAAAGGTGTAGGAAGACAGTTTTTATGGTTGATCTTCTTGAAGCACTAACTTAAAAGCAGATGTTGAAAATATATTGGAAAACTGAAGCCTGAAGTCCATCTGTGGCTCAAAGGCTCAATTTCAGCCTTGTATGTACTGACAAGTATTTGAGCTGTCATTCAAAAATGTTGATTTTTTTTTTTCACCAGCCAAATGATGGTAAAAATTTAATTTAAATGTAAGGTATCCTGACCTACTAATGTTTTATATTTGTTACAATTATCAAAAGACCCCGGAATTGCTGTCTATTTTTAACAGCCACAAATAGCGACTGCTACCTGGTTTAACAACTGTAAACAGGAGATAGAATTTACAGTGGAGAAGGAAATACCACTGGGATGCAAGGGTAATTCTAATCTAATAAAAGCCTTAAAGGGAAAAAAAGGTCAGTATTAGATTACCCCAACTCTTTGAACATAACAGGCAAGATACTTAAATGATTTTCTGTTAACATTGTGCAAAAAAGGTTTATTTAAGCCTGTCTGTTAAATCAAAGTCATGTAGAATTGACCATTCAGGAACAATTATTTCCTAAACAAAGAGAAACAGCAACTCTGCTAACATCTCATTTTGCCACTGTATGTTCTAGCTAACTGCTTAATAATGAGTAATGATGTGAAAAGATAATGCATGTAGATAAATGTTTGTGGCTTTTACTATATTGTTTTAAAATGAATTAGAGTCCTAAATTAAACACAGTACTCCCTATTTGCATGGAACCGTACAAATATTTCCTATGGAAACCTGAAACTACACGACACTTGGGTAGTTTCACTTTGCAAGAAACCAGTTCTGTGTACACAAACAGACACAAATACTGGGTTAGAGAATACGCCACTAGACTTGCAGAATTCCTGTCTGCTAACAGCAGGAATCTTCCAAGACTACGTTGTGATTTATTTTCAAGGATCTCAAGAAACCAGTGGTACTTGCTTACAAATGTTGTGTATTCGTACAATCTATTTTCAGTACATAATGAAGTGTATTTCTGTTTGGGTTTGTGGTCATTTGGGTTGGTTTGTTTTTTAAATATATTGTGCTTGTAGTGAAAAGGTAAAATTGTAAGCTTGAGAAATCTAATTAATCAAAATTGACGTGCGAGTTTCTCATGGCTAGCACTGTGGAAAGCCACAAAATTAAAATCCAAATTTTAAACACTTGGGTCTTACTGGTGAATACTTACTGGTTCTTATGTGGTGTTTCTACGAAAATATTCAGGAAAAGTATTTCTCTTGATATGAGAGTCCCCAAAGAGGTGCAGAGACACCTGAAAGCACAGAGGGATAACACTCTTTTAGTAGAGGTTTGAATGCAAAGACTTTGCATTGGCTGCTGTCAATATTGAGTTTCTCATAAAACAACAATTTTGCCATACCACAGAATCACAGAATGGTTAGAGCTGGAAGCGACCTTAAAGGCCATCGAGTCCCAACACCCTGCCCTGGGCAGGGACACCTTCCACTAGAATCTGCTAACGCCTGTAATTCAGTTACATCCACGCCTCCCCTCTTCGTACCGATTCAGGCCGTAGGGCGCTTTACACCTCGGTTTAGATAAAATCTATTCACGGAATTTTTGCCCTCCTTTTCCTGAGGTGCTTTGCGAGTGGGCCTGGTCTGCTGCATGAGGTGCGGCCCGGGAGTCCATCGAACACCAAGCGTTTAACCTTTTCTAGCGTTTACTGACTTTTAAAGACATCAGACAGCGTTTCGCACCGATCATTTGGAACGGCACACCTCAGCCTTTTCCACATCTCTTCACGGAGTTCTCGGACCCAGACGTAGTTCCCGCGGTAGACGGCCTCTGGGGCTGGCGGGGCCCCAGACAGCCCTTCCGGCCTCACGGCTACCGCGCTGGCGCCGGCGGGAGCGGGGGTGGGGGGTGGNGGGGGGGGGCAGCTCCGAGGGCCGGGCCGGGGCTCCCGGGAGCGGAGGAGGGCTCCGGGGGCCGGGCTCTGGGGGCCGGTCCCGCCCCGGCGCAGGCGCCCCGCCTCCCGCACGCTTTGTCCTGCGCCAACCACCGCCACGACAAGATGGCGGCAGCGGAGTCCAGCGATAGCGACGAGGAGGATTTGGTGAGCTATGGTACCGCGCTACAGCCCCTGCAGGAGGGTAAGAGCCCCCGGCGACCTCCTCTGCTTCTCCTCGGTGCCGTCGTGTGTTGCGGCGGGCACAGGGCTGCTGGGCGAGCCGGGAGGTAGCCCGGCCCGAGCGGCCCGGTGATGCTGCCCGTGCCGTGGCGGCCTTCGCCTGGGGAGCGCTGTGGCGAGTGGGCCCAACGCAGACCTGCCTCCCTCTTCTCCGGCCGCCCTGGGGCGCAGGGGTTGCCATGGCAGCCGGGTCGGTACGAAGGGCCACCGGGCAGGACGGCCCGGGGACGGGAGGTAAAACGGGCTTCCCGTCGCTCCCGCCGGCTGCGGTGTGCGCCCATGGGCACCCTAAGGCCGGTGCCGGCTCCGTGCTGGTTGGTGCTGGGTCCGGCTTGTCGGTCTGTCAACAATCAAATACAAGTGCTGAAGTGTATGCAGTTACACTGATGTGAAGGTCCTGCGCCCTAAGGTCACGGCACAGGCTCTGTGTCGTCCAAGGACTTCTGGACAGCTGTGGCTGCTGAGCCTGTGCCCCTTCGTTCACAGTAACGTTCTGCAAATGTTTATGTCAGAGCCCATTATCGTGTGTTTTATTTCAGTTTTGGACACGTGTGATGTGCTGTAATTTCTCAACACAGTTATTTAAATGATGAAATTCTGTAAGGAGATTAATAGCTAAACGTGTCCTTTCACAGGAAAGAAAGGATAGGATGTTCTTGGAACTTGTTGGAGTTAAAGCACAGGGCATTCAAACAGAAATCCTTTACTTCAGCAGTGTACATTAATAGTGTGTGCAAATATTTAAAGTAGGGCAGGAATAAACATAAACTGTTGATGCAGTTTACCTGCTAACTGCAGGGTGGCTACTATTTAATTCACTTCTTAATTGCAAGGAATAAATGCATCTGGAGCAAGCGAGAGTCCAATCTCTATGCAGTGTTGTGACTTAATTTCTGATTTATCTGATTGCAGGTGAACGAATTAAAAAGCCAGTCCCTCTTCAAGAGCAGACTGTTAAAGATGCAAAGGGACGATACCAGCGCTTCCATGGAGCATTTACTGGTGGTTTCTCTGCAGGTTACTTTAACACTGTTGGCACAAAGGAAGGTTAGATATTTTCCTGTCTTCTTGGAGTGGTTAATTGATTACCATAATTTAATATTAGTGAAAACAAATTAACTGTCATTAAGCATTTCTTCTCCCTGATACTCATTATACTGTAAATAATTGAAATAGTATTGTTGAAATTATTTCTCCTTGAGTTTTTGGACTGCAATTTTATAGATGTTCCCTTACACCTTAAGGTGTAAGGTAGAAACATTTGAATTATTTTTAAATATTATGTTGCCAGTTACAGTACCTTAAGGAGATATTTGCTTTCTTTAAAGGATGGACTCCTTCAGCTTTTGTATCATCACGGCAGAAGAGAGCAGACAGAACCATTTTTGGACCAGAAGACTTCATGGATGAAGAGGTAAATTTATAAAGGAATACGAATCTTTTGGAAGTAGTTGCCATGACAGCAGGTGTTCCAGGCAATGAAATCTTCTAAAACACTTAAATAGCTAAAGTGGAAGTAACTTCTTCTATACGGTGTTATACTTCTAAGTTCTATAGGATATTTCATAGATTCACTTAGGAGGCTCCTGTAATCTCAGTATTTAAAAACAGCCCCAGAACTCAACCCTTTCAGTTTCTCTGTCAGAAAATACAAATACTTCTGAAGCTGTTTAAATTATGACCATTCAAGTGACTGAAGAAGCAACTGATTTATTCATTCCTGAAAAATTTAGCCAATACAAGGTTCACATCCTACTTACTGTAATGGTAAAGGAAAGAAAACAAGCATTTGAGAGAAACATAACATTGAGGGATTTTTAATCTAAACTTTTCCATTTTGTCTATGTTTTCTAGGATCTTAGTGAATTTGGAATAGCACCAAAAGATATTACAACCACAGATGATTTTGCATCCAAAGCTAAAGACAGAATAAAGGAGAAAGCTAGACAGATTGCAGGAGTAGTTGCTGCCATTCCAGGAACCACTGCATTTGATGATTTAATAGGACCATCAAAGTAAGTGAATTTAAATAGAGTTAACCAAACAATTCCGTATTGGTTAGAAAAGTAACATTTGACAGCAGTAATCCATGAAAGAGACTGGAAGACCTGCAGCCTTGTGCTTTTGAAGTGGCCTCTGTTTTTGTAGTGTATTGGCAAATGTTGATGCATTCAGAATTAATTTTAAAGTGGGGTATAAAACTGTAATTGCGAATGGTATATATGTATATTATTTCTCCAGAAATACTAAAAATGTGGTTTGAGGTAGCTTTTTTTCCTTTTGTTTTCTTAGAATAACAGTTGGGGTTGAACTGTTACGAAAAATGGGCTGGAAAGAAGGGCAAGGAATTGGACCGCGTGTCAAAAGAAAGCCACGCAGGCAGAAACCTGGTAAGTTCAGTGAAGTTCCTGAACTCCTTAATAGAAAGTTGGCATTCATGGACTGATTAGAAAGCTTATTTTAAAGCGTCTCTTTTTTTATTTTATTATTATTTTTTCCTTGTCTGTGTCTTTAATCCTAGAGAAATTCAATAAGGTCATTGAATGTGATGCTGTTCTGTCTCTTACAGACCCTGCAGTGAAAGTATATGGTTGTGCGTTACCACCTGGACTGTCTGAGGGTTCTGAGGTATTGAAGTTGTTCATTGACTTATGTAAGAACATGGGATAACATACTTAAAATGATCTTCCTTCATGTCTTTGGACAGTATTTTAACATGCAGTTTGAAGTTGTGTTAAAAGTATTCATAAATACTTACTATGCCTATTGTGCAGAAAGGTTTTGTTACATTAAAACCTATCTTCAGATATAATTTAGGAAACGCAATCTTGCCTAGCCTCATGTTAACTAAATGTTGTAAAAGCTCAATGCACAAAACTTCTCATCATAGTTGCTGTTACATACTTATTTTGTACAAGGATGAAGAGGATGAGTACCAGCCAGAAAACGTGACATTTGCGCCAAAAGATGTAATGCCGGTAGATTTGACTCCAAAAGAGAATGTTCATGGACTTGGCTATAAGGGTTTGGACCCCTCACAAGCTTTGTTTGGTGTCTCTGGAAGAGAACACTTAAATCTTTTCTCAGGTGGTTCTGGAGACACAAGGAGTTTACTTTGTGATGTGAGACACAGTAAAGGAAGAAGACTAGGAATTACGGGTCAGGTAATGACTTTTTTAATGCATTTTATTATTAGTGCAGTAAAATCTAAATAAATTGTAATTTTCCTTCTGTGGAAGGAACCTACACATTGTATGTGCCTAAGATGTTGTTTGAGATCAGGAAGGCTCTTTTACTTAAGATGAAAATGTGGGCAATTCCCTAGAACTCTTAACGTGCCTTAACTTACCGCTATTTTTAGAGAACTACAAAATATCTCACTCTGAATAGTTGAGTGGAGAAAACTGTTGTGTTATTTTGGTTAGAGAAAATTGATGTGTTCAGTATGTTTCTACTTTACATTTTTTTGGTGTTAATTTTACCAAATCCTTTTAGTAATGTTGAAGCTGTCAGCTACTGAGATTTTGCTTCTTGCTGTGGTGTTTGTAGTTCTTACGCAGGAGCCCTGTCAGTTTATATTTCTGGGGATTATACTTGTTTAGTTTTCATGCCAACTTACATTTTTTACTTTTGAGAACTTAACCTGCTCTCAGTCAGACTGCAGATGTTACCTTGTGGAATTAGGCTGCTGTCCTTACCCTGTACAGACCAAACTTGCTGTCCCTCCCTGCCGAGGCAGTGGAATATGTTCATGTTTGCTTTTGTATTTGGTGGGTCAGGGTTTGGGTTGGGTTTTTTTTTTTTTCTGTTTGCTACTAGTTGTAGCCCATGTTTGGGTGTGGGTTTGTGGTTTTGTTTTGGGATTTTTGTGTGTGTGGTTTTTTTTTTTTTGTTTTTTTTGTTTGGTGTTTTTTTTTTCCTATTTTGAAGCTCTATGTTTTTCCCAGTATACATATGTTTACTGGACATCTTATGTAATATGGCTGGATAGATACACCTGTAAGTGTGTTCTGGCTTGTGACTCGAAAGTACCATTTTTACCCTTTTGAATTCTTGTTATTTAAAACATATTTTAGGCTTTTGGTGTAGGAGCTTTAGAGGAGGAAGATGACGATATTTATGCAACTGAAACGCTCTCAAAATATGATACAGTTCTAAAAGATGAAGAACCTGGAGACGGCTTGTATGGCTGGACAGCACCTAAGCAGGATAAATCCAGAAAAAGTAAGAAATGTAATTCTATCTAAAGAGCTAGCGTAGTTTGTACTGGGGAAACAAAATACAACGTAAGTATAGTCTCTCTTTTCCAAGTAATCTAATTTTCAATGGGCTAGTATCTTCTAGACTAGAAGTCTGAAAATTTATCTAGTCTTTATTTTATATTGGAGTGTCCAACTCTGGAAATGGCTTCCAAAGTTCTCCACTAATCTCAGTGGAGATCAAACCCTCAAAGTGTATTTTTGAAAGGACAATAGATGCTGCTTTGTGAGACACAGCATTCAGTTCTGCCAAAGGAAAGAAATGGTTGTGAATCATGGTTACAAAATAGGAACCAATACTTGCAAAGAGAATTTTTTTTTGAGATATACTTGTGTGTTTTCAAATAACATTTGTAAATATTATTTTGATACACTTTTATTTCTAGTGCAACTTTTAAGTGCATGAAATACTGGCGTGATTTTAGAGTACACAATGTTAGATGTGCACAATTAATGGCACTCATGATGTGCTGTGCACAGCAGTGGTACTGTTGCCTCACCAACAGGCAGGCGTGTTCCCCTCACAGCAGTCTCTCTGCTAGTTGTTTTTAGCTATATAATACTAGTCCAGATTTGGAATACTTAAATTTAAATGAAAGGCACTGAAGACAAATAACTACAATTATGCTCCATAAAATATATTGCAAAATGAAAAATACTGAGAATAAAAAGTGCTTTTTGCCAAACACGCATGTTTTAATTACTGATGAGCTCTGTGATTATTTTGTAGGGTCTGAAAGAGATGTTAAATATATAGGCAAAATCTTGGACGGTTTTTCCTTGGCATCAAAATCATCAACTCCAAGCAAGGTAAGCAGATAATGATATTTCTGTATTAAGAATAACCAGCAAATTAACACATTAGCTCTATGGTCTTTACTGTTGCTCAGTGGTTTTTATGTTCTTAGAAATAAAATTTCTGGCCAGCAATAAAGATTGTTGCATGAGCCAAATTACAGTGTTAGAGGCTATTCCATACAAACCTGGAATGTGTCAGACTGCTGAGTGATTTTAAAGTTTGCCTGTATACTCGTTTTGAGCAAACGTCTTTCACGCTATCCGCTGTTATTTGGCATAATGTTGGACTAAGGGTGTGATTTAATTGTGAAATAAAAAATGAAGTACATATATTGCTTCTAGGTCTTTCAAAGGTAATAGGTAATACTCGATTTTCTGTGAAAAACAGGCCCTATGCTTCATTCACTTTGCTGTTTTGGTGACAAGTTAATTTGTTAGTCCCGTTCTCTAGTTTGCATCATTTATACTATATATATTTGCATAAATTAGAATGAAAAACAGAGTTGTGTAACGTGGTCCTTTTTCTGGTGAAGAAAAAGAGCACCTTTGTGGTATATAAAATCTCATCACGTAGGAGGCATGGGGATAGCCTTTGAAGTAACAGCTTGAATAAAGAACATGAAGGAAAAGGACTTTAAAAAACATTAAAATGTAGTAAGCACAGAGGTACTTAATAGTCCAATTAATCGACTAAGCCATGTGACTTCTCTTTTTAAAAATCGGAGTTATTAAGCAATACCAAGAACACTTTCTAAACCGAAAGCAATGCATATTAAGACCCTTGTTAACTTTTGCTGCAGCTTGATGTGCATGTTTCCTATTTTTCATAATCATTACATATTAACAGTATAAAAATCCGTTCCCAAAGTCTGTTACGATACCACTTGCTGACTGGGTCTGAAAGAATCAGTAGCTTGAAATGTCTGTTTCGATGATCTCAAAGGTCCCTTCCAACCACTAAGATTCTGTGATTGCTGGAGGTGTAAACTGAGGCCTTTTTTTGATGGTGACTTTTTTCTCAAATGTATCTGTAAGTGTCAAACACAAAGTTGTATCTTTTTCAGCGGATTTTTTTCCTTTTTGTCATCCCCTGCCAAGGTTTATCGCCCGCCTGACCTGCCACGAAATTACAGACCAGTCCATTGCTTCCGGCCTGTGGTCGCAGCTGGGGATGAAAACTGCCGTTTACAGAAGGCGTTAGAGGAATCAACTGGAAAACTGGAGAGTTGTCTGGCACAGCAAGGCAGGCACGCTCTGGATGCGTCTCAGAGGAGGGAACGACTGGGAGAGGCTGCTCTTAAAGGTATCAGTACAAGCACACCTTGGCTTGTGTTTCAGGCCTCCTGTTTATAGTGCGTTAAAAGTTTCGTCTAGCCTTGAATAGTATTTTCTGATATAAAAATATTAAATCTAGGTGGATTAGCTAGAATACTTGTTGTTCATGTCACAGTTGAATTGTTGACATGTTTTTCTGCATTTTCATTTGCTTCAATCTTTTAAAGAAAAGTTTGTGGGGGATTATGTTTTCTTGTGTTAGTGTTTTGGGATTGGGTTTTTTTTTTTTGTGGCCTTATTATGAATTAGGAATATAGGAGGCTGAGGTGTTGGTTGATTTGTAAGTTTGTTTGTTTCGCCCCCCCATAAAAATCAGGTTTCACTGAAATACATGGAAATACACTAAAAGGGTAATTTGTAAATGTGGTTCACACTTGTATCTACAGTAGTAAAGTTTACAAAGTAATATGTCAATATGTGGTAAATAACACAAAAGATGCAATAGTGGCCAATTTTTTTATCTGCCTTCTCTGCTGTTATACTGTTTTCTGATGCTTAAGAGCCTTCTCTCTGAATGTATATATGTATTGGTAGGCGCTTTTTCCACCACCAAAGTGGCAGAAATAGTTGTAACTTTTAATTTCTGTTTGTCTCTTACTGCTTTTTTTGCTTTTAGGTCCGGCCCCTTCTGTTCTGGAATATCTGTCTGAAAAAGACAGAGAAAGACTCAAAGAAGTGAAACAAGCATCTGAACAGCAAATGAAAGCAAGAACATTGCCTCATCAGTCACGCAACAGCAGATTCCAGCCGGCCTCCCCAGATGCTGCTGCTCACAAATGGCAGATGATGTTGGGGGGGCAGTTAGCAAATGTTGGCTCCAGTGACTTCAAACCATTTGCAAAAAATCCAGAAAAACAAAAAAGATACGAAAGTTTTGTGAAAAGTCTTAAAGAAGGAGAAAAAGGTAACTGAAGAGATTAATCTTGAAATTTTAATAAATACCAGAAAAGATGTGGCCTTTTTTTTCCTTTCTTTATATCCTTTTTCATCCTGTTGTGTCCTTTGTTCACTATAAGTTCTCTTCCTGAATTCCACAGCATTTCTTCCTCTACTTCTTTTTAGAGACAATGTTAAAAGAAACTTTTACTGATATTTAATTGTGTTGACGAGGAAAACTGCTCAGTCATTATAAGTGTCAGCATGATTTGATTTTAGGCATTACAGTTGATACTTTTATGCTGTAGCTGAAGTCCTCCAGCATGTTCTACTTGATTGTCTGTACTTCTGTTTGGCAGAGTAGACTTCAGCTTTGGCCAATTCCATAATCTATGCATGGTACAAGCATTTTCATTTAGTTTGAAGAGTGGAACTGACAAATGCTCTAGAGGCAAAAAGATTACTGGGTCACAGTGGAACGGCAATTTTTTTTTTGCGTTTTCCCATACAAGATGGGAAAAACCAAAAGAATACCCATAGCCTGCCCTTTCAGAAGAGATGGGGACCCTAATGTGAGTGAAGTGGTTCACGCTTATCAAAGCTTGTGTTACCTGTCCTTTGGATACTCAAGCTGCTGCTGTCAGTTACATTCTTCACAGAAATACTTGTGGCTGTAAAATCATACTATATATGTGGAGTATATGTGGAGCTCCTTTNCTTGTGCTGTGTAGAAAATGTAGTTTTGTTATTTTAGGATTTCTTAAAATAATGTGTTTTTTCACAGTACGAAAAAAGATTTCCTGGTTAGTAACCTCTCCTGGTTAGTGCATTGGGACAAAGTGCTTGACCTTTGCATCCAGAATTTCTCCATTCAGGAAATGGGGTTTTCCCTGTGTAAAACAGAGTGTCCTCTTAGGACTCTCTATGTAAGTGCCTCCTTAATCATAATGATGAAAATGCAAGATACTTCAATAACTTGAATGATTAAAATTCTGTTTATAAGGGTGTCTTTGCTTGGCTGGTGTTATTGTCTATTTCTCAGGGAGCAAGTGTGAACCTGTTGTTTTAAACAGGGTCTGTGTTGTTCACAGAAAACTGTCTCCAAATTCTGTATCTACAAGTGGGCACTTTATATAGCAGAAAGCCCCTTGAAGTTACCAAAGCCTGGTCAGGCTCACTCCTTGGTTAACTTCACCATGTTTTAGTTATTTAATAAAACTTTGGATTATGCTGTTTGTTTTAAACACTTGTTAAATATGTCAAGTATTTTGACCATTCCTTAGAGTGCAATGAGTAAGGAGTCAGCATTGCAAGTAGAATTGTTTAAAATATCTATCTTGCATTTGGCAAATACTGTCATTCTTGCTATCTTGCAAAATTACCTCTGCTTATCAAGGAATGATAGAGTTGAGATTAATACTATCCTTAAACTAAATACTCATTAAATACTTGCAAGGATGTTTGCTTATTATCTTATCTTTTTCTTGAAAAAGCATCAGACCTAAATCAGCTGTAAGCTCTGCTAAGCATTTCTCTCCGTATCTTACAGTAGATAATTTCTCTCCTGATCTTGCAGTAGATAATTTCCTTATCTTACAGTAGATACATTGGAGCGTTATTTAGACCCGAGTATGACAGAATGGGAGCGAGGAAGAGAACAAGAGGAGTTCTTCCGTGCGGCCATGTTCTACAAATCCTCAAATTCAGCACTCTCATCCAGATTTACCCGGGCCAAATATGAAGATGATGTTGATAAAGTTGAAGTTCCTCGGGATCAAGAGGTATGTGCTGTTTACAATCTCTTAGTACCTTGGAGCTGCAGTTGCTGCCTTAACCCCAACTCGGAAAGTTCTTTTGTCTTTAGAACTGTTTTGTAGATACAATGTCAATGTTTTGTTGTCCTTCTGTTTAGCAAACTTCAGAAAACAACCACTGCTTACAAAGCAGCATTTTTTTAAACTACACATAAATATTTATCTTTCTGTCCTGTTCTAAGTCTTAAAACAGTAATAGTCAGTTTATTAAGTTGTAATTTATTTAGCAGCTATAAATGTTTGACTTTTTCAGAATGATACCGATGATAAGGAAACTGCTGTGAAGATGAAGATGTTTGGCAAACTCACGAGAGACAAGTTTGAATGGCACCCTGAAAAGCTGTTGTGTAAAAGATTTAATGTTCCTGACCCATATCCCGAGTAAGATGATTGATACTGATATTTTTAACACTTATTGAAAATTCTGAGTATTTCATGTGCTTGTGGAATCTGGCTTGATATTTTCTTTTTGTGTCATAATGGATACAACATAGAACTGCCTAATGTTTTTATTTGCTCCATTAGACGCAGTGACCTCTGTCAGAATGGTATGCATTTTAAGGACTGCTGTAAGGGGTTTCAGCTTGTGTGGTAGATAATTTTCTGTGTTGAAAATAATAATCAACAAACATTTTTATTTCCCTCCAGTTCTACCATTGTTGGGTTACCAAAAGTGAAACGAGACAAGTATTCTGTGTTTAATTTCTTAACTCTGCCTGAGCCCACCACATCTGTAACTCAAGCAACAAGTGAAAAAATCCAACAGAATAACAGTCTCAGCAGTAAGTTTGTTGTTACTTTATTACTTTATCTATAAATCATAATAAGATAGAAAAAGGATTTTTGTCATGGAGAACTTACCCACCGAAAAAAAGGAAACAAAAATGGAAAATAAATTCAGTGATACAAAACCTGAAATTGATGATATAATGCTCATTGCTTCCACCTAGAAGATCTTTATAGGTCAGATATTTATTAGAAAGATTTAAAACACATCAAACTATACTGAAGGGGTAGAGTAATTTAAAATCAGGTAGCCAAGAAATGCCGGATAATTTGGGATGGAACTGATTTGAATGTTTGGGTCTTCTTCAGAACCAAAGAAACCTTCAAGATGGGACGTGTCAGATAAAGAGCAAGAGAAGAAAGATTCTATCAGTGAATTCATTAGTCTTGCTAGATCAAAAGCTGACGCTCTGCAGCAGCCACCAGTGCCAGCAACAGAAGAAAGTGGGACTGGGCCAAGTGAAACTCCTGCCACTGAGGTGAGTTCACAGTCCTGTCAGGACCGAAGGGTTGTAGGATGCTGTAAACCTTCATGACCCTGCAATGAGGTTGAGAGACATACAAATTGATTTAACACAGATGAGTTTGTAGAAGAGTGAACTCGGGATAAGCAAAGACGTGAGATTGTACTTGGAAGAGTTTTGAGGTTATAACTCAGAGTCATAAAACACTTGCAGCAAGTGTGACTGTACTTGAGTAGCTTAAGATAAAATGTAGCTCAGCAGACTGGGAGTTAAATTCAGTCCCTTACATCTGCTTTGCTCATATAATATCTCATGATCCGTTTTCAACTGTCTGTGTAGCACAAATTGCACTACCCTTTACAGGACACTGACTTAGTTCAGCAGCATTTCAGACTTCTACTGTTTTGGATGAGCAGTTCCTAAGACTGTATTTCATAGCTATTGTGGTATTTGACTGTTTTGTAAATGCATGTTAGTGTGTTTGAAGTTATTGGAGAGGTTGCTAGTTTCTTTAATGTTTAAATTCAGTTTGTTATGGTGCTGTTTTGCAGGTAGCTAATGAAGATAAGGATCAGGAAGAAGAAAGCAGACCATCCATGGACTTATTTAAGGCCATCTTTGTGAGTTCCTCAGATGAAAAATCATCTTCCTCTGAAGAAGACAGTGATGAAGAACAGCAACCACCTACCTTGGAAATGGATTCAGAAACCACCAAGCAAGTTGATCTGCCAGACAGTTCTTCATCCAACGTACAAGGTAGTACTTGAAGGGTATTAATTTGTATAAATACCTTGTAAAAGCTTCATTTATGAATCAAATGCTCCAGGATTGCTGTGACAGTGCTGTGCTCTTGTGCAGATCATCTGACGCTGCTGAAGCTGGGTGTATTGAAAATGTGAATTACAGCACTGAATAAGGCCTTGCATGTTACAGTGTAATTTGTGTTGTCATGTATCCTGTGTAGGTCTTACAAGCAAACTACACCATAAAACATGCTTGTTAAACAACGAGGGGGCAAAACCATCTAATGTTAGGTTTTACTTCACTGAGAAATACAAGGAATATTTTGTACTTATGATAAACTGTAAGATAGGTTGATAAATTATGACTGTATTGTGATGGGTATCTGACAAAACCAGAAATAAATAACTTGGATTTCTGTGATAATTAAATTCATGCTGTAAATACTGACATTCCAGTAAAATTTACTGTTGAAATAATTTTACTGAGACACCAAAAGTTGCATTTTATTTATATTCTAGTTATAAAAGTCACCAGAATATTCCACAATAGAGGGAAAAGGCTAATGTTTTACTCTACTTCTTAGCAAAGTTTAATAAATGAGCTGTAAAAAAATTCCCATATCTTTAGGATGCCATTAAATTAACAAAATGTACAATACACTTCGCTTGCAATGGAAAAACTTTATCCTCCTATGGTCACAGCTGTTTTTGTTAAAATTAACTTTTAATGTTTATTAACTTTATACAACTTGTGGAGTCTTATTCATTCTAAGTAATGGAAAAGTAATGTGGTGTTACGAAATGAAAGTGAGCACATGCTCTGATGTTATTAATTGTATTGTGTAAAATGTCAATTTTTATTAAAAAAAACAACAACAACCCAACCAACCAAAAAACAACAGCACCAAAAAACCCCTGACCATAAACACAAACAAGAGTATGTTGACATCTCTCAGAACGTCAGCTTCTGACCAGTTGACCCAAGCGGATATAGGTTGCTATCAACTCGCTTTCTTGGAGGTTTTTAGAAAGCTTTTTTAAACTTTCTTCAGTTTTTGGGAACAGTGTTACCTTATGTTCCTTTCAAATAAAGAAGTTTCTGATTTTTTCTATAGAGAATGTGGCTGCTGCAGTTGATGCTGGTGTTCCTTTGTTGCCGACTTCTAAGCAGGATCTGGGAGAAGAGGAATTTGGACCAAAGTTGCCTCCAGCTTTTTCTTCTGGTAGGTTCTGTACACTTCTGGGGTGGAAACTCTGCACATTGAAGTTATATGTGAGATACATGATAGCTCTCTTTAAAAAAACATTT
Source organism: Nycticryphes semicollaris (assembly GCA_013400055.1). Lineage (NCBI taxonomy): Eukaryota > Metazoa > Chordata > Aves > Charadriiformes > Rostratulidae > Nycticryphes > Nycticryphes semicollaris. The sequence goes on from VXBJ01006026.1 coordinate 209,507, forward strand.
GTGAGGTACTTTTGCTCTTAAATGCCGGTGTTATATCAACCTGGCATCAGCAAATGCTGTGTTGCCGTGCTGTGAATGACTAGAGGAACCTCTTTGTCCCCCAGTTTTGTTGTGGCTCTATAGAGGCAATGATAAAAAACTGAAGTGGAAATACAGCCTTCCAATTTCTTTTAATAATATGTTGCAAAGGGGTTTAATTACAGTAGGAAGGTTGCAGCTAGGAGTTGTAGACATTTCACTTCTATTTAAAAGCTTAGATTTATTATTTTTTTAAACTATCCTATTTGAGGAAAAGTAATACAGAGCTTAATAAAATTACCTTTGTTTTGGTCAATTTTTTTTTTGTTGTTTGTTTCTGCATTTGCTTTGTGCTTTAGGCTCTACTTGGCAAGATCAACAAGATCTGCAAGATCCAGTGGTGCCAGCAAGTTTTCCTGGGCCTAGTAAGAAAGAAAAACATAGAAAGAATAGAGAGAAACACAGGACTAAGAGAGAACACAAACACAAAAAGGAAAAGGTATTTAAATTTTAATGTAAAACAGTTTATTGATTCTGTGATCTGTCAGTCAAAACGTTATTACTTATGCTAGCTAGTAGAAAATAAATATTCTGGGAATAGAATTTCAGTGATTGAGTTTCTTGGGTGTCTTGAAACCTGAACTTCAGAAAATTACCCCCATAGGGTGCTGCTTTTTCCATATGTACAGTGTGACTACAGATAGGCTCTTGTGGGCAGTTTAATATTGTATGCTGAAGATGTCAGACGTATTCTAAGATCTACATATAATGACTTGCATATAAATAATACTAATGAAATTTCTGTTTTGAGTGTTTGGGATGAAATGGGTGATTTTGGTGTATATATTCAGGCTCAGTCAGAGTAGTGGAAAAGAGTCATTGTTAAATGTTTGGTTTTTCAGTTAAGTGTGGAGACTACGCTGAAATCAACTTTTTGTTGTAGTTGTCTTTCAGAAAGATCCACGTCTTTCACGATGAAATAAGGGATTATTTCTCTTCTTTTTACAGAAAAAGAAACATAAGAAACAGAGAACCAAAGGAAAACACAAGAATAAAAAATCAGAAAAAGACAGCAGCTCAGATACCACAGATAGCAGTGACAGCCTTAGTGATATAGATGCCACAGGCTTGTCACCCAAAGAACTTCTTAGAAGGTAAACAAAGTTTACTTGAATTTTCCAGTGGATAACCAAAACCTCAATTTCTGAGTTTTCATTCTAGTGAACCTATTTGCAGCAAATAGGCATTGGATGGTCTCTTTATGAATATGACATACTGATTTGGTTTTTTAATAAAGTGAGGAAAGATTACAAATATTATACACTTTAAACTGGGGGTAATTAATTTCAGGATAGAAGCCTCTTAAAGGGTGCTCAATAGACAACTCTGCTAGTTAATAATGGCAGGTGTTTTTGGAAGTTATTTTGAACAGGAGTAATTGAACAAGTGTAGTTGGTGATTCTTATTTCCATTATTTTGTCTATTTCTCTGTACTTGGAGACACTGGAAGCAATGTTGCCTGCTTCAGAATATTACGAGTTTGCTTCAATTTTTTGATAATTAGCGAGAGATCCAATTCAAATAAATCCATTGTCTGGCCTTGATGCTTAAGCTAATTGTGTGCTCAAGCCAGGAGCAGTGAAGCAATCAGAACAGTGCCTGAGTCACGTACATGTCTGCTAAATCTAGATTGTGCTGTTACACTTTTATAAGCTACAGACTTGAGTATAGTGCTAGCAGAAATGTGAAAACTGAAAAACAACAATTTGCAATTTAAGTTTGCTCATGCACATGAAGTACAAACAAAAGTAACTGTCAGTCCTTTGGACCTTCGGATCATCGTCAACTCCAAGTGCATGCCCTGTGGAAGGGTCACTGCGTCAGGTTCTGTTCTGCATCTCTGGTCAGCTGGAGGAGAGGTCTCGGCAGATGTCCTGGAATGCCACATCCAGCTGGCCTGAAGGCAGAATGCTTGGGGCCTGGGTGTTCAGCAGAACAGACACATGCCCACGGAAGGGCTGGCATTCCAAAGGACTCTGCAGCTGCTCCTTTGGAACAGAGCATGAGTTATGTATGGATGTTTTCTTACTGGAAAAACTAACTGCTTCTCTCGATTTCCAAATAGCTAAAATATGTATATGTATTTATGCATTTTGCACAAAATAATTGGACTTCTTTGTACAAGCAGTTATTTTGGAAGTCTTTGCATTTTAATGTCTCTGTCACTAAGAAAATGGTTTTTATCTCGCATAACTCTGATCTCTGTCTTAAACCTTAGTTTAAGAAACCGCTCAAGTAATTAAACGTTCTTACTGTTGCATGTTACTATTCAGTCTGACCTCTTTCTTTTTCTTTCCCCTTTTAGATTGAAACAACTTCAGTATTGAAGAGGCAGCTTGCATTCTTCAGTGCTGTGGGACTTTAATCTCAAATTTTTGATCTCCTCCGTGATGGTAGATCAATCAATCATGTGTACTTCGAAGCACTGTAGATAATGCATTCATATTGAATTTGTTTGAAAGTAAATGTATATATGTTTATTTTGTGATGCTTCATATGTTCAAAATGTATGGATTATGTAATGTTGAAAAGACTCCTTTCAGAGCAGTATAATCTGAACCGCTGCAGGCTCTCTTGAGACAAGATACTTAATAAACTTAAGTATTAAAAATTAATTTTTGTATGGGAAGTAATTGCCTAGGACCTCTAAAATGTGGGAAAGTAAGTTAGGATTTAAAACTAAAGCAATGTAAAATTTATTTTTAAAGAGTCTAATGCAGAACTTCAGATGGCAGTGTTGCAGTATCTGCCTGTACTTGGAGGTGGTTGTGCATCTCCATGTGGTGTACAGCATTTGCCCCAGCAGATCCCAACCCATAAACTGTCACTTTGACACAGGTTGTTCAGGGTGACCTAGTAAGCGGTTAGTATTGTCATTGTAACCTGTCTTATGTTATGTAGTTAGAATGAAAACTGTCTCTACTACTTTCCATTTTGTTGATGCAGTGTATTTAAAAAAAACCAAACTGTTGCCTTACTGCATTATTTTAATATGAACAATGAAATGTAGGCTTTTTTGCACAATCAGGCTCTTAAAATAGATGCACAGAACTTCTATTTCTGGGTGCACAAGGGCACCAAAATAATATTCTTGCTTAAAGTTACGAACAAAAGCCATAAACCGAAATTCACAGTTGTAGCTGGTAGTGCTTTGATTTGATACTCTTTTCAGCATCCACAGTGCTGTGACAGCTCTTGATGGCAGCGAGGAGATACAGTAGCCTCGGGTTGACACCGGTTGTGCTGTTTTTAATGCAAAGTCAACAAGACAACTTTAGTGAGAAAAGAAAAGCAAGAAATTCGGCCTTGAGGTTGCCTCCGTTACTGTAAGGAAACAGACTTGAGCGCCGCTCTCTTGCCCCGCTGCGCCAGGGGCTCGAACCTGGGGCCGGGAGGGATCGAACGCGGGTCCCGACGGTGTGGCGTGGCGGCTGCCTGAGGGAGCGCGCGGGCCCATGGCGGCGGGAAGCGGCCCAGAGCAGCCCCGAACGCCGCCGGAGCCTTCTCCGGCCGGCGGGCGTTGGGGCGACCGTGATCCGACGGCGCAGGGAGGGCCGGGCCCAGCCTCGGCGGGCGGGAGGGCTTCTGAAAGCTGAGGGGGGATAAAGTGCTCCGTCACTTCGCGTGTGGCTGATGGCGGCAGCTGGTCTTTCTTTTCGGACTGCTCACACAAAAGCGGGCCGGGCAGTCCTCAGTAAACTCCTAAATGACTGAGGCCAAACGTCAAAATACCTCTGATGAAATTTGGGATGGTCTTGGCTAAAACGTGGGGTCTCAGAGCTCGATGTGCTGCCTCACAATGGGCCAGAGTCAAGGAAACGAGTGTTTGAAGTACTAGAGAGACTTCATGAGATTTAAAGATAAATACTACTTTTCATGAGAGGAAAAAGTATTGGGAAACTAAACCAAACTATTTCCTCCAGAAAAAGAAAATCCGCATCCACGAATTGGTCTTTTTCAGCGGGGTTTGGTACACCTGCTCCAGGCTAGTGTCAAAGAGAGGATACCAACTCTTTTCCCACAAGTGGAACTTAAAATTTTTATTCTCCTCCGGTTCTTGCTTTCGTACTCCCCCTTGTGGACTAAGCCATAAAAAATAATTTCAAGGAAAAACATTCTTAAACTTTGCTCTGTTCCTTTACAGATCCGTTTTGAAATTCTGAGAGGACACAGTGATGCAGTGAGCTCCTGCCATTTTTGCTTTGAAGACAGAAAAGTACTCTCATGCTCTTATGACAGAACAGTGAGGCTCTGGGTATGTTACCAATGCAACAACAACAACAAAATAAATAAAAAAGAATCCTAAGGCTAAAATCAAACAAGGAATGTTATACAGGTACGAAGATTGAATTATTAGGGAGCCCTCAACTCAAGTTTAAAAATAGCAGCTGTAAATGTTTTTGCAACAACTCTTATTCTGATTCTGAAACCTCTTGGTACCTATATAAATAAAAATCTAACTGAAATAACTGGTTTAATCATGGAAATACAAGATTATTTCGCTAGCTGCAGGTATGGTGACTGATGCTGTGATGCGTTGATGTGTGAGTTACTCTGCATGTCAGCAGTCCTCCTAGTTTTTTTGTTTTGGTGTTTACAGTCAGGTGCTGTGATCAATTTGTAAAACTTGATTAATATTTGTATTACTAAAGAACCTGGAGGTTTTACTTATGGGTTAGGACTATACTACACTTTGAAAGTTACACGGATATGACAAAAAGATAGTCCCTTCCTGGAATCACTTAAAACTCTCTGTGTAACAGACTAAGTAGGTAGAAGCTGATGGGGAAATATAACAGCCTCAAGGCGTACCAGGCGAGATTTAGGATGGATATTAGGAAAAATTTCTTCACCAAAAGGGGTATCAAGCCTTGGAAGAGGCTGCCCAGGGAAGTGCTGGAGTCGCCCTCCCTGGAGAAATATAAAAGCTGGGCAGACATGATGCTGCAGGAATCATGGAATCAGGGGATTGCCAGAGTTGGCAGGGACCTCTAGAGATCATTCAGTCCAACTCCCCTGCTAAAGCAGGATTGCCCAGAGCACATCACTCAGGACTGCATCCAGGTGGGGCTTGAAAACCTCAACATGGTTCAGTGGTGGTTTGACCAGTACTGGGGTAATGGTTGGACTCAATGCTCTTAAGGGTCTTTCCCAACCTAGACAATTCTATGGTAAATGAACCAGTCATGCAGTATGGGTCATCATCTCAGCACTTCAGCAACCTGCAGTTGTAGGAGTCACAAAACAGTCACTGAAATGGGATTTTGCATTACAAGAGAGAGTTTCAGTTATTTACAGGTGACTCCTTCAAACTGTGAAGGACAGCATAGGGGAACTCAAATTTTGAAAACATAGCAACTGAGTGACAAAGGCTAGCATTAAAGGTAGGACAGAAGGGAGATGATGCCTGGGATCAATCAAAAAGCGCTTTGTATTTGAAGACAAGAGGCTTGTATTTGTGACTGAGAATGAGGAATCAATGAAGGAATACCAATGGGGAATGACATAATGCAGACAGTAAAGGGAAATCTGTGGAAGAGCATTGCACGTGGGGAGAGTGTGTTTGTGAAGAAAATGTTGTTGAGGTGATTGATACAGGGATGGCAGGCCTTGGGAGCATGAGTTTTAACTATTTGAACAAAAACGGGAAGACATGTATTAGTTTATGAAGAAACTAATGGATGCGAATGTGAGTGTTTAAGGAGAATTTTTTTCAAGAAATTCTGGTGAAAACTATTGTGATTGGAAGGAATTAAATAGAAATCTGGGTGCAATAGATGAAGAACCCTGTTTCATTCAGTCTTGAAATGAAAAGAAGGAATAGAGAGTCTGAAATTGTAAGAGTAACTAAAGTAAGAATAACATCATATTGTAGATTTCACAAATTTTGTTTTCCCTTATTTTGTGATGCTTTGTATGTTTTTACAATTTAGCAGAGTGTTTCTTAATCAAACTCATTTGGGTTTATTGAAGGATGTTGAGAAAGGTATTCCTATTCAAGTTTTTGAAGAAGAACACACCGCCCCAATTTCTGAGTGCAACTTGACTCCTGATGACAGAAGGTGACTGTTTTCTATCTTGATTTATTAAAAAACAAAAAAAGGTGGTGGTTTCATGATTTCAAGGCTCAATTTCAGTGCATGTGGAAGCAGGACAAAATTTAGAACAAATAAATTATGTTTTCAATCCTGCCTATGGTTTCCTAACTTGTACTACATCAAAGTTAAACTTCTTTTGATTACTTGTGCTTACTTTTGTGCTCCATGACAAGTCACTCTGTCACAATTTTCTGTTCCATCTCTCTTCCTTCATAGGCTCCTCCTACTTTTCCCCTCTCCATCCTTGCGCTTTCATTTACACTGGTGACATACCCTGCTGACAGACCCCTTATTGCCAGACTCCTCCATCCACATGAACTACCATAAATCTTGCCTTCTCACCTACAATTTGTATGGGAGCGCTTAAATCTTTTCTGCTTTGCATATGATGTCTGCTGAATTAAACAGGAATCTCTTTATTGTCTAAATTGCATGTTGGAATAGGCTGATAGATTATGGCCTCTTTTAGGGCAAAGAGCTTGTCTAACACTGTTCTTGAGTTACACTGTGCTGGAAGTCTGTCTTTGCCATGTGTTCTGAAAGGGGTATATGAGTATATATGTCTTATATAAAAGAACAGCATTTAATTAGCCACGTTTCAGGGGTTCATCTCTCAATGAGATGTATACCTTCATAAAGGACCTCTTCTCTCTGTATTGTTTATTAATATTCTATAGCCTTTCCATTAAGCCTGTCTTGTCAATTAAAGAAGAAATACATTTTAAGCCAGTGTGAATCTGTGGACACAATAATTAAAACAATTGCAGCCTATATTAACATTCAGTTAAGTAGGTCATGCAGTGCCTCTAGGTATACAATTTCTGGCATATTTTGTCATTAGTTCATAGATTAAATATTTTTTTTATCATATTGTAGGGTTGACAGATTAGCTTTCTGATCACTAAATAGTACACATACTACGCTGCCAATAGAATTTCTGTATATTCTTGAAAATTGCTAAACAACAAGTAAAATGCCATTGTATATGGCCCTGGAAACCACTTTCTAATCAGAAATGCTACCAGGCCAGAAACTTTATGTGGTGTTTTACATTATGTGTTTCTGTTTAGGAGCAGAGATGGTGTTGGTTGCAGGAAGTATACACATATGGTGAAAATAAAAAGATTTTAAATAACATATTTGTATTTGTAGTTGTTAGGATATTAATGCATCGACAGTTTATGAACTTTATCATAATAAAAAGCCACAATGGTAGTAAAAGTACTTGTCACATCCATTGACTTTCAATATAAATATTTCTTTAGATATTTGTGAATATTTTAATAAAACTGTTTGACCTCCCATTTTATGGAAACTTGCCAGCTTTAGTAAACTTTATTGAATAGCTTTGTTGTCGATTGTGGCTTTGTGTTTGTGCAGAGCAGTGTTTGTGGTAGAGGGTTACCCAGCAACATAACCACTGAAAATCCAAAATACCCTTCTGACAAGAGGACTTTGCATTCGTTAAAGAAAAGACATCATAATGGCTTTAAAAGTATTCTAGAATTAGAAATAAGGAGATATATTATAATGGATGAAATGAAATGGAGTTGACTGCTTGCACTGAAAATGATATATGTGGCACTTTCATTATTAGTTTTTATCTGAAATATAAATAATCCTTTTCTCAGCTAAGCTAAGCAATAATGTTTGCTGTAGTCCCTAAAAATCTATTTGAAATTAGCGTGTGTGAGGATGTAAAATAATTGCCAGAATTAAATGTTGTTGTTTATTCTGTAAAACCTTCTTTGAAATGAAAACATTGATTGCTGTTTTCATTAACATCATTTTTAGAGTGGTAACATCATCATACGATAACACTGTCAAGGCTTGGGATATGGAAACAGGAAAAATGCTTGTATGTATCCTTTTGAATGCCTCTTGCAGAAGGTACAACTGTAAAATTCAGATGTATTGCTTTGTTATTGATAATAGAAAACAAACCATTCTTTTTTAGCACAGTACAATACACTTAGGGTTGGTAGGCTTCATTTTCAGTCCTAGCATTGGTACTGATAATTGCTTGATCTTGGGTAAGTCTCTTGATGAACATGTCTCGGTTATTTCAGATACAGATAGGTATGATAATAATCATTTCTCTCAGAAGACACATTTAAAATTGATTAAATTACCACTTTAGGATTTGAACAGCGTGGCTTTGTCAAATTTTAAGTTTATTGCTTATGCAAAAATAGGAAAATTGGATATATCTGTCAGCTTTCACCAAAACAAAGTGATAACACAAAACCTACTTTCTTACCTGAAATCTGCTTACAGGTTATAGAAAGTCTGCTGTACAACTCTCTCTAACCCTCAAGCATGTTTCTAAAACCTTCTGTTTTCTCTTTAGTGGACAGTAGAACATGAAGGCATTGTAACTTCATGTAATATTTCTTGTGATGGTAGATACGTGGTATCTGGTTCAGACAAAGGAAATTCCATATGTGTTTTTGATGCAGTGAGTGCAAGAGTAGTGTCACGTATCCAAGGTAAGAGTTATCACTTACATATTGTTTGTCCCCCTCTTATTTTTTTTATTATGTGTTACAAAAAAAATTGAGAAAATTAATTAATTCAGTTCAGTTCAAATAGCCTTACTCCAGAAAGGCAAAAGAAAGACATTAAACAGTGTTTTTCAGAATAGGTTTATAAAAAGGAGATAATGGGCTAAAGTTAGACCAATGATGATCCTTATTTGAAGCATACTTTCCCTTTGAAGGTGATTTCACCAGTGAGACCTCAGTCCTGTGAGGCTTCCACTCAGGACAGCAGGTCAGGGAGTTTGCCATCCCTGCAGAACGTATGAGCGGTCTTACAAATGTTAGATTAGCATATGGTTAATGTGCTCCTATGAAACAGAGCCTGACGGTAAAATCAGTTGTGTTTAAAAATAAAAAGCACCCAAATGGATTGCAGTAGCTTCATTAGAACTGTCTCTGGTAGATGATGCTATCAGGATATATATTGTTTACATTATTTTAATGGAACTATTTGCATTCTTAAAGTATAATTACCTGCTTAAGTGCTGCCTAAGAGCCTGAGCAGTTAACTGTCACTGGCATTAGGGGCCACACTTCCACACTTCTTTTCAGCCACTGAGCAGAGAAGTAAGTTACTACTACTAAATTACTCAACTAATCTCACTTGATGGTTTTTGTATTAGGTCATCACAAAAGTACAATCACAAGATGTTGTTTTCACCCTGATAACCAAAGAGTGACTTCAGTATCATATGATAAGACCATAAAGCTATGGGATATGACAACACGATCCACCTCAATTACAATTAATGAGTAAGAAACAATACTGTAGTTAATTATGCATGCATATTTGCTTCTTTTACAATTACCAGTGAAATTTTTGCTAATTTGTACTAGAGAAAATGAGCAATATTTGTTGAACTAAATAAAGTACTATGTAAGCAAATGACATATACAGGAAGTCTGAATAAAATGGTCTAGTCAAACTTCCTGCTGCAAATAATAAAAAAATTGTATTTTGACGACTGCAAGTGGGTTTAGCACTGTTTTTTTTTAGCGTTTTTAGGGGGGGGCAGAAGATAGCATATGCAACATGGTACTGCAGTGTAAACAGCACGTTTCGATTTCTACTAATTACAAAAAATGTATAGTCATTGATGAATGAGGAGATAAAATATTTAGAATAGTGAAGTCCTTAAAAACATGGAGTGAAGTAAAAATAATACAGAGGGAAAGGAGGAAATATATCTAGATGTTGGGAACTGAGAAATAATCGTGAGTTCTTACAGAATATTTTGTGTAATTAGGCTTTGCACTGCAACCAGATCATCAGGATGATGTACTCTGCTCCTTGCGAGCTCCAGTGCAGACCTCACAGGCTTCCAAACCATCTGTTCCGTTGCCTCACTGCGTTCATCATTAGAGACGATTTCCTAAGGTGGACTATTTTAGCTGCAGCTTGAGCTCACCTGTTTCTATTTAGATCCACTGCAGGCATGGAGACCAGATTATTCCCTTGTTTTCTTTTACATTTTTATATATATCCAAGAACTTGATTATATTTGCCAAGTCATCTTTTCAGTAGATTAAACCATCCTTATTAATTTAATATTTAATTATTATTTCCTACTTTACTGACTATTCTTGATCTCTGAGATCTTTCCAGTTGGCCCATGTTTTTCTTGAATTATATGGCCCCATAATGTAAACTGCATGCCTCTAACTGGAAAAAACCAGAAAGTAATTCTTATTACATGCTTCTCTGTGGATGTGCCTCTGTTCATACATCCTGGGGTGAGACTTATTTTTTTTGACAGCGTGGTAGTGAAGAGGAATCACTATTTGTTGCATTTTTTTTTTCCCCAGAACTGTGATGTGGTCCATTGTTCCCACCCCTTATCTGTGCAGCTGATTATTTGTATGTTACTACAGAATGTCTGAATTGACAAAATTGACCTGATCGGGCAGCACACATATTAGATAATTGATTAGACTTCTGTAAACTGCAGTGACAACAGCATTGTTTCCTATAGAGACTGTTGTAACCCTCTTATTTTCTTGGTAATTGCTTCAATTTGTAAAGATAATTCAAAATTTTTGTCTCCTTTGTATAACTGCAGACCCTCTTTGGCTTAATTTCCTTTCTGTACTCTTTATCTCATTACCTACTGTGTTAATAGAAGTATGAAATGGGACTGGATTCAGGACAGATGCTGTGAGCCCCAGATCAATATGTACTTTCATTTTCACAGTGAACCAGTTATGGCCACTCTCTTGAGTACAGAGGGTGTGGGTTTTCCTGTTAATTGTTCTTTATATGCTTTTGGAGAAGGTAGTGCCCATGCCAGAAGCCTTGCTCAGTATCATCTCCTCAGCCTTCACGTGCTAAGCTCGTACATCTCTCGCTGAAGTCAGTGATACAGTAAAAATATTATGTCAATTTAGGATATTATTATTTTAAGGAGGAAGTATGCAACAATAGAGATGTCAAATCAAACCTTAAAAATACCAATGGCTTGAAATAAATTCGACCAATTTACCTTTGAATTCTTAAAGCAATAATCAGAGACAGTGTCTGCCTTTAAACACTGTAATAAAATTGTCTTTGAGGGATTAGGCATTACTTTGGATGGGCAATTCAATCTGGAAGATGGTAATGTTTCTTTTAAATTGCAGTGACTCCAGCATTGTTTCCTGTAAGAGATACTCGTAATCCTTTCCTCACTGCAGATTACAGGAAGCACTAGAGTCCTCGCCCAGTTCTGGAACTTCCAGATTTCTTTTCTGATGGATATAGCTGCCTCCAAAATTGGACTTTAATCTGGAATCGTTTACTATTTTCCTCTAAATGTTTGAGTTGAAATGTACATGCTGAGATAGATGTATGCTATTTATTTAACGAAAAATGGTGCCTTTTTTTGGTGACTTGCTTTTAGTAAAATGTGGTTGTGTTTTAGCTGATGAACAATTTCGACAAAAGCAGAATAGCTGGTCACTTGTCACTTAGCAGTGAGGGTTCAATCCTGCAACATGACCTAGCCCAGTAAGGGATTGAAGCCCCAGGTGCTGGCTGTGAGGCTGTAAGCAGCTCCAGAGATTTTACAGAACTATTCAAGTGTTTAAAATTTGGAACATGTTTGTGGTGCCTTACTGGATGGTGACAGGGTGCTCAGTGTTGCAGGAGGCTCTTTGGTTACAAAAGCTCACTCTTCCTGTGTTTTTCATCTGTGTTTCAGGGGACACAGCAATGCTATATCAGATTGCTGCTTTACTTCTGATGGTCATTACTTGTGCACAGCATCCTGGGACAGAAGCTTAAAAATATGGGACATAAAGACAGGAGAATTTCGGTGTCGTGAACCTGTTTCCTTGAGCCAAGGACATGAGGGTTCTGTTAGTTCCTGCCTTTTTAGCCAAGATGGTGAGTTATCTTAATACCAGTGCATGAAGTATCTCAGTGCCTTTCTGTAGGACATCTCATGTGACTGCTGTAATCATGTAGGTAATCAATTAATCATTTTCAAGATAACATGTTTAATGATGAGCAAATGATGTCCGGGTAAATAACTAACTTGAAGTTGGTGGTCTGTGTTCTGAATTAACCAGGCAACTGGAACACTTGCTTAATTGATATACCCATCAAGAGGTACAATAAGAAAATCATAATGGAGTAAAAGCACAATGCCATGTTAAAGATTACCGAAGCACTTAGTGGATATTCTCCTAGCATTAGTTACTTGAAAAAACATATTCAGTAAATACTGTACTGATCTGCAATAATTAGGAAAATGTGTATGTCTGTGCTGGTATCCCCAAAACTACTGTTACTTCACAGCCCAAACACCATAACGCTAGTAATGTACTGGAAAACTTCACGGGTGTTCTCAGCTATGCTGATGGAGCACGTAAACTACCCTGTTCAAAGTAGATGATACTTATGAGTTACAGCAAGACAATCTGGCACCTGGAAGTTGTTGTCTCGTTAATGCTTAGATGAATAAGAGGAAGAAACAGACTCTCCAGTTTACCTACATTTATCTGAGTGGAGGTAGCGAGGAGATATTTCTTACTGCCTTAGTTCTATTTACTTTCCCTAGATCATAGACAACTCCTGTGTCCCCCCCCCAATATGAAATTACTGCAAACTCCTACTGTGCTGGAACAGCTTCTCTTCACTTGGATGAACTAGTACGAATTTCTGTACATTGTGATCTCATCGGTTGTTTTCTCTTGCAACTTCACATATGAATAATCCAGAAAAGATGACTCCTGAACTGCTGGCAGCGTGTTAACCTGCACTTGTACCCAAATGGTGCCTTCTGAGTCAGGCAACTCAAATAAATAAATAAATAGCAGGGGGAGAGAAGGGGGGGAAAATATACCTCTGGCTTGAAGACATGCAAGGCCTGTGAGTATTGGAATCTGAAAGCATGCTTCCCACACTAAACTCCACCTTTTGTTTTTATTCCCAGTTGACTAGCAATTCTAAAGTATTCTCTACGTTTTAATTTTTAAACAAGGTATCTGCTTTATTTTCTAAGTCAACAAAATTTTCATGTATGTTTTTTCTACTCAGTTGTGTGTTTGCAAAATTTAAGTATTAATATTTTAGAAATTAAGAACATTAATAAGTAGCCAAAAGGAACTTCTACGGTCCTGTTATAATTTTTCTTATAAAGTCTGACTAACTGCTAGAATGGGTCTCTTTTATTAGTCTATGACAAAGCAAAGATAAAATGTAGTATTCTGCTTTTATATTTCAGCATCACTTGTTGTGTCTGGTGGATATGACAAAACTATAGCTCTATGGGATACAGAGGCAGGCTCTAAAAAGCTGGGTTTAAAGGTACCGAGCTCTTATTTGGTCACTGCTTTGAGGAGGAGGTGTAAAACGTATTACTGGTTTAAAAGTATTGTATAGTTCATTATCTGACAAATACCTTTGCCCATCCTTTTTAGGTACAGGCAGGAATATATCCCAGATTTGTGCAATTTAATTTCCTAGAACAGTATATTCTTATAAAATTCACTACAAAGATACTACCTTTGTCGAGTCAGTTGTTAATAAGCTATTCCATTTCCTTTCTATGAACAAGTCATTTAAGGGTTACATTGAATGGAGCTGTACCTGTGTTTTAGGTGGGAGTTTCTTGCAGCAAGTAACAAGAGTCTGGATAGTGCATATACTCATTTTGAAATGCCACACCTTGTGTATCTGTATATTTACATCCTTGTTAATGTCCACAGAAAACAATACATTTAAAAGGAAAGCATTTTTAAAAAACCAAACTAAGTATTGGTGTTGAGGTTTTCAAGCTGCAGTCAGCCCTTGGGTTACGGAGTTTCCATTATCGCTTATAGCCACAGGGAAGTTCTCCACCATGGAGCTGCACGGATTAAACCTTTTGAGCACGAACAGAACACATTCTGCACCACCATCAGGGCGTGACATTACACAGCTCACAGCAATCGCTTTGAACTCAGTTTCCCATAAAAAAAGAAGGCATCTGTTTAAATGCTAATATATTTGTAACTATGGAGAATTCCAGCTTAGTATCCATGTCTTGGTATAATTATATTCTGGGCTCATAACTAAATTTAAAAGCACATTTTAAAGACTGTGCTATAAACCCCACTTTTTATGTATGCACGTTTGACGACTACTCCATGCTGGAAAAATATATATTAATCTTTCTGTTGTACTTCTCAGGTGTGGCATTTGTCTATCCATGCCTTCCTAAACTATAGGAATGTTATCTGTCAATGCTGTTCCTGTTTGAAAAACCTTCCTAGCTGGAATAAATAATTCAGTTTAGGTTTTCACCTGTGCAGTGCCGTTAGCCTCAAATGGGCTGGGCTGCTGTTGTCAGAACAGGGATGTCTTGCACTCAGATTCCTTCCCATAAAATGGGGGGAAGCTGCTGGCTGTTCTCATAGTGTTTTTCCTCTATTATCACGTGATAAATGGCCTCAAAAAGTTTTTTTAGGTAATGAGTATTATAAGACAAATCTTTCTCTACAATTCTTTATTAAATTGTTTTAAAAAAAAACCAGGAAAGACCTATGCTTAAATGTAGCTTGGATCTATAGCTGTCATTCTTCTGAGTGCTACAGCTGGTGATCTGTTACCAGGGATTGAAACAGCCACTCTTTTCGGGTTTATGTAGGAAAGTATGAACTTCATAGCAGTACTTTTTTCTTGACTGGACATGAGGTAGTCTAGATAATAATTTTCTCATTGCATTTCAAAGTGGATTCACGGTACAAATAGGGTTTTTTTATTATAATAAAAGTAAAGTTTTTTTTCCTTGTGTTATAGTTAAATTTTGCTTTTCTGTAGGGTCACTGGGGCTGGGTGACAGATGTTGCAATTAGCAAAAACAAGAAATGGATTCTTTCAGCCTCAAAGGTAATGATTATTTCCTGATGTGGTTTCAGGAGCTAGCTTATAAATGGATATGAAGATTTCATCCCTTTTTTCAGCTTTTTTTTGGATGAAATGTAAGAATGGCGAAGTTGTTCATAGAAGTGCTAAGTTGTAATCAGTATTTACCTCAAGTAATCACAGAAAATCTTTAAAATAATTTGATAAGCATGTTTAATTTTGCTTATTTTAAAACGTGCAGGCAGTTTTAAGACTGCTAAAGGTTGTTTCCAAAGACATGATATTTAAACATGAAAGAGCTTAGCTCTCCTATTGGAGAGGGCTCATCTGCATTTTCATCCTTATGCAAATGATGTAAATCACTCCCCTGGTAATATACAAGTACCTCAAAATAATTGCATCTTTTTCTTAGGATTCTACTTTGAGATTGTGGAATATTGAAAACATAGATCATGTTCCTTCAGAGACCGAAACCAGAAAACCAAGAGGCTCAAGTATCACTCAGGTTCTATCACTTTTGGTTTTTAACCACACCTCATACTGTATTCAGAAAGAAAATCTGAATGTTAAAGGAAAGCTGTCAGATTTCTAGGCTGAGAAGACAAAATGTGTTTGCTCTCTATTTGCCAAGATTGTCAAATCCTTTTTTGGGAGTGGGATGTAGAAATAACGGTTCTTTTTAAAACTGATTTTGGTAAGGACAGTTTTCATATACATGTGCATTTTTATTTCTAGAAAACAGAGCCACATATGTGTACTTATGAAAATAAACATATTTTGGTTTTCTACACCTGGTGCTTCTGCAGAATAATTGGCTACTTATATAGGAGTATTACTAAACCAAGGCAGGTAATAGTCATGTGCTCCTGGACATAAATCAGCTTTTATGAATTCTGAAGAGTGTCTTTTTAAAGCTGAGACTGCATGCATTCTGTCTTCTAAAACATGAATTATAAATAGGTGTTAGGAAAGAAAAGCATTAACAAACTCAATGCCATTGAAACATGCTTTTTATTACAGTCCCTCAGTTGGTTTTGGTAGTGGATTTGCAAGACCTTCTGTATATTTTTCTGTCAATAACCATTAAGTAAAACTGCATGAAAAAGAACTAACTTTTAAAATTATTATTTGTTTAATAATTTCATAATAATTACTTGTTGAACAGGAGGTACTCAAAAGCAGCCTACAGCTTTTTAAGCTTTTCAGGAAGTTTTATAAATATGCCAGCAGTGAAAATGTGTACATTCCTAAAAGTAACAATTAAGAAAAATTGAGAATAAAATTGGTACAGGAAGGGATTTTTTGGTGCAATACTTAAAGCATACTGAGCAATTAGAAAAATGTCTCAAAGTTTTGGCAAGTAGTTTCACAGGTAGTGAACCAGGAATCAATGTTATGTTGGCTCTGATAGAAGTGGGTTAAACTTCGTGAACATGTGTGTAATCAGCAGGAAAACTGTATTGCCTACAGTGGGTTCATAGTTCATCTGAAATTATTGTTAGGTATCAATTTTCTTTTCTTTTTTTNCTACATTTCTCCTTTAGGTAACGGTCAGGTAAAAAACCCCAGTAAATAAAAAAAGCCCCAAGCCATGTAGTGATTATCAGCCAGATAGAACAGCGTACAGCTGAAAAAAATAAAGTCAGTGTTCACATAAAGTTTTATTGAGGAAAAAACCTCCAAACCGTTCTTCCCAGGAATGAGTTTTGAGCAGCGCTGTGCGTGGCAAGTTCATAACAGCTACATGCACTCAGTGCATCTCAAAAATCAGGCCTAGGTATATTCATACCTATATATACACATCTGTTACAGGTGATTAACTGAAATGCCATTTTCTGTTGTATTTACCCCAGTGTGAAGAATGTGAAAAACTTTTCTTGTGCCTGCAGCGCAGTGACTCCAAGGGGATACCCAGGTGTGTGTTCTGCCGTCTGTCTGCTCCAGTGAGACTAATCTTGCCGTCGCCACCTCCTGTTTCTCCTGACCTATAAATTAATCTAGCAGTCTTGGGATGGTAACGCATTTACGTGTAAATGGAGTGTCTGTACGTCTCTGTGGAGTGTACAAAGCTAAGGCTTCCCTCTGGCCTCGCTCCATCCTAGTATTCTGTATAAAGAATAATAAAATACACTGCACTAATCCAGTGAATAGCTCTGATGTATCAGGTAAAGAATAAAATCCCCAGGAGCAGAAATCTTATTCATTCCGCATGGTACTGGAGGATAAAATTTCCTACTTGTCCTTTGGGGAATTTTAAACAATTTAAAATGAATACAGTAGTTACAAGTTCAATTTACTGAAAAAAAATACGTGGCTATCTAAATTACTGACAGGTTTCCTTCTGTTCTTTAGATAGACCATTCTTCACTGTGGCAAGCAAAGAATGTTTGCTGCCAGGGGACATCAGAAAGAGCTTTTTGAATAAGCCCATGAACTTTGTTCTAACTTATTGCCATATCCCTTACAAAAAAATCTGTCAAGGAGCTTTCAGGCACCGAGAGAAATGTGTGGCTCATGTCTGAGGGGCTGCAGCACAACGGAGTTCTCCCTCTGCTTTGTCCACCCTTTCTTAGGAGCAGCCCTGAGAGGATTACAGCTATTCAGGGTATGTGAGAATGTCAATTAATAAAAGATTAAGTGTTTCAAAATGTTCGGAAGCCTTGTTCCTAAAAACTGTGTTTTCAACCTTTTCAACATTTCTTTCTAAAAGGAACTTAAAAGTGGGGAAAATAGTTGGAGTTGGGCATGTGACAGCCTGGAATGCAGTCCAGCTGTGGAACACAAAGAAATCTCAGTAGGTGGGTTCCTCCCCGCGCCCCCCCCCCCCCGCAGCTC
>VXBJ01006026.1:228903-242973 GCA_013400055.1 Nycticryphes semicollaris
GGCCTCGGGGCGCGGCAGGGGCGGGCGGGGGCCGGGTCGCTCTATTGAGGCCGCGCGGAAAATGCGCTTCTCGCCCGGCGCCGTGGCTTAGTTGGTTAAAGCGCCTGTCTAGTAAACAGGAGATCCTGGGTTCGAATCCCAGCGGTGCCTACGCGGGGTGGTTCCGTCTTTTTCGCCCGCGGGGGCGGTGGGGGCCGCGCGGGTGTGTTTGGGGAAAAATCCCCATCTGGGCGGAAAACTCGGGTGTCGTCACTCAGGCAGCACCGTGCTCGCCGCAGGGTGCACCCTCCTATCCCAGTGAAAGCCCCTCAAGTTTGGTTTTTTTCCCCCTTGTTTCCAAATCAGTAGCCCCACAGTTGGCGATGTGTTTTCAGAGTGCTATTGCCTTTTTTCTTCCCCTTACAGCCTGAGCGCGTGTCAACTTGGTGTCTGATGCTGCAGCTGTTGTCACCCAGAAGCACCCAGACCTGCTTCCACCTCTTCTACCTGCCTGTGAGGTGTAACACCTGGCTTTTCCAAACAAAAAAGCCCAGTGCTGTCCTCCACGCAGTCAGTGACGCAGCAGAGGGACAGAAGGGTTTCCTAGACATTTTCAAAAATCAAGGGCCAGGTCTTTGCCTCATGATACTTGTGAACTGGATTCAGTGATATTATATAAATACATCAATACAGGTTTCTTGGTTTTGCTCATATTCGAATAGTTGAAAAATGTATTTGGGAAATCCCTTCGTCTGAGCTTCTTTCTCCCACTCCTCAGACAAATGGTCCACCATGGCAGCAGGGATCGTGTGATCAACTGCTCTAAAATACAGCAAGCGATGCCCATACAACACCTGGCCCTCCCGCTCCTGCTGTTAGCGATTTTGTATTTGAAAATACACATACAGTCACACATGGTGTGTTTAATTCCCAAGGTGTGAGAGAGCGCCTGGTGAGATGGGCCTTGTGAGTCCAGAGACCCGTTCTTTGGTTCTGGACAGGCTGATCTTAACTTGTGGTCTCTTTTGCCATCTGCAAAATTGAGATAATACTGATCTCACAGAGTTGCTGGGAGAATTAATTAATGTTGCATGAAGCACTCTGTGCTTTTGGATAAAATCAATATTATTACAGCCATGTTTTTATTTTTCTTCTGGTTGAGCTCAGCCCTGACCTGCATTTGGGTCAGGCTGGTGCTTTGCATTTCCAGTGGTGATGGCAGCCTTCACAGAGGCGCGTTTGCACTGCTGCTGGGAAAAGGTGCCTGGCTGATTTCATCTCTGTGATGGGATAGAAAGAAAACTTGCAAATAAAACTTTTGAAGGGTTTAAATAAAGATGTTCCTTGAAAATTTAGTATGTGGGACTGCTTTAGTCTTCTTGTTGAAGGTGCTTATTAGCTATTTAGACTATTTTATATTTACCCCAGAACTATATGTAATAAATGCTTTTACAGGCCAGTATTTTTCCATTGAGATACTTTTCCTCATTTTTAATAAGCTTTTGCCTTAGACAATTGGTGGAAACTCCATAATTTGTACTTGTTATTGACTTATATCTGAGTTAGGAGCACAAAACTAACTTGTTTCTGTAAATCAGCTGCTGAGGTACTATCAAGGTGCTATAGGAGAATAACATGCGTAGTAATATCTCAATAGCTTAGCTTTTCTATAAAAATAATGTGAAATGGTGAAATAAAGAGCCAGTGTCTGACATTTTAAGGAATTCTCAAAGTGGCAGGAATTGCTCCAGAAGATCTTTAACTCCTGTGCTGTTGTGACTAATAGTTTCCGTAGGAGTTTCCAAACCAGCTTGTTCTCTGAACTTGTGTCCAGAACTTATCACTGTTATGGTGACTCTGTGCTAATGACTCCATGAAGTTCAGTGTGTTAAGTATCACTTCACCTAAGACCATACTCCAACCGAATCAGACCAAAGGTGCACGGAGCCGAGTCCTCTCTGTCGCCACGAGCAGTAGCACCTGTGGAGGGCAGAGCATGAGCACAGGGCAAACACGCAGTGATGTGTTGCTGGAAACCCCTCCAGCCCCAGCTGGCTTCAGGGCCTTGAATTCTCACAAACAGACCTCATCAAATTTAATTTTTTCATTTCTCCATGTCTGTGGGTAGGACAGAGTGAAGTGACTCCTGCAGGCAGATGTGCATGTTATAGACATCTTTGTCACAGGGACAGTTGCCTAAAGAAGGAGAATATTAAGGGCAGTCAAATGTTTAGTGGCTGTTTATTGCAGCCGTGACTATAGGCTTAGGGGAAGAGGGACTATAAACTTATCTTCCAGTTTGCCTGTGAGCTGGCATTGCTGCCTGCACGTTATTCACAGAGATTTGGGTGAAAACATTTGATGGAAACATCCTGTGAAGCGGGGTTGCCCGTTAACCCCAGTTGTAAGTCTGCCCTTCCCTGTTTCCTGACTCGGTGTCCTGTGATGTGTGAGGCTTCGACAGGCACGTCCAGTCACAGCCTCCTGCCTGTGTGTAATGGGATGTGATGTGTGTGTTGCTAACAGTGTGATGTGTCAGCTCTGGACTTTGGAGGGGACGGGGACTGCTTAGGATACTGTAGTCTGCATATCAGAAAACACACAGTTATTGCTTTGCTGTTTGTAGAAAATATTGGGATGGATGGTTTAATTTGTAAGTAATTTGCAAAGCAATACCTATTACTTGCAGATTTGTTATAAGATTTTCATTTCCTGTTCTTACAAAATGAGCAAAGATGTTAAAGTGTCTTACTGAGAAGGATGTGACTTGTCCCCATCACCCAGCAGATCAGCCCCTCCTTTATTCTGCTGTTGGCATTTACAGTCCGGAACTCTGTGGAGGTAGAACCATCCTGTGAACTTAGAGATAGGTGTCCCAGTGTGTCACTGAAAAGACAGACCGCAGCAGAGGGCAGCAGCAGAGAGAGACGGGCACCGAGCAATTTGGGTTCTTCCCATCGAGGATCTGTGTTGCTCCATTCTCTGGTTGACCCAGCTCATAAGTACACCTGAACAGAAAAAAAAAACCCCAAACCGTTTTGAAAGCTTGGCTGTATTTCAGTACAGAATAAAAACCACGATTCTTCTAGCAGGGAGATGAGTTAGGTGGAGAATTGCAAGTTCTGTGCCGTTTTGTGGCAAAGAGGATGTTTTCATCCAAAAGGTTGAAATCCCATAGCCACAAAACGTGGAGTTCTCTGAGGCCATGGGGTGAGGCAAGGCAGTTTTGGTGATGTTCGCTGAAAAATGTTACATTTGGCTCATCCTCAGAAGTTTATTTTCTTGAAGGTGTTTTCATGTCTCATATTTTTGCCTGTCTTGGCAGTTTGGATTTGTTGTATTAGATAGTGAAGCCGTTACAATCCAGTTTATTTTCAGCTTAACCTGCTATTTCTGTTCCAATAGGTTATAAATGGATTAAATGCATAAAAACTAATTTTCATCTCTTGTTTTTGTGTAGGAGCAGCACAGCTTTGAAAGCTCCGCAGCCTGATGTCACAGGAGGCCTGTGTCCTAAGTGTGATCCAGGTGGTGTGAAGCTGGACTTTGCAGTAAGAAACACCTGTCTGTAAAAATGTTGGCTAAAATTTTCTTGCATGTATAGAGCCTTATGGTTCATTTTGAGAACTATTGTAGGAACAATGACCTAGAACAAAGGGCAGGTGCTGGTAACACCTGTAAAACAAAACCTGTCACAGGGGCTGTGGGAACTTGGGTGTCAGGCACCAGCAGGGCCAGCGTCCCCACCACAGTATGGTCAGCGATGGCAGAAAAGCCAGACCCTGCTCTCTGCTTTAGCTCATTGGGAAGCAGTTACCTCCCTGAGGTAACAGAGTGCATGCATCTTCCCTTTTTGCAATGGGGCTTTTCTTTCCTTCAAAAAGCTGTAGTTAAGCTACGGTTAAGGTTTAAATGCAGGAGGATTTTTTTAGTATTGGTTGGTGAGGTAATCAAAAATTGACCCCACTGACGTCAATGGCAAAACTCCCACTGGCTGTGCTGCAGTCAGGTTTTCATTCAATGAAAAGATAATAAAGAATCTGATTCATAATGAAGAGAGGAAAAGATGAATCAGCCCAAGCTGTGTGGGCAGAGTTTTCTCTGTGTTATTAATTGTGCAGTGCTGTCCAAACAACAAGGTCTGTCCTTATCTGCTGCAGTATTGTTCTTTACTTACACGTGACTAAACACAATTACCCCTCATGTTATTCCTGCTGGAGCGTGTGTTGAGCTCTCGTTGTTGTCAATGGAAACTGTTGAGTGCTGAGCTTTTCTGGGAATCTTTTGATAATATTTTAACACAAGAAGTGATTTGGAATTGCCATCTGAATTACAGCTTTTTTTTTTTTTATGTCGTAAAGGTTGATTAGGTGTTGTTTCTGGATGATTTTTTAAGCAAATTTGCTTTTTGGTATGTATACTGTGTACAATAAAAGTCTTTCTTTTTTTCTCCTGTGATAGCAGAATGTAATGGTCGAAACTATTGTAAAAGCAAATAATATGACCATTTATATCTGTAATTTCATTTGACAAATCTCACTGAATGAGTGTACTAGAATGTCACATCCCAGAAATACTTTATTATATTGTCCCTAATTATTATGGATTTGGGTTCGTATTTGGAAAAATATCTGATATAAACTGTTCAATTAACTTAGTGTGTTTATTTATTTTTGGTGGATTACATTATGTACAGTGCTTTTCTGTCAGAATAAATATTCACTGTCAGAAATTGTCAAATAATATGTTAAGTCAGGTCTATTTGGCCAGCCCTAAGTGGCTATTCTTTGTGGTGTATAAACTGTTTTTTACTACTGTTGTCTGTTGCAGTATTCTCTCCCCTCCAGTTCCTTTGGGACTGAGAAGTCTGTACAGAAATAATAGATTTAGGAAAGGTAAAATTACCTTTACATAATTCTGATTTTAAGTAGACCCCGATTTGTAACATTCCCTTTCATCTGCCTGCTGCTCCAGATGCTGCTGGATATTATCTGAAGTTGTTCTGTTGCATTCTTTTTTCCCAATTTTATTTCCTTATTTCTGTTAAAATAATATTTTCATTGATTTAGTCGGCTTCTCTATCTGGCACCTTGTCTCCCACTCAATTAAGGGAATGACTGGGATGTTTTGACAGCCCCGTGACACCCCAGGGCAGTGGTGCAGGCAGCCTCTGCTGCCCCTGCCCTCAAGGGTAAATAAACACACAGCTCAGGGCATACTGCTGATCCCCTGCGAGGGGCTGATGCACATGAAAGAGGATCTTGGATGATGCTACCTTCAGAGAAAAGGAAGACCAAAGGCAGGAATTTTCTCACATTTTCCTTGACTCTTTCAATTTTGACAAATATTTTCCTGCCTCTGTTTGCCATCATGTTACATCTGGCGTCGCGTTACAGCAATGTGTGTGGTTACATAGTCCAGCTTTTGAATTGTGTGGAGGGTTTCCCCAAAATCTCCTGAAAGCTGTGTGAAAGCAAGTACCTCTGCTCTCTTAAAACAGTTTTGATCCTCTAAATCATTGTGTCCTCACATCCTCTCTTAATTTCTCTTTGTCTTTTTCTTTTTTCTCTTTTCTCCCCAGGCACACTGCAGACTACGTGTGTATGAATCCACAGGGCTGCTGTCTTGTTCGTTCAGCTGCCTTCCTATGATGTGGTTCTCCCACACAATTATTGCAATGGTTTTCCCTTCACATTCTTCAGCACATTTACCAGAGGCTCTTCTTTTATTTACACGCTTCGCTCAGAATGTGCAATTGGCATCCACAGCTCTGCTGCACAGACTGAATCATAGTTAAAGGGTATAGTGGATTACGGGGATTTCTTTACGCAAAAGAAAATCTGACTTTTCATGGTTTTAAGCTTCATTGAAGGTTGAAGCAGCTTTGATTCTTTTGCAAATCTCTAATATTAGTTTTGTTCCATGGTTTATGCTTACCCTCTTTTTTTTCTTTTCTCCATCTCTTTCAGTAACATGGTCTGAACTAGCATCCTCATTTGTCAAAATGTTACTCGGTTTCATATTACTCAGAGTTCATGTACATGCTCCACACAGCTTTTGATTTTTAGAGGTTTTGCACATTGTTCAATACTGAAAAGTAGCCTGAGCAGCAACGAACAGAGATGAAATCATTATACCTGCAGGGCAGGTATGATTTCCTACCTCTTGCAATTAGCCCACCCTGACTGATGACCTGCTTCCAGTTTTTTTTTCGGAACACTGAGCGTTTACAAGAGAAATGCCCATTCTTGGGGCTGGTAGAACTACTGAGGTGCCAGAGAGAAAGTGTCTATTTATTCGGTGAGACATGGCAAAGCCAGCAGAGATTTTTGTATCATGGAAACACACCTCGTGCTGTGGTAGTGATGGACTCGATGTGTCCTGTGTCCCCTCCGAGGTAAGGGCTGGCACAGCATCTGTGTAATGACCTAACGTTGGTATCACTGTGTCCTGGGGCTTTACACTTGCTTTGACTTTTGCTGAAGTTGGCTGACGAGGTGATTGTCCTGATGAACCAACACACTGGCATTCTTATGTCCTGGTTAATACAGTACTATGGCTCTGGCAGTATCACCCCTGTGAAAAACAGGGAGAAGGTGAGCTCATTGGTTCCTTTACACCCTTTCTGACTTGTCCTGCAGAACAGCCTGGCTGATGCACATTTTGATGTGCTTCCATGCATGATGCACTCCCATGTTTCTCCTGTGTTTTCTGTCTATCCATGTTAAGAAGTGCTTTGCAATCATGTGGGAAATAAGCTGTAACTTGCTTTTTTATGAACCTAGAAATCACTATGCTGTGAATATGTATGGAGAACTTGGAGAAAAAAATGTGGAAAGATTGTTAGTAATAATGATTTTAGTTGATTCTGAGGACACTCTCATACTGTAAAATCATTAGGACTTTTAAAACTATGTGGGGTATTGCAGTGAGTAAATGCAATGCTTTGTGCAGAATGGGCTTAACAGAAATTTATTCTCAAAAAATGTGCCACTGGAATTTTAAAAATATATCTATAGTAGACAAGTAAGGGAAATGAAGCCATAAATCAGTGTTAGTGAATCCCTTGGGGCATGTGGAACACAACTTACATTCTCTAGGACCAAACAGAGCCCATAAGCAAGTGTCTTGGCCAAATTTTAATGAAAAAGGGTAGCCATAGCAGTTACGTTTTAGGTATTGATAATATGATGAGTAATGGGAAAAAATGATGGCATTGTCAATGAAACATGAGAAAGCTGGTTTTCCTTACCCTCTGCTGGGCTTTTCCTGCTGAACAGGTCCCTGGATGCAAGTGAAACAGGCGACTGTGGTAAGCACGTGGCTGGGGCAGACTGGAGCTGCGTTTGGTTTGCGGTGGAATCGCTGCAGTGCTCAGAGCCCAGCTCAGGATCACACCCTGGGTGTTGGGGTGATTCTCACCCCAGCGCTTGTGGGGGGTGCTGGTAGAGCCCCAACTCCGAGAACCTGGCCCTGCAGTCGGCGGGTGGTTTATAGCAGCCTGACGTCTCGTCACAAGCTTCCCCGCTGTGGGTGGGTGGGTGGAAGGCAGCTCTAACAATTATTAGTGTCCCAGCCAGCGGGTGACGTTCCAGCATTTTCCAGGCTGGTGGTGGGAACGTGTGGGGCAGCCCGAGAGGGAGCTGCTCCATCCGCAGCCCCTCCATCTGTGCTGTGCCGTGTCCAGCCCCTCTCCATGCTGCACAAAGGCTGGTCACTGAACTCGACTGGAGGTGTCTTTTCAGCCCTAATTACATGTTTTGTTTACCATCCATGCTCAATTTTAGCTACACCTTGTTTAATTTCTATTATTTTCCTTTTTGTTAATCAGAATTGGAGGCTGGAAGCACATTGCTGAGCAACCTCATGTGGTTATTTTCATCTGCTCCAATAACAACACGTGTACTGAGCAAAGGAAATATGTGTTCTCTCCCTGGGAAACAGTTTTAATGCACGTTCACTGTGTTCATCCTGTGACTTAGAAAAGCTTTCATGTTTCTAATTCCAATCTGTTCAATCTCCTACTTAAATTCTAAAATAAGCCTGTAGTAATTCATGCAGTTAGTGTACCTTTGGCTGAGAATGTGTCAATAGTTTGTTTCATTTTCTTCTATAGAAAAGAAGTGAAGTGATAAAGACAATTTCAGGCCTTAGTGAGCCCATTGTTTCCCTGGATTTCTGTCTGAAGGGGAGTCTGAAGGCACATTTGTACACCTGAGCCACGATTCAGCCTGTTTTGGCATTGTGCTGCTGTCCTGTACCAGCAGAAGACACTTGGGAGTGACTCTGGCCCTGGCACACCCAGGATCTTGTATGCCAGGGGGAATAGTTGATGCTCTAATGATTTCAGCTACCAGAGATGTCCCTAACACAACCAAAGCACAAAAGGATTTATCATAAACTAAATTAAATCATCCAAACTCATCTCATCAGTAGACGCGAGACAACGGGCAGAAGAGAGAAATCAATGCAGCACGGTAACACGCCAGGAGACTCGCCGCCGTCTCGCAGTGTGTTCCCAGCACGCAGGTAATAAAAACTACCATCTCCACAGTTTAAATCAATCCAAATATGGTTATGAAATGATAGAGTCATGGGGGAGGTGGGAGGTGCGGTGCCATTGACTGTGGAGCCACAAGTGTGGTGAGTTTGTGGGGGCTCTGAGCTGGGGTGAGCCCTGTGCGGGGCCAGGGGGAGGCTGGGGAGCAGAGCCAGGGCATCGGCCGGTGATGGATGGAGCCTCCTCAGACAAAGGGCCTCGTAGCACAAACAGTGCCTGGAGACTGTAGGGGTAAAACCCAGCGGTGCGGAGGAGAGAAGGGGAGGAGAAGGGAGGGGAGAGGAGAGAAGGGGAGAGGGGCTGATCCTGGCCCTGCCTTTTCTTCCTCCAAGTGTCAGTTACTTAATTGTCCAAGGGTCCTGTTGGTGATGTGCAGCTCAACCACCCTGGCAGGGAGGCTGATAACCTCCTCAGACTAATGCTGTAGGGACTGGAAGGAACAACAACTCTAATCCTCCTTGTAACTGCGCTGCACTTTCCCAAACTCTGATCTCAGTAACTCTGAGTTACTTAATGGAGCGGGTCATGTAGACCTTCAGTTTTGTTAAGAGACCTAAGTTATATGTATAAAAAAAAAAAAAAGATGCAATTAATGCTGCTTTTATAGTGGCTACAAAGGCAATGGAACCCTTTACTGAGAGAATGATTTTATTTTATTTTTCAAGCAATTACCCTAATGTAATTGCTGCTCATAATCTGGCCTGCTTGATACAGAATCAGGATTTGGTTGAACATTGAGAGCGCCACAGAGGAATGTCACAGCTTCGCACTCTCTTTGGGAAAATGCCTATACACTGGTGATCTTATTATAGTATTTCTCTATCAAACGATTTGGATTCACTTTCCTGTAATACCAAGTTGCTTATATTTATTGCCATCACATTTCATAAAGTGAATGTAAATTACAGCAGGTTTTTTTCAGCTCTTTGTGGAATACATGAGTAACAAATTCCTAAAGAAGAGTAAGGAAAATAGTTCACTGTGGAGTTTAGTAATGATTTATAATGGATCAAGGCAGGAATAGCGTTGAAATTGGTGCAGGGAGTACCCGTGAGATTTTCTTGCCTTTCAGGGAGAGTGCAGTTGTCACTAAACGTAAACCATATTAAATCCAGCCAGTTTTGTGTGGTGCAGCAATCCCAGCCCTTGTGAAAATAAAACTAGTGGCAAACTGTGAGAGTGAGACAAGTAATGCACGTTACCCCACCACGTGTTTTCTGACCAATTTTTCTTTAATGCCAGGCTTCAAAAGAGAACAGCAGTGATTAAAATGCATGGGATTGTGGCTTCCTTATCTCCATGACTCCGCATGCGCTGCCTTTGCATTGAAACCGGACTGTGGTGAAAAAGAGATAAACGCAGAGAAAGAACTTGTGGGACAGGTAAAATTAGAGTCTTTGTTTAAAGAAGTCTCAACTGAATTAACCCAAAGAGATGCTTTCTCTAAAAAAACCGTGAGATTTAATGAGTTACAAAAACTACAGTCGGAACTGATCTGGAAAATGTAATAAAATTGCATGTACTCAAACTAAAACAGAGATTACACATATAGATAAGAGAAGATTCCAAATTATTTTAACATTTTAAGCACTAATATTGATGAAATCCATAACCTCTTTTGTCAACATTGCTGTATCGGTTCAATATGTCTTAATCTCTTTACTGCATCTTGTAAAAAATAGCTTGTAATGTTCTTTGAATACACCCAGTGAAACTTTATTTTGGTGGTGTTACATGACTTTTTTGTGATCCAATTCTGCCAAAAGCATTAATTGAATGAAAGTGCCTATAGCTCCAGTACATATAATGTATAACTTCTAGTAACGCAGTTTCCTAGAGCCATCTCCGTATCCCGTGCTCTGAGACGGGAGATGAAGGCTCGGCCCTTGGTTTGCAGCCACGGCTTAGCTTGGTGCAGCTCTACATCAGTGCTTTTAAAAGGATCTGCACATCTTCCTGAAGCAGAGCACCAGGAATGGGAGATGCTGGTGATGTTTTCAAGGTGTTTGTGTGGATGCTGTAATAGGATGGGGAACCCCCCTGTGCCGGTAGATGCTGGAGCATAGGCATATATAATTTCATATACAATTTCCTAATTTGTGCATATGTTTCTGTGAACACAAAAGAGTATGACTGAAAACCAGGACTCAGAATGTTAAGTTTGTCTTACATAAACACTGAAGCATAAGAGTAATTCTTACACTGAGTAGGTTTTATCTTAACAAGCTAGAGACATGGACAGAGACTGCTAAAAAAGAACGTGCATCTGGCGCTTGGCTGGCAGTCCTGTGAAGTCTCCTCTGGCAGTGAGATGCAAGGACATAATTTAATGAAAGTGAGAGATGCACTTTACTCGTAATTATCATAAAAAGGGTTAATGCAGAATGTAGAGGTGACTAGGTACATTATTTTATTACAATGCTAGACTCACTGAGGAAAAACTCTTTTATGACACATTCCATCATTGCTGTTACAGACCTGTAATTTGAAGATTACTGCTCAAAAACCCAGACGAAATGATTTTACTATCACGGGCCCATTAAAGGTTTAAGAATTGCCTGGTTAGATTAGGAAGAATTTAGTTGTGGAAAATGTTCTTTGATTTATTATGCTACTTAAAAAGTGCCCAGACATGTGAAGCTGTGCCTGCAGAGCAGCCCGGGCCCCTCTCACCTGAGGTAAACCCCGTTTGGATCAATACGCTTATTATTTGTGCATCTTCAGCACAGTAGAAGTATTTATTTTAACATCCAGGTCTCTCATCCTGAGTGGACAAGACGTGATACTATTGATCCTGGGGCCCATCATCCATTAGGCATCCATTAAGATCTGGAGCGACAGACAAATGTGTATCACAATTATTATAACTCCATCAAAGGCCTGCTAAAACAAGGCCCAAGTCTGTAGCTCCGTGAGGACAAGGATCACCCGAACCCCCAAGATATGACGGTAGCCACATTCTGAACTGTAGAAATAAAAAGGCACAAAGCAGTAGCTGGGTGCACTGGGAAATGTCCTTTGGTGACCCGTGGGGGTTCCAGGCCCTGGGCCCTCCCTCTCACCTCTCGGCCAGTGCTTGTCCCTACCCAGCAAGAACCAGCAAAAGGGACCTGTGCTTCCACTCTGATGTGCCCTCCATGTCCAGTGCGGTCCACTTCCCGCAGACACCACAAGAGCATCTGCCATCCCATTGCCCTGGAAGAGTTTCACCCTGGCATCTTCTCATCCATCTCTGCCTTTTCTTTCCCATCTGGCATATCCTTTCCTGTGCTTTAATTTGGTCTTTTTCTCTGTTTCTCTGACTCTGAAACTTTCTGCCGAGTGGATTAATTTTATACAAGATATGGTGCCATGAGAGTAGCTCTGTGGAACGGTTTTATTGTAGATATGTTTTAAAGTATTTGTTTAACTGATCTGTGTGTTTAAAATTACACTCATGAGCTTATGGGCAAACGAGGACCATAGTTCTAATTAATATTTTTAAACTGCACAGCACCCCAGGCAAGTGAGTATGCTTTTCTCTCATATTTTAACCACGAAAGCAGATCCTTAGAATTGTGCAGCAGTTTTCCTCAACAGGGCACACGTAATTAACAGCTATGTGAAGTATCTGTCTTAATGTGCACCTGGGTGTGTGCCCAATGGCCCTCTGGCGAGAGGCCGGGCAACACGTGGAGTGGGGTGCCTTACCTGCCACAGCTCCCCCCGCAGCCCCCTCTGTCACTGCCCAAGCTTATCACCATTCTCGCTTGTGCTTATTTTTAACCTGTTTTGGGGCAGGACCTGACCTAAACCTGACTGGTAGATGACGATCAGAAGTTTGAAACAGCGCAAAGCAGCTGTGATTGCATCTCTCCAGTGAGAATCTGGCCGGTGGTGCCTGTGCTGCTGGAAGGGGAAGTTCCCCGTTGGAAACACCTTGGCTTTCCCCAGCACCCTCGCTCCTCTTACTGCCCTCTTGCTTTTCTGACTCTTCTCCAGGAATTTCCCCTGTGATGCCATCGCTCCACCAGCTCCGGCCCGAGCAAAGAGCTGCCCCTGGGCTCGTCCAGGACACCATTTCTCACGGTTTTTATAGTGGGACTGCACCCGCGCTCCGCAAGGCTGCAGGTCTGGGCTTGTGAGCTCCCCTGTGGCAGCATCGGCACAGACCCACAGACCTTGGCGTGGCACAAAAACCCCTTAGGAATTTTACTTGGGGAATGCATCCTTTTCACTGGGTACAATAACATATGTTATTGATCGTTTTGTCATGTTGACTTTACCAACCAATATGTAATTCAGTGACCAGAGATCTGTTGTAAATACTCACAGACTGCATGTCTGGTGTCTCCTTTGTGATACTGCTACAGATTGCGATTCTTTCAGAACAGGTAGGGAAGTTTTTCTGTTTCTACAGTGAAATGCAGCGAGACCTTCCTTAGCCCTGGAGGCGGCACAGCCCTGGCTCGTGTAGTTCAAGAAGAGCCGCTGTCACTGAGTTTTCCGTTGCTGGTGGTATCTGTGGCCCAAGCAAAGGGCTGGGGCTCTCACCCCGGAGCCGTCGGCAGCGCCCTTGGGGCTTGCTCTTGGGAGGGGACAAGCCGCGACAGCAGCGGAGGAGCTGGCACTGTTTTTATGGAGGAGGCCATGAGCACCCGCCAAGGGGAAAACAACGACAAGCTCAGGAAATACGGGAGGTACAGCTGGTTCGTTGTAGCAGTTCGTCACCGGCACCAGGGTGTCTTTCATCTGTGGCTGAAGTTCCCGCTCAAGTTTGCTGTCTCTGCCGCCGCCAACACGCCAGGCCGTGTCCGTGTTCGGTGGGACAGGACGGTCTGACGCCGCTGGTATCGATACAGCCCGCGCTGCCCGGCCGTGGACACACGGCGCTCCCGGGACGGCCGGAGCGCTCCGGTCCGGCGCCTGGCGAGGCCTGGCGGTGTCCGGGCCCCGTCCGCCCGGAGCAGCGGCCCGCGGACCTTCCCCGCTGCGCCTCACCGAGGACATCCCGTCAGCTACCTGCGAGGCGCTCCCCTGCCCGGCCGCGGAGGACGCTCCGGGCCCAGCCGGTTCCCTCAGCCCGGCTCCGCCGCTGAGGCCGCGGCCTCCTGCCATGGCCCCGGCGGCCCTGCCCGGCGGAGGGACCCTCCTCCCCCGCGGGGCGTAACGCTGCCTCTCCGGGCCCGGCGGGAGCGCCCGGTGCCTGACAGGAAGCCCGGCGCAGGGCGGGAGGGCCGGGCCCGCGCCCTCCCTTCCGCCGCGGGCCGCGCGTCGCCGACGCCCCCTCAGGTGCGCNAGGCCAGGCGGGCGTGAAACCGCCGCGCTTTCCCCCGCGCTGAAGGGCAGGCGGCGGCGACCCGCCATGGAGAAGGCGGCGGCGGCGGAGCCCCGGCAGGGCGCGCTGGCGCCGCTCACCGCCATCTGCCTGGGTGAGTGCCGGCACCGCGGGGGCGCGGCGGGGCTGCCGGGCCCCCTCCTCCGCCGTTGGGGGGTGGTCACCGGAGGGCGCGGGGAAGACACGCCGAACCGGGCGAGCCGGCCGGCCGGCC
>VXBJ01006026.1:243817-305046 GCA_013400055.1 Nycticryphes semicollaris
GCCTAGACAAATGTGGGAAGTTAAAGTTTCAAAGCTGCTCTGGTTACTTCAAATGTATCTATTTTAATTACGGAAGTGCAATGTAAAAAGCTATCTAAACTACAGAACGGTTTGAACATCCGTTCTAGCCAGTACAACTTTCTTTTGCTGAGGCTTAGGGATGTTAGAGATGTGCACAGCGTGAAAATCGTGGCTGCTGCCTTGCTTATTTAAAGTGAGACAAAGATACAAGTTTCCACCATATCTCTGAATTTCTTGGTGTGGGTTGGTTTTTTTTTTTTGTTGTTGTTTTGTGTGTGGCCCGGTCAGACCTGTGTTAAAGCTTTTGTTATTTAACAGAAATGGCACAGTTATTATTAAAATGACTAATAAGATAATAGATTATGTAAACTCTAGTATTTAAGTGAGAATGCTTTCTGCATGCAACTGTGAGCAGAGCCAGGTTGAAAGGACAGTGGATCTCTGCTTTCTGTGTCTTCCAGAATTTCACTGCCTGGCTCTTCATTTCAGCTGGAATGATTTATTCCTATTTCTTGTACCATTGGCAGTGGTGGAAGCTCAGAAATGTGAGAGGTGGGAAACTTGTATTTTGCTTAGTGAACCCACCACAATATAGTGCTGTTGCTTTAACTATTCTTGGGTTTTTACTTCCTGCTTGTCTGTCTTTTGCTTTCATCCTTATTTTCTTGCTTCTTGTTCTTTTCTTTCACTTTTTGCTCCCTGGTGGGCTGTGTGTGATGCCCGTGTCGTTGCATCACTGCTGACCTGGTCTATAAAGCGCTGCTCCAAAGGCTGGAACCAGCTTCGGTGCAACTGCCCTTTCACGAGGCCATTTTGTTTCTCATTCTTGAGAAATTCTGGGGTGCATAGAAACTTATCAAATAAGAAGTAACTAGAGTGGCGAAGCTGGCATCTGTCCTTCTGGGTGTGGGAAAAGCCTGGTAACTGTCCTTTGGTTCGGAGATGCCAAGATGTAAACTTCCCTTTTGATCCAAATAAGTGCTTTCCCAGCTGAAAACCTCACCCTGAGAATTCTTCAGCAATCTGGAAGAGTGGCACAGTCAGTTTCTTACCTGGAGTTCAAGCAGACTGAACCACTTCTGTTTCTTCTGGCTTTCTCATAAGTCTGCCCAACAGTTAAGAAAAGGAGCATCTAGAAAGCTTTGTAATGTACCCCTCATCTCTTAACTGTTTTTATTTTGACAAGATTTTGTTTTGACAAGAAAACCAGCCGTGAAGGGCTGTTCTTTCTTTTGGGCCTGTGGCACTTCTGCAAGGGGAGTGCTTCAGAAACTGCTAGGCTCTTGTGGTTTGATGTGTCAGTCTTGGGTGAGACCGAGAGGGAGGAAAGCAGATACTGGAACTGTAGCTTGTTCAGTTGCTGGGGAAAGTACCTGATGTGAAACTTTATTTTAGAGAACCCTACTTGATTGCTGACTTAGTAGGAAAGAGTTTGAAAATGAGAGCAAAGAGCTGTCAGCAGCAGCCCAGTGGATGTTCTGCGTTTGCAGAGGTAGAAGAGCGTTTTTGGGGGTTGTTTGCGTAGGGGTCTGCCCTGGCTCTATCCTCCTGGTAGAGAACCAGGGCTGTCTGCTCAGCATTCTCGGGAGAAAGCAGCATGGCTCTGAGCAGGCTCATCCCACCCTGTTGCACCCCGTGTCTTTGTGCTGCTTTATTTCCAGGTAAAGGGTGTGGGGGCCCCTTGGCAGCTGTGTGAGGGACCTTCTGCCTGCGAGCTCCAGTTGCAGCCATCAGGAAGCCTTGGGTAGGGGACATGAAAAAAGAGTGCTGAATGGTGGTGCAGACCCAGAGGTGTCCACTCAGTGCATCTTCAAACGCTCCTGTGAGCCGTGGTGGTAGTAGTTATGCAGAGTATATTCATGTACTTTCTTTGGTGCAAACCAAAACATTTTAATCTTCGTGACATTAAATTTGTGAATTAATCACTGGTTAATTTCTTCTGATCTTTGTGACTTGATTACTGTGGTTATGGGAACAGAGGTGCTCAGAGTGTGCCCTGTGGCTGTTAGGGCTGTGATCTGGGTCTGTCACAGGCAGATGTGCCGTTCCTGGTGCGGGAGGGTCACATTGCGCTGGGGGATGTCACCAACTTGGCAGGGTGAGCTGGCGCAGGGACATGGGAATAATAACAACATGCCATGAAATTATCATGTAACAAATGTTGCTGAATGTCAATTATATAATAAAATCAGTGCTGTTAAGTCCTTTAAACACCGTGTTAATGCTTATTAACACAAGTCCGTCCCTTAGGCCCCTTTCTTCTCGGTCTCTGTGCTGCCCTTCAGTGCCACTGTCTGTGGTGTGTTGCTGGGGGCTTGTAGGGGTTGCACAGAAGGAGGCCGACGTGGCAGCTCCCCCAGGGCTTTGCAGCACTGAAGCCCGGAGCAGCCTGTCCGAGTCCCCAGGATCATGGTCTGTCTTTGGCTCTGGCTCCAGGAGGGAGAAGGTCCAGGTTGTGGCCGCCCAGTGTAGGTTGGGGAGGGGCTGCTGCGGTTTGGTGGTAGTGCAGGTCCATCACCGACTGAAAACAGTGACTGGGCTCCAACAGGAAAGCTGAGGGGCCGATTTCAGCTTTTCTGTTCCCACCCCTTCAGTGGTAGGTGGTTTTTAATTGTTGTACTGGTTTGGGTTGTGCCCGAGGACAGTCAGGCCAAGGGTGGTTGTTTGGTGGTTGTTTGGACTGTGTCATGGACAGTGGGGCCTGTGCTCACACAGGCTGCTCTGAGACATAAATAGTGTTAATCGCCAGCAGCTTCCCAAGTGACTGTTGGGAACAGGGACAGTTTCTCTTCCTCTCTTCTCCTATTGTTCTTTTTTTAATGATGTTTTTTGCTAAATGCTTGCCAACAGATCGACTACAAAAAGATTTAGGACTTAGCACATGCAAAATAAGGCGAGTGCTGGGGCTGGGATATTGTAAATTAAATTTTGGTAACCTTTTAAACCTTTCTAATTCTTTTTAGCATTTGTCATTTTATTAATAGGCTGTCTTTGTACATTACAAAATGCTGCTAAAAGGAGAGCGGTTAGTTCAATAAGCTGTAATCCTTACAGAAGTGCCTGAAGGGGTGTATGGGGAAACTAATACGGAACTGCACGTGAAGGCTGACCTCTGGAGCGGCAGTGACACAGGGGAGGAGACTTCTTTAGAAAGTGAAGGGTATTTGGAAATTAATTTGTCAGTCAGATGTGTGTTGCAAGCACCGCCTCATCCTGTTTTGATTTTACCGGTGGGCCTTTATGAAAACTCCACTGCCTTTGGGTAATCAAGATAATTGTGTTTGCTTTAGCAGTTTATTTTCAAGGTGACATTTACCTGAGAGGAACAAACTTTGCTTTATTCGGAGAAGACTTATTTAAGCATAATAATCTCATCAGTTACTTTCCAGCATTTAAGCAGGTAAAGTGACTAGCTGTGAGGACGAATGTTTTAGTGTAATTGTTCTTCTGTCTTTCCCAATTAAAAAAAAACAGCTGCAGAAGACAACTTAGAATAGATTGACAGTTGTTCCTTTTGGTAGCATATTTGACAGATACTAAACTGACACCGTGTGTTGACTTTTTTTATAGCTGCAGTGAAGGATAATATTTGTTTACATGACTCGCCTGTGTCGATAAGCAAATTCTTGTTGGAATATTGCAATGCATTTTATATTAACCCCTAGAAATGGTGACCCACAGGCTGCCATCCTCTACCCCTGCAACCTGCTTGATCATTATTTTTCTGTCTTTACACAGTGAATCTCTTCCTGACCGGGAAAATAGAAAGTGCTGTTACCTCATTAGGTAAGACGTACTTTTCTTATTTGTATTTACTGTTCTTTTGAGTTGTTACTGTTTCTTCCCTGTGCCAAGAGAGCTTTTAACAAAACAGTATGGCCTTTGTTTGAGAGAGAGTAACAATGATGTTTTAGGAAGTTTAGAATTTCTACATCTTTCTGGGGTTGTGGATCCATCGGTGTCGCTGTGCTCAGACACAAAGGCGAGCTTTAGGCTAAGGTCACAGCATGTGCTGATATGTTCAGGGAAACTGGGAACTGTTTAGGAATTGTGCCTGGGAATATCAAGCCAGGGACAGCGGCCCGTTCCCAAGGGAACAAAACCAAGAATGTTAAAAATGTCTCCTGTATGTCAGAGTGGAAATTCAACCAGAACCACAGCATTTGGTGTAATTTCTGTGTCTGCAGCAGAGCTGTGACTTACTGACATTGGGGGAACATTGCAGTCAGGGTCTGCTTAGCCATAAGGGCCCTCTTGTGCCTGCCGATCCCCAGTTGTGCTGGTGGGCATGCTGTATGCCCAAAGAGGGGGCAATTTAATTTAAAACTGAAAAACCAGATAAGGGAAACAGGAGGAAAGGAAATGGGAAAACACAAAAATAATTCTAAGGCAATGGGTTGATTGATGTGGGAGCTTGAGCGTTCCAGTCAACACCGGGTTTGAGAAAAGTTTTAAATCAGGAAAAGGTGGTAATTTTATGATTAGGTAACTACCTTAAATTTAGCTGAGGGGAAGTGTGGATGGACCATATAGGACACGTGTTGTTTGGAACACAGTAGTTCCATTCTTTCACTGGAAAAAATCCAGAATGTCATCCATGTGCTGGTCTGTCCTGCCTGGATGGTTCCTTGCCTTTTGGTGGAGTTTGATGTATGTTGGCCATACGTATGGTATGTGAGTTTGCAAAGTGTAGCTTAGGCAGTTATACAGTGTCTGGCCTCCAGAACGGTGATACTGCCTTGGCCTGAGGTACTCAATGAGCCTCCAGTTGGCTCTGCTCCATTCTGGTGCTCTTCTTGTGCTAGAAACAGAGAGTTGTAACATTGGGCTTTTATTCTTTTAAGCATGCTGAAAACCTTAGAGTGCTATAGCCCTCATATTTTCCTGTCTTGATATGCTTTTGAGCTATTTTGTCTCCTGATAGCATAACTGGAGCAGGGGAGAATAATGTTCATAAAAGGTCATTGCAGTAGAGCGATGGATGTGCAGCTTCTCTTCCATGTGGGCTGGAGGATGATGGCTCAGGATAATGGGTTAGGACAGCACAGATGTAAGGCAAGTGACCCTGCCAAGAATTGTCTTGCAGGAGATGTTGCTTAGAAGCCCTGATAAAAGTTGGGAGGAATTCTTGCTGTCCTAAGCATGTCCCAACAAAGCAGTGTATTACAGATTTGATCTCTACAGTGAGGTAGTTGCGGTTTCTTTTCAGAAAGCAAGTAATAGCAGAAGTGATGAGTTCTAGAGAAGGCAGGTCAAGCCACCATCACCATCTCAGCTGTATTTGTACAATGACAAACTGCTGCTGCTGGGGATCAGCCCTCCCTGGGCCTCTGTCCCCGGGCTCCCAGCGAGACTCACCAGCCCATTGATCCAGGGAGGGCGAGCTCAGGTTCTGCCAGACGGGCCAGTCGGACCCTCAGGCTGGTTCTGGTGGCAGAATAAAGCCTGGATAAAGTGCAGGGGAGCCTTAAGTACTTTTTTTGTCTGCAGGCGTAAGGGCTCCGCATTAAGCGGTGGGTGCAGACCCCCCCTTGAGGGAGATTTGGAGAACTCAGGGGAGTTTCTCACTGACCTTGGGTGGCTTCTGGGGAGATGAGTCCTTGTGAAGCGTTAGGGTTGGAGAGAAGGTTCCCTGTGGCGGGTACAAGCTGTCCTTTATCCCAGGGTGGATGGCTGGGACGTGTCCCCTGGGGCTGGGGCAGACCCTGGGGTGTCGCAGAGGGGTGTGAAGCTGCAGAATTATCTTCTGCTGGGACTGTCTGAAAATTTATTCCTGCATAGCTTAGTGCCCCCAGCACTGTCCTCTGGTGGAGCCCAACAACTGTTCATTTATAGTCAATTTTGCAAAAATAGGAGTAGTATTGCTCATGTAAAATTTTGGAAACTTTCTTGTGAGTATTTGTGGCATATTTAACTGTCAGGGGGAGTCTACTGCTGTTTACAGTAGAAGAAATCAATTTGGTTATTATATAAAGAGCCTCATGAAGATTTATGCCTGCTTGACAGAAACTATCTCTGAACTCAAACCTCTTCTGCATTTGTTGAAGGTTTGGATTTTTTTTTAATCTACAAAAGATTCATTATTGCCTGTCTTCAGAATTTATCTTTTTTTAAAAGCACCATCTCGGTAATATTTTTGGTGGGTTGGCTTGCCAATCCAGGGTTTGGTATTCCCTTATGATGTTTCTTCAGGAAACCTAAATGTGGAAAATGTAAGCTGTTTGGGGCTATTAGTAAATTGGGTTTTTACTTTTCTTCTGGGTTTGTGCAGAAAGGCTGCAGAAAGAGAGTTACAGAGCAATTGTTGAAAAAGTGTTGTCACTGCTGTTCTTGTGTGTTGTCGCTGATGATAAGGCCTTCAAAACCCAGGACTGTACCTTTCTATTTAGAGACTTCCCTTTCCTTTAGCTGTTTTGGCAATTTGAAAAGGCTTTTGTTTATTTTCCTGAAGGAATCACACTGTCATGCTGAAGCCCAGCTGAATGACACAATGCTTAGGCGTGTGTGTGAGTCTGCAATCTCCACGTCCAAGAGCTGGGGAGGGAAGTGGGGCCCCTTTATTGATACTGAAACCCCAACAGTACGAAAGCGTGCCCTTGTGGCGGTGTTCTGTTCTGTTGCCAGCACTGGGGGCTTTCTTCAGTACAGGTTTTTCTGTCAAAATTTAATTAGGTGAAGGAAGAGCTGCTGGAAGCGGCGCTTGGGTGCTTCACTCGTCAGCCACGAATCGGTCAAACCCACCACTCGCAAAGTAGGAAAATCTACATTATGGTGAAGGAAAAAATGCTAGTGTTGTTACTTCAAAAAAGTTGGGATACTTCAAATAACTACTGCTCAGGATCTTTGTAAATTCTTCCTAAAACCAACAAACAAGAATGTGGGAGAATAATAGCTCTGCTGAACTGCAGTAGAAGCGCTCACATGGAGTCACCAGCCGGTTGATGGGGCTTCCTTAGAACCCAGACTGCAATAAGCTTTGTGTAATTATGATTCTCTTCTCCGTTCTCATGTATGTGCTATGAATAAGGGGTATTAACCCACAGCACTATTTGGTAGAAGAGGAACAGAAATACTTGCAGAGCAGTTGCTGGAAGCCTCTGGATTGTGCTGTCTGGTGTATTTGCTCTGTCTGCTTTGTGCATTGGGTTTCCTTCCCACTGAGAGGTTTAGTCATCTGGCAGTTAGGAAACGCACTCTTCCTAGCTCCTTTTGTGTGCTTGCTAGCTCCAGGTCCTCGTAGGCTGCTGTGATACGTTGATGGAGTGACAAGTGTATGGAGGAGCATGTTTATAGACCCAAACAAACTGAGAACTGGAGTTGAAAAGTCCTTTGGATCTTATGTTTGCTTTTATAATTCTGTAATTGCATCTGCATCTCAGTGTTTTGCCAGCATCTAGTGTGAAGCCTCTCTGGCTTTAGAAATGTGATAACAAAATTGTTCTTGTGTTTTGTAACTGCTTTACTGCCAAATATTTGTTTGGAAAATAGATGTTTTCATGTATATATGTGTTTTGTATGCTTTTGTGGCCTTTGAAACTAGTAGGAATTATATGCATGTGTTTGCCTGGAATGCCCTGCCTGGAGAGTAAAAATAATGGCTTTTTATATGTTTTGCCTTGGGTAAGTTACTCACCTCATGATTTTTATATTCCTGTGGCTCTCCCTTCAAAAGTGCTTCCTGTGAGCAGGTGGGATGGTGCCGGGCACACATCTCCTGGTGGGGGGAGGCTGCAGCCTGGCCCCGTCCCCAGCCCTGCACCCGACACGGTGATGCCATCTGACCCATCCCTCTGCTGCAGCTACATCTGATCCTGATGCTCAGCTGAAAACAATGTATTTATGTGGCTGAATTTCAAGCAATACTGTACAATTTGTGATTATAATGCATTATATTTGGATGCATGTGCATATGAGGAAACTTGAGGTATAGGAAACCTTTTTCTTCCTTGCCACCTTTAAGCTATGAGAAAGTAAGCTTCTGTCAAAATTTGCAATATTCAGCTGCCATCCGCTCTAGGCAGTCATTTTTTTCAAAATTAGTTTTAACAATATTTTTGGAGAATGTTCAGAGTAGCTGTTTCATGGCACAGAATTTCCCCTCTTGCAGTCTGCTGAGAGTACATTTCCCATCAGAGCAGCTTTCCCACTTGTCCTCGGAACATTTCACTTTAATTTTTGAATTGCTTAATTACAAATTATAAGTATTTGATGTAGCCTTAATTGCCCTGCTGTTTTCTACAGGAAGAACTGAAAGTGCTTTGAAAATACTGAACTTTATTTGTCACTATCTGCTCCTTTCCCTGCCTAGAAAATGACTCCCATCCATGGGAGCTGAGAAGGAATGTCGAGTACGCAGTGATGTTCAGTGAAAGCATTTGACATCACAGTCCAGTTTCGTTTTTTTCTTTTTTTGTTGGAGCAACCATTACCAACTCTTCAGGTCTGTCATATAGTTAGGAGAATAAGCAATGTGTCCACGAAAAGGTTACAACAAAATGAACTTCTAGATGTTTTCACTGAATACAGATGTTCTCCAGTTGCTGGGTGATGTACCCAGGCTTTGAGAAGCCAGTAAGAAGGATTTCTGTTTTACATCCTTTTGGCAGATCCATGCAGTAATATTGATTGTAGCCTTCGGTAGATTCATACAAGGTTATTGATCGGTCCTGCATTGAAATGCAGGTTATGCTTACCTACACTTAGGGTGTTTTAATTAAAAACTGGGCAGGCAAGAAA
The DNA here is from genome assembly GCA_013400055.1 of Nycticryphes semicollaris. Lineage (NCBI taxonomy): Eukaryota > Metazoa > Chordata > Aves > Charadriiformes > Rostratulidae > Nycticryphes > Nycticryphes semicollaris. The sequence goes on from VXBJ01006026.1 coordinate 252,575, forward strand.
TTGGTAAGAGGATAGAATTGTTGACTCTCTTTTCCTCCCCCTTATTAACAGCCGCTTGCAGTGGAGAACTGGAACAGCACACGGAGAGACGGGGAGTCATCTACAGTCCCTCTTGGCCATTGAACTACCCTCCAGCTGTGAACTGCAGCTGGTACATTCAAGGAGACCATGGAGACATGATAACAATCAGGTATGGGTCGACCTTCCGTGGCGATGCAGGGTCGCTTTGCTGAAATGCAAGACAACGGGAGTTCCTGGCGGGCAGAGCCGCGGGAGGCTGCTTGTCGGTGCCGTGCGTGGTGCCAGGAGCTGGGGTGACCGCGCTGGAGCAGGGTGGCTGGTTGAGCACCCCTCCTTTTAGTCATGTTCCACTGTGCCTTGTTTGTGTGGGCTGCTCCTGACACCCCTTATTACAGGTGCAAGTTGCTTCTAGTCTTTCAATGTATTTATCTTCACAATAACATCCACCTCTGGCAGATGAAGAGGTGGGAAACAGTGGTACATGTACTCAGGTTAAATAGTCCTCTTTCTCTTCATCGCTTATAAAATAGGACGAGGTGAAGGCTGTAAAAGCTGGAACAGCCTCAGTGGGATACGTAAAATTTTTAGAGCAAAAATGGCTTTTTCTGTAAGTCTTGAAATGTTTAATTGACAATTGAAGGTAGTCATTGCTTATTGTTACTTGTTAACCAAAAGACATGTGCTTTTCTGCTTAATATTTATTTCCAACAGAATGAAATAATAGCCAGCATTTGTGACACAATGAAAATACTATTCAGAAAGGCTAGGACATATTACAAATGGTTTGTTCAAAATGTTTAGGCTATAATATCAGTGTACTGCGAATGTGCTTAATTTCTCTGGGCTAATCGTAGTATCCTTCTCAAACTAAGAATTTCTTATGTAAAAAAAGAAAAAAAAAAAGCAAATTGAGGGAGGGTTTTTTTGTTTGGTTTTTAGTACTGTTGTATTGGATACCATCTGCTCATTCTTTGCTCAGCTGCTTAAAAGGACTGCAAACCTCTTCAACTGCAGATGCTCAGCAATTAAAAACAAATCTGCCACAGATGGAATAATCGGAGGGCTCCACCATCCATGGTTCAAAATAGGAACTGCTCATCAGAAGTGAGGAAGTAGATACCTGCCAGCATTTGAGATTCATAAATAGAAACACGCTTTTAAACCCCATTAAATTGTACTGGACTGGGGGAATTTGTTTCAAAGCAGAGATTGCTGAAACTCAGAGGCAGCATACAAATGAGAGGCTGGACTTGGCTCCAGAGAGCAGCACTGCAGCTCCCAGCTGGGATTAGGGTTCTCTTCTGCAAGTGCAGCAGAGGGCAAGGAAATACGGGAAGTCAGATGAGGAGACTGGTGGTAATGTGTGTACACAGCTTAGGTGTGCACACAGCAGTATGACCTGAAAGATTTGTTCTCAGTGGGTTGTTGCATCTCTCGGGGTGTGCACGGCCGTGTCCTGCCCTCCCCTGCCCCTGCAGACGGGAGCGGTGTTACCTCCTGGGGAGTGCTGCTGAGGTGTCCATGTGCTGGGGGTGACTCACTCCCCTCTATGAAATGCAAGCTGTCACAGCGCTGGAGGGTGTCCTTAGGAGGCTGCAGCCCTCGTAATGCCAAGGGCGTAAAAGCAATTACTGGTGTGGCATAGGCAACCTAGGAAAGAGCGTTCAGATACAAACATTTCCCTGTTAACAGCCTGGTATGCTTCTGACAATGAGCTGGTGGGGGCATGGAAGAGCAGCTTTTTTAATTTTCCTAGGAAAATCAAACACGGTTCTTGTGATAGCATCTGGATTTTGAAAGGTTTAAAAAAAGCCACTGCATGTCCTTTGTGTTGTGTTATGCTGAACCATTTCCTTTTGATCTTGAATTCTCATTGACAGTAAGAGAGCAGTGTCAGGTAAGTACCATATTTGAGATGCAGCAGGAGTCATTAAGGGAAGCAATTGCAATTGAGAGTAGTTTTGATTTCTGAAACATTTGCAGTCGGTGGTCATGTTTTATAGACCTGTTACTCAGCAGCTTTCAGCAGCACGGTGCCCAGATCTCCATGTGGTGTGAGATGCTGGCTCCTGTGGGCATGTCCTTTAGAAGCTTTCTCCTCATATCTGCCTTTCATGTATGCATATTGATTTTCTTCATATCCTCACATTTCCATGCTTACTGTTTTGCTTTGTAGTTTACTTTTTAGAGATCCTCGGGGGAGACTTCACAAGAACAGGAAATACGTGTTCTTTGTGCTTCTGCCTCCCTGTTCGTTATGCACATTTCAATACTGTCTTCCAAGTTCATGTCTGGTGGGATGGTGCTGCTGAGACCTGGGAACAACATTTTCCAGGACTATATTTTTTCACTTTAGATTTGGGTAATCAGTCTGTTAGTTGTTTTGGAAACTACTTGATTTTTCCTTCTGTTTTCTCTATTTTTATGCCTGTTTTCACAGAAAACTACATAAAAATCCTGTAAGATGAGATAAAAATGTCATATGCAGCAACTGCCTTTGTACCTTTGTTTACAGGCTTTATAGTGTATTTTTCTTGATACCTAAGAAAAAGGTCAAACTTGGTTTTGTTTAGCAGTTGCTGTTACCTGATGTTTGTGATTAACCTGATGTGGGTGGAGTATAAATGAATTGCATTTCATTATAGGAATTTATGGGACTGAGGGTGAAATACTCTGTGTTCAGAATTCAAGATAAGGGTATCAAGAAGTTATCCATTTAGTGACCTGCTCCAGCTGTCTCTTACTATTTGAGGTGTGTGTGGGTGGAGATTGCCTTCATTGGCTTTTACTTCAGTGGTGCACGTCATTGGCTTTGAAAAAAGAAATCACAGTAGCCTTTATGTCATTCAGCTGCATATGCTCAGTGCTGGAAAACACCAGCCCTGGTGTCTCTTGCTGAAGGTCTGAGTGAGCTGGTGCTCGGGAGCTGGGAGCAGAACAGAGCTTTCCTGACTTCCAGGTCCTCCTGCTTCAGTGGTTAAGCAGGAGATTTTAATGAGCCAATTAAGTCATCAGTTGTTCACAGTCTGCACTTGCTGTGAGAGGTTGGCAAACAGAAATAACTTTTCTTGCTTAATTGGCTGGTCTGTTTTATTTTGGGACTCTGCTCTACTGATCTTTACCCATAATATTTATTCTCCAATTTTTTAATGAGTTTAGAGGGCCAAATTAGACATTTCTTTTTTTCCTTTTTTTTTTATTTTATTTACTAATTACTGTCATTCAGGTTTCACATCGCCTGGGCCTCCAACATTTTACCCCTTTTTTGTTCATTTTCCTGACCATCCCAGGCTTGTTCTTTTCCAGTTACTCAGAAAACTGTTTTTTTTTTTCTTTAATCTGTAGTTGTTTGTGCTTAAATTACTAAGAGTGTTGTAGGGAATTCCCTACATTATTTATAGAAGTGGTTTTTTTTTTTTTTTTGTCTGGTACTGCTCCTTTCAGTGCAGATGGCAAAAAGCATAGCTCTGCTAAGCATTAGTTTTGCAGATAGCACATTTTTTTTCATATTTATAGAGCACTAATGGGTATTTATGATATTCTGGTTTCATGAGGTTCTTTCCAGCAGCTTAAAAATACATGTCAGTTAATGGGAAGATATCGTTGTAGGCTCCTGTTGCTTCATTTGGGCAAATGGGGCAAGACCTGATTGAGGTGCCAGTTCCTGTAATTTTCTGTGAGCTGCTGGAGTCCTGCTCTGTGTTGGAGGTAACCTTATTCCAGTTTTAGCTATTTCTGCAGAATTCTGGAAAAACAGATTTAGCCCTACATTTATCAGTTTATGTTGAGTTGTTCTGATCCTCGGAGTCTGAATGCCTCCAGTGTTTAATTCCTGTACTTATGTATGAATTAGAGGATTTCTAAAAGAAATTAGCTGCGTTAGAGACATTCCGAAAGCAGAATAACCGGACTGGGTGCTTTCAAATAGCATCTTTCAGAAGAAACAAAACCTGCAAAACTTGGTCCAGACCAAATTTGAGAACAGACCCTTCTTTTGCTTTTCTTCCCAAACCCTCTGCTTCCCTGCCCAAGGTGTTTGAAAAGTCAGCTTTTTCGAGTGGCGGTGCCTGAGGTACAGCTGACATCCCCCCCTTGTGCTCGCTCTTCAGAGCGGATGGATTCCCTTTTCTTGTTTTAATCACAGAAGATGACCTGGCTTTTGGATACAGAGACCCGAGACCTCCCTCTAGAACTGTAACTCCAGACTTCAATCAGGACTTTTCCAAGGACTGTGAGGTGTTTGTACAGATCTATGAGCAGCAGGAGAACAAGGCATTGTCCCTTATTCTCACTGTGTACCATCTCATTCAGCCACTGCACTAATCCTTTTGACAGAAAAATTTGCATTCCAGTTTGAGAAAGTTCAATTGAATAAATAAATGTCCCCGCGCTCTGTTTTGTGGACAGCAGGATTAAATTATTCTTCAGAAGGCTGTAGCAGCAGCAGCAGCACTAGATCTAATTACAGATGATGAAAGAAGTGAAGTAGCAGAGGTTGCATGCAGGGCTCAAGACTCCTAGGTAAATAAATCAGAGGGTCATTCAATGTCAGAATAGTGGGGCAGAAACTTGTGACACAAAACCTTGTTGTTGCAAATGCAGCATAAAGCAAAACCCAATTTCACATATTTATGTGTGCACACATACGTATATGTGTTGTTTCATATTCTGTTACAAAGGAGGGTTTTTTGTGGTGGGGTTGGTGGCTGGCTTTTTCATGCACACCATGCTTTTGGTCACCATCAGTTTAAATGGCGCAAAATTTGCTTCCAGTGGAGACAATATAACTTAAAAGGATGCTGGAGTGGAGCAACAATGCCATAGTCAAAGCAAAATTTGTTCAAAATGCGTCTGTTCATTAGTTTGTGTGAGGGGGAACGTAATTGCTTTGACTTTGCTTTCACCCTTAGAAGAAGAAATTTTATAACTGTTACGGTATCTGTTATATGTAAAACTTTACATCAGAATAAGAACATCTGTATTTCAGAGGAATTATGTTTATTCAACGGTGTTTGAAACTTCTAGGCACCTGTGATTAAGATGCTTATTGTTTTTGAAAAAGAGCTCACTCCTGTGAGTGCTCTGCTTTGCCCTTTTTTGAGTACCAAGGTGTTTGCTTTGGTAGCTTGTGCATCCCCGAGAGGCTGGGTGTTCTCAGGGAGGCTGCTAAAGATAGTGCTTCCTTGCAAGTCTGTTCCACTCCTCACCCTCATACTCAGTTGGTTTTCTGGCTGAAGCTTGGATTTCTGAGTGGAGAAGTGTGGGATTCTGCTCTTGATCTGTTTCAGATCCATGGCTGGCGCTGGGGAACACCAGTTAGTCTCTGTACGCCTGTGCTTCTGCTTTGGAAGTGGGGGCTAAAGTTTATTGCTCTTCCACACTCTTTATAAAAACAAAAAAAGCTCTTTCTTAGCAACATACAATACCACATTCTCGAGGTGTGAGTAGAAGACACTGTTAGTTACACACGAGTTTTCCAGCCATTCCGCTCCTTCCATTTCTGAGTTTCCATTTCTTGATTCAGTGACTGTTCCCTTTTCTTAAAAATCATTGCTGTGGGGCAGGTATGTATTTCTAATACTTACACAAAAAATCTTGATGACAAGAAAACCCTATAAATAACCCTCTGAGTTAGGTAGAAACCTTTTTTGATGTCTGGTGCCAAAACAAGGTGCAGAGAGCAAACCCCTGACTCACAGCTCTCGCAACGGACTTGATGTGGGTGCCTGTAGTTTCACTGGTGCTTTTTAGAATTCTTTTTCATGCTATAGTGCCTCTTTGTGCACTTTCTTGCTTATTAAAAGTTGGGGTTTTTTTGCAGAACACCTGGGGCAGATACTCTTTAGTTTACCTTTGCATGGCTGAATACTTAAACCTTCTCATCCTGACTGCACTGTCATCTAAAACTTCCTTGCAAAATAGGTAGCTTTCAGAAGCTTGATAAGATCCCTTACAGCAAAGAGTTAATTGCTGTGGGAATATTTGTTCCCACCTGGAAAGACACAAAGAGCATGGTGGGAGAAAAAAAGTTAGGAAAGAGGAAGGATATATATTTCTGGGTGGATTTGTCCTGGCCTGCACCTGTGTTGTTGTACATCTCTTAATTTCCATTTTAACACTTCTAGTGCTCTCTTCTCATTCTCTGCTGATTATTTTGTTTCTGGAGAATTACTAAGCTGCTATGTTTGGCAGAACTTAGAGTTGTGTGTAGGGTGGGTCTCCTGCTTAACTGAGTTGGCTAGTTTATGTAGTTACGGCTCTTTCCCTTTCACCATCAGATGGCAAGATCTGGCAGGCATTGACAGCCTTTTGTAAATACAAGTGGTATCAGGAAATTGTCTTTTTGTTTTTTCTTTTTCAAAGAATTTGTTTTTTCTGTTTGTGAAAAGTCCTTTCTGGAAAGAGGTCTGTATTTCATAGCAGCTTTTCAGCCTTTCTGAAACTTCTGTCTAGGTATTTGCGTGCACAAACTTCTGCCACGTTAATTTTGTGTAACTGAGTTATCTGAAAGAGGACCAAAATTCATTGTGAAGTGTCCTGAACAACCTGCCCTTCCTAACTAGTGGTTCTCTGTGCAGTGCTATTGTCATTGCAAATTACTGGATGCAAATGTAACCTGTTCCATCAGGCTGAAGGAATGCCCTGTGTGGTTCCTGAGCTAAGGGCAGGGAGTGTTACCGAGTGGTGCTCCGTGCTCTGTAAACAGCCGGGGCACCTCTTTGCGCTAGCTGAGCTGCTATTGAGTAGTTCCTGGGCTTGGGTCAGTGGAAGGGCTGGAGGTTTGACTGTGAGAGCTGACAGGCTTGTTTGCTCTGCGTTTGCATTCCCAGGAAGGCAATTTTAGTCTTTGAATTAAAAAATACCAGACTTCTGGTTCCATGTCCACCCCTTGCAGTCCTCTTCTTTTCTTGCCCTGTCCATGCCTATCCATAACTTGAAGAGTTGCTTTTGCCTCTCGTATTTATCCCTTTTGGGTTCTTTTTACTGTTCCCTATTGTTCTTTTTCTAAGACAGTAGTTTCATCTCTTATCCTGTAGTACCGTGGCTTCTAAGATAAGAAAAGACTGCTGAAAGGTGGGTCTGTGGCAACTTCATGAAGTTCAACAGGGCCAAGTGCAAGGTCCTGCACCCGGGTCAGTGCAATCCCAAGCACAAATTATGGATGGGCAGAGAATGGACTGCTCTCAGTCCTGAGGAGAAGGACTTGGGGGTGTTAGTGGGTGAGAAGCTCAACATGGACCCACCAATGAGTGCTCGCAGCCCAGCAACCCCCTGCATCTTGGGCTCCATCCCAAACAGCGTGGCCAGCACAGGGTGAGGGGAGGATTCTGCCCCTCTGCTCTGGAGGGAACCCTCTGAAGTCCTGCCTCCAGCTCTGGGTCCACCATCAGAAGGACATGGACCTGTTGGAGAGGGGCCAGAGGAGGCCACAGAGATGCTGGGAGGGCTGGAGCCCCTCTGCTGTGAGGACAGGATGAGAGAGTTGGGGGGTTCAGCCTGGAGAAGAGAAGGCTCCGGGGAGACTTTAGAGCCCCTTCCACTCCCTAAAGGGACTCCAGGAAAGCTGGGGAGGGACTCTTGATCAGGGAGGGGAGCCATAGGACAAGAGGGAAGGAGAGAAAGAGGGGAGATTGAGCTGAGATCTGGGGAAGAACTTGTTTGGGGTGAGGGTGGTGAGAGCCTGGCCCAGGTTGCCCAGAGAAGCTGTGGCTGCCCCATCCCTGGAGGGGTTCAAGGCCAGGTTGGAGGGGGCTTGGAGCCACCTGGGCTGGTGGGAGGTGTTCCTGCCCAGGGCAGGGGGTGGCACTGGATGATCTTTAAGGTCCCTTCCAACTCTAACCATTCTATGATACGATTCTAAATTAATCTGTCTTCAGTTTAATTTATTCTGGAATTTTACTTTTGCTTATACCTGTATTTTAGGAAGCAGTTTTATTTAAGGACTCCTGAATAAAAGAAGAATCATCCTGTCAGCTTTTGGAGCTACTTGGCATGCTGTTTAGGCCCTTGAGATGGGTGCTTCACTAAATGGGGGGATTTGAGTGTTCTCTTTATGTGTACTCAAGATACTGTAGGATGTGATCTCTTTATGTCAGCACTGCTCGGTGCAGAATGTCACCTGCTGCAGTCTGTTTTTTCTGTGTGTGGCATTGTTCTGGACACATGTCCTCTTTCTAACTTGAGTTTTCTTTTGTTACTAACAGTTTTAAGAACTTTGATTTGGAAGACTCTCAGAAGTGTGCAGTGGACTGGTTGATGATTGGCCCCTCTTCCAAGAGGGAGGAGTATAAAGTGTGTGGATCTTCCATACCTCCGTCTTTCATCTCTGCAAGGGACCACGTTTGGATATTTTTTCACTCAGATGCATCAAGCTCAGGACAGGCTCAGGGATTTCGCCTTTCTTATATTAGAGGTAAAACCTTGCAGTTTTGTTGGCTTCATTATAGTCTCTCTGGCAAAATTTGAGGCCAGTAGTATTTTTTGCTGACAGGAGTCTTGGGCCAGCCTGGGTGGCTGTAAGGCGTTAGCACAGTGGCACTGATGCTATTTCCACTTGGCCTTTTAACAGGATTCCTGAAGTGTGCTGTCCTGACCGACTGACTTGTGACATGCAGGGTCGTAGATGTTAAAAAGTGACATCAGGTGATTCCAAAAGTTGTGGTACTGACTTCTCTCTCCCTGCCCTCTTTGACAGGAAAGATAGGTCAGGCAATGTGCCAGTTGGATGAATTCCGTTGTGCAAATGGAAAATGTATTCCCACTACTTGGAAGTGTAATTCCATGGATGAGTGTGGTGATAACTCAGACGAAAGGAACTGCACTGTCCCTCCCACAGAGCCCCCGTCCAGCATCTGTCCCTCAGGAATGTTCCAGTGCAGCGCAGCCCACTCCACCAAGTGCTTGATGAACGAGCTGAGGTGTAATTCAGTGAAGGACTGCAGTGACGGTTCAGACGAAGATAATTGTCCTGATCTTTCCTGTGGCAAAAGGCTGGGTAATTTTTATGGATCTTTTGCTTCCCCAGACTTATTCCGTGCTGATCATAGCAGATCAGACCTTCGTTGCACGTGGTACGTGGACACGCAAGATAACCGACATGTTCTGTTGCAGCTTGATCTGCAGTTAGGCTACAACGACTATGTGAAGGTGTATGATGGCATCGGGGAGAGAGGTGATAAACTAATGCAAACGTTTTCGTACCACAACAATAGGCATTCGGTGAGTGTGGAGTCGTCGAAGGGCCAGCTCACTGTCTCCTACCATGCCCGCTCCAAGAGCACCGGCCATGGGTTCAATGCCACCTACCAGGTGAAAGGCTATTGCCTGCCCTGGGAGCACCCCTGTGGAAGTGATGAGGAGTGTTTCACGGATAAGCAGCATTGTGATGGCTGGTGGCACTGCCCAAATGGCAAGGACGAGGAGAACTGTCCCGCCTGCCAGAAGAATGAATACCCGTGTGAAGGAAACAGTGGGCTCTGTTACTCAATACTTGACCGCTGTAACAACCAAAAAAACTGCCCAGATGGCTCAGATGAAAAAAACTGCTTTACTTGCCAGCCAGGAAACTTCCATTGTGGTACAAATCTGTGCATCTTTGAGACGTGGCGCTGTGATGGCCAAGAAGACTGCCAGGATGGAAGTGATGAGCATAACTGCCTGGTGATTGTTCCCAGGAAGGTCATCACCGCTGCTCTCATTGGGAGCCTGGTGTGTGGCCTGCTGCTGGTGATAGCACTGGGCTGTGCGTTTAAGTTATATTCTCTGAGGACCAGGGAGTACAGGTAAGCATCTTGCTTTTATGATGCTTTAATAGCTGGGGTGGTTTTCTTTCCGCTATTGTTTAAAGGAAAAAAAAAAAAAGTTGATTTTTAACCAGAGAATTTGCAAAATACTTTGAAATCAATCCAAGCAATTGGTGGCAGTTACATAGCAGCCAGTGCATTAGGCTTAGAGAGGAGGAGGTAAGGTTTTCAAAAGTAGCAAGGGGAATGTTGGCTCTTCTGTGGTCTGGGAGAAATGTACTTTTATTGTGCAGCTTGGCAGAATGCGGATCTACCTTAAATCAAAACTGTTTTGAGCAATTTCCTGTCCCTACCTCCTCCTCATGCCCCTGCCACAAGCCACGGCTGAACTGTTCTGGCTGAATCTGGATTGAATAACCCCCAACCCTCCCCAAATAATCCAGTTCTCAGCTCTGCAGCATTGAGCCCCTTCTGGGCAGGAGCCGTTTCCTCCGCTCTGCCCCTTCCCCACTCCTGTGTGCTGTGTGGTGTGGGGAGTGTGTGTGTGTTCCTGTGCCTCCTGCCCTCTGGAGCGAGCTGTGAGGGACTGTGTGACACCCTGGCTCCATGTCGCACTGTTGACCCGGCCATGTTCGCAGCACAGCGTGCTTCACCCTCCCTCCTGGCCAAATCTGCCCCGGGAAGCAGACGCTGGGCCTTGTTGGGATCCCTGGTGCCTCAGTTCTCTGCAGCTGTGAGCTGCCTGCCCTGTTGAGTGATTGTTTCCAGTTCTTAACGTTGTCTTTTCCAGAACTAACCTTTGGACCCTTGTGGAACCAGTTCCCGCAGTTACTGGTGTAAGCTGGCCGATGGAAAGAACTTCTGTCGCTGCAGAGTCCATCCTGGGACCGCCCCAGGGAGTTTGCTGATCGGTTTCACTGATGCCTGTGCTCTGTACTCTCATTCCTTTTGTTTATTTTAGCATCCTGATGAGATTGTCACAGAGACACATTTTTGCTGTGTGTGAAGCCCTCCACACTGCTTTTATGCATGAGTGTGAGGGAGGCAGGACAAACTGCCTGTTACTTCTCTTCTGTGTCTTCCCCCTGGCTGTTTGCAGGGCGTTTGAGACCCAGATGACACGGCTGGAGGCAGAGTTTGTGCGCCGGGAAGCACCACCTTCCTATGGGCAGCTGATTGCACAAGGACTCATCCCCCCTGTTGAGGACTTCCCTGTCTACAACGCGTCACAAGTACGGAGACACCAGTGCCAATGAGCCCACCAGCAGCCAAACGGCTGTACATTAGATAGAATCAGACCAGAGCTGTATTCTTTCAGTAGCTGTGCTAATTATATGGGAGTCCTGTAAAAATGTGTTTTACTTGGAGCTGAAGAACCAGTTATGTATCTTGGAGCTGTGGGTGGTGTTGAACACGTTTGCTGGGGAACAGCAGTGAGATCAGCACACGCTGGTTTGATGTGCATCAAGACAGCATGAACAGACAGAAGGGTCAGAAAGTAAATAGAAAAAAAGCTTTTAAAGCTGAAACTGTAATGTACCTGAAGCGATAAGAAAGTAACGTCTCTAGCAGTAGTTTTGGGAAATTCTGCAATTATTTTTCATTTGCAGATACATTACACTGGAAAGCCATTAAGTCATTCTTCTCTTTCATTGCCGAGTTCTCAGAAATGTCCTGTGCCCTGTCGAAAGTATCCAACTGTGGTACAGTTCCTAGTGTGATAAAGCTCTTGCAGTTACTCAAAGGAGGATTAGTTTGCCTTGCCCTTTCTTCTCTGCTGTTGTCATTGGCTTTTGAGGATCCCCTGCTATTGCGGGTGGTAGAGGACTGGGGGGGTCAGCAGTCTGGCTCTTCAGTGGTGCCTGAGTGGAGCATCTTCCTGGGCAGACAAGGAGAGCTCAAGCTCATAAACACTCTAAGAGAGTCTTTGGGTACAGACAGAGCTGTCTTTGGTGTTCTTGAACAGTTAATTAGAAAATACGCATTTAAGGAGGAAGTGCAGGGATCAAGTCTGATAGCTCAGGGAAGGTGGAGATACTGGTGGAAGGAGCAGGGTTTAGGAGAAGCCTTTGGAGTATGTGTGAAATCATGGTTTGTTCTGTTTGTGTGACAGGCTTCTGTGCTGCAGAACATCCGAACAGCCATGAGGAGGCAGATGAGACGACACTCATCGAGACGGAGCTCATCTCGGCGGCGCTTGGGAAGGCTCTGGAACAGACTCTTCCACAGACCTCGGGTGAGAGGACAGATCCCACTCCTGACGCCCGCCCGCACTTCACAGACTACCCTGGGTGATGGAATCATCAACCATGCTGATGGGACTGCTCAGAGTCCTCCACCTTCCCCCGAAGGACCTAGTTTAGAGGCAAGTGCTCACAGCCAAGCCAGGGGCCTACAAGAAGTTGGATGCCACAGCTTGCAGCCAGAGACTGAAATCACAGAGCCATCGCCTTCAAACGTCTTACCCAATACTTGCACAGCAGCACATGCAGAGCCCGAGGCTGGACGCACTGACAAACCTTTGGGTGCTGAGACCTCTGGCAGTGAGCTTACCCAGTCCAGTAAAGCGGATTCAGGAAAGACTTTCAGAGATCCTTTGTCTGAAAGTGTTACAGAAGCGATCCGTGGAGGGTCAGCGCCCAGGAGGACTGTCCCCGAGGACAGTAGTTTAAGTAGAAGTCATCCGCTGAGTGAAGAGCCGTGTAGGTTACCCTTAAAAAAATGGGAGTCTGCTTATTCAGACGGCCCTGTGAATGTTCATATCCAAGTGGATGGACAAAACCGGTGTTGCCCTCACTCCTACCGGGAGGAGCCTTTGGGCATTCATGCGGCTTGTTGCCATTCTGTGGAAGTGCCAATGTTAGAGTCCTCTACTCCCCTCTCTGAAATCAATACCAGTGATGATGAATCTTTACTTGTTTGCTAATAAAAATTTTTGGTTTGGCCCTGTAAGTTTTGTAATGTCATTGTTGACATGAGAGTGCACTTTGGAGACTGGTATGTCTGTGCTCTCGGCTTTGTCTCGGACCCGGCGTACTTTGATCCCGCAGGGGGTGCAGTACGAGACTAACCAGGACAAGGTTTTGTCTTCCTTGCTATTCCTGAACCTCCAGTGGGGCAGAAGGAGGCCAGTGTTGCGATGTCAGGGGACAGGAGAGCACGAGTGTGTCGCTGGAGTTCGGAGGTATCTCCATCCTCTGGTGTTTCTTCTGTGCATTTATTCATGCTGCATTCAGGGAATTCGTGTTCCTTTGCTTTTCAAGTGGTCTTACTGAAACTAGAGAGAGCTCTGTTGGAACCTGGGGCAGACACCACTCCTTGTAACTATGACTACTAAACTAGAAATAACATGGTTGTCTTTTTAGACATCATGATTTAATTAAAACATAATATTTTTAATTACAAATATGTAGAAGGAAATAAAATCCTTTGTAGCATCCTCTTTATAGATATCGCTCACTTCCTTTGCTCCCTTCGGAAATGGCCATATGTACCTTGCAGCATCTGCTAAAACCAAAGTTTCTGTACGAATGAGCCCCACTCTCTGACCTGCCAGAGCTTTGTGGCAGGAGGCGAGCGGAGCACGTCCAGCAGCATTTCCCTTTTGTGTTGTCGTACCTTACATTCTCTTTGTAGTCATGTTGTGAAGATTGAAGAATTCTTTGCCTTCTCCCTACCCTCTTTTTCCCCTCCTCCTTTCTGTTTTTAGGGACTGTTATGATTGTACCACTTCAGGTGTGCCCTGAAGGATACTGAGGCTTCGCAGCTCCACACTGAGCTGAAGCGCTGAGCACTGGTAACTGTCATGATCAGACTTCTATTTTATTTAGAAATAAAATCTGCTTCACAAGTTTGCTTGTAAATCTGCTATCTAGGTGCAGATGTATAAATCAGGGGTTTTATTTTTGTTTTTAGAGGATGCTGTTTTGTTTGCTTTTTTCTTTTAAGAACTGAAATAGGTAATTTTCAAAGCAGACACTGTGTGGATTGCACAACACTTAAATGTAAACTGGTGCCTTTTTGGTTTTTAGAGTGTAATTAAAAGCAAGTTATTTACCTGAAAGAAGGGTGATGTTTCTTAGCCAGGAGTGACATGGCCCTGTTGCTGTGTTGGCTGAGCTCCCCCCCTGCTCTGAGGAGCTCAGCTTCAGTTCCCCTGCGACGCCGGGACAAAGTAAACCACTTTGTACAGAACTTAACAAGGAGGTTGCTGCTGCTGCTCTGTAAATGCCTGAGTGCTCTGAAACCTGTTTATTGCTGTAGGAATTCGAGTTGCCTGAAATTACGAACTGAGGTTGTGAAGCTGAGGTGGAGATGGGCTCTGCTGCCCGCCAGCCCCTCCTGGAGAAGAACCAGGAATAGGACTTTGGCTTTACCAAAATGTAACATGGAAAAGTTAAATTGAATTGATTTTTTTTTTTTTTTTTTTTTTTTTTTTTTTTTAGTCCTCTTCAGTTTCAAATTTGTTTCATCCTGTGCATTCCAGAGGCAGAAGATTCAAACTCGTCTAGGGCATTAATTGCAGGAAGGGCTCGTGGCAAAATGCATAACAAGTAAGAGTTGTAGTTACATAAAATAAATACTGCTCATTCATTTTTTCCAAGTGCTTCTGGGATCAGAATTCATTTCATCAAAAGAAATGTAATTTTGACAGACAGAGATCTTGCTCTCATGGCATTTGTAAACATTTTAAGTACATTCCACCTTTGTGAGGCCTCGTGCTGTAGTCATTGCGCTGCTGGGGTTGTTTGTGTCGAAGGCTGCAGGCTTTGGTATCTCTTTTTTTATTTTTTATTTTTTTTGTCTAAAAGTAATTTTAAATACGTAGAATTGTATATGTAAAGTAGTTAATTACAATTAGGAGGAAGATTATATTTTGAAGTTAGTATTGTGCAGATATGAGGGACCTTAGAAGTAAGTGTTTATTTAGTTCTGTTACAGAAATGTATTTCTGTAATAAAATCATGTTGGTCATACCATGCCTTAAACTATCAACGCTGTAAAGCTCTTAAAGTTGAAATGTGTACTCAGAATACTGCTATTATTTAGAAATAACCCTGAACAGCTAACACTGTATTTTATTTTAAGATGTGTAACTTCACATTTCTTACATGTATTGTATAGATTTTGTGCACTGACCCCTTTGGTAACTCTGTGGAAATTTCATTGAGAAGGTTTTATTTTTGGAAACTTAAAAAAATCCAGGTTAATGAAAATGTGACGCTTGAAGAGTACAGAAATGTACAGCCCTCACTACTGGAATTTATAGCCTTGCATCAATGAGAGACACAGGTATGGGGCTCTTTGAAAGCACCTTTTATTCTGCCAGGCAGTGCTCTCCCCCAGCTCATTCCTTGGAGGGGAGAGCCACAAATTTACAGTTAATTTTGCATAAAAAATCCCTGTGTCTGCATGGGGAGCACAAACCAGAGCGTTGTGGGTCCTCGGGGTTCGGCCCTTCCTCCAGCTGTGCCCAGCACCGGGCGCTACACAAGTCCCCCTCCAGGACACCCACCTTCTCCTCTGTGCAAGCTGCTGCCCCGCAGGCACAACTCCTCAAACTATAGAAAGAAGAAAAAAAAAAAAAGTGTGAAACTGTGACCGTGCCAGACTTGAGCACAAAGATCTCATTGTTACATTTCTTCGCTCAGTGGAAAATATCACACTTCAGTCACTAAACAGCCTAAACTTAACCAGCTGATAAACTTGGTATTTTTTTGTTATTTTAATAATGCTTTTCTGCACTCTTTCAAGATTTTTATAGACAGAAGGGAAACACAGTGTTTTAAGATGGCTTTTAGCGTTGTTTGTTTGGATTGTTTGAAAGTTACAAAACTCCCCAGTCCAAGCAGCCAAAAAAACCCTCCCTAAAAACATCTCTGCATAAGTAATAGCGACAGTGGTTTGAGAAGAGCGGGAGCACGGAGGCAGCAGTACAGGATCAGTGACCCTGCTATGTTTTCTCTTACTGCTATTGACACATGGGGAATAAATATTCCTGTTGGAAATTCTGGCACCTTCCAGCTTGTGTATGACTCTGTAACGTCCCACAAATGTACTTGTTCTCTTTTTCTGTTATCTGCTTTTTTTATTTCCGTGTTGTAACTGATCATTTAGAGGTAACATTTTACCATAACATCTGTACCAGTGTGTGGTTCAGGTGTGCCATCATGGTTGCAGGTGTCTGCTGGTTCCTGGACAACGATACTAAGCAAGTAAGATGCTGGGCATCATTGAACTTTGCTCTTGCTTTGGATCTATTAATTTTTAATAAAATTTCATGTGCCCAGAAACTGGGTTTCTGACTGTCACTCAAACACTGATGATCAAGGGTGCCTAAGTTGTACAAGCACAATGACTATGAAGCGTGGGATTCGGTTTGGTTTTTGGTTTATGTATTTTTGGTTTGGCTTTTTTTTTTATCTGCTTTTTCTGGTAGCTGAAGCTGTGGAGGTGCATAATTTTTTACACAATACCTGTGATATCTTAGCACTAGACTTCACTTTTGTGTACAGCTGCCTTTACAATGCATGTTTGCATATACCCCAAGTAACAAAACGAAGCCCTGAAGTGTGTGGTGGTGTAGGTGGTTAAAAAGAAAAACCCAAATAACGTGTGAAGTAAGTACAGCCTGTCTTTCCCATGGCCAAGGATGCTGCTGCTCGAGCTGCTGCTTCCCCCTCCCAGCCTGGGCTTCAGAGGGTACTGCTGGCTTCCAGCTAAGGTGGGAGGCTGAGTTATTTGGTGGTGATGGGATTTACTCTACAGAATTGGAAATCCTGATCTGTGTTGGAAAGAATTGGGCAGACTTTATGGTCGTCTGGATTTATCTGTAGCTGTGAAGAATTGCTTTTGCTAATTTAAGATTTTTGGTCTTTGCAGTAACCTGAGTTTTAATCTCCTGGGCAGGTGTTAGGATGTAAAATCTGGCACAAATGGCTTTCTGCCCCTGCAGGTGGCACATCCCATCTCCTGCCCCTGCCAGCCTGTTGCCCCAGCAAACTCTTCACTAGCCCCTGCTCCCCTTTGCAGAGTCTGGCTCTTGTGACCTTGGCTGCAGGGATTAAATGGTGACCAAGGCTGATGTGAGAGGTTCGTGTTTGTGATGTCTTCTCTCTCTCCCTTCTAACGCTATCTCTTGCCTTAGGACTTTAGGAGAAATTTCTTATTTGGCCTCTCAGCATTTATGGGTCACTTTTTAATGCTTTTCCTTGCATTTCCCTTTTTTTGTTTGCCCAAGTGCAAGTAGTTTCTTGTTGGTTGGAGTGCTGGTGAGAAGTGTCAAGGACGAAGGAGAGGGGAGTTAAAAAGCCAACTGGGGCAGGAGGTGGAGATAGAGCACACCTGTCTGAGCCCTAAAGCTTTAGGAAAAGACAAATTCCAAACAAGGTTTACCTTTTTACCCTTTTTTTCCCCCTGCATTTTCATTTATGACATGCACTTCAATATCTCTCATAAAGCTCCCCAGCAGATGCATAATTGGTAACTTCTTTTCGTTTGGTGCTTGGAATGAAGGGGCTAGAAAGGAAGTGTGTTTTGTTTTCAAGGTTTTAAGAATTCACAGCCGAGAGGGTAGAACATGAGAAATACCTCGACAAAGGCCTCTGAAGGCAAAGTGTGGAGCAGTGCCTTTGCTGGGGGTTGGTCGTTTGTTTGCTTCCCCCTCAAAGATAAATCATGTTGTTTAGCTTCAGCTCTGGGGCACAGAGAGGCAGGTCAGCTTTCCCAGCAGCAGCCACTTCCCAGGAAGGCTCTGGGGGGCTCTGTCCCGGGCTCCCCACTTTCCACTGCAGGCCACCCCAGAGAAGGAGCTGCTCCCGGGGAGCCCCTGGCCCATGCTCGAAGGCTCGGGCAGGGCTGTGCTCTCAGAAGTCATTGAGCAGGACGGGGGAAATCCTCTCTGCATGTTTCTGGATGCATTTTTTGTAGAGATGCTTCCAATGGAAATGCGAGGTGAAGCACACAGTGACTTGCCACCAATCCTTTCTGAGCTGGATGAAAGCCTGGACCCGAGACGAGTCTCTTATCTTGGCCCTGACAGATCAAACTCTTCTGGTTCACACGCTGAGCTGAACTGAAAACACCTGATGCCGTTATGGGGTGATGGGAGCTGCTGGACCAGCAGTAGCTGCCTCCTGCTCCCTGCGCTTCCCATCGGCACCCACCTGGCTCCTCTCCCCCGAGGAATGTCACCCCCCTGGAGAGGGACCATCTCCTGGTCCCTCTTTTGCCCTGTGATCTGCTCCTGGCAGATCACTAGCAGCATGATTTTGAGTTTATTCTTAAGTCTTTGTAGAGTGTGTGGTACTTGACACACCAAGAGATTAATGAATCCTTAATTTTTGTACCAGGGCCTGTAACACACAGAAAGATACTTTTATAATTAAATCCCCCAGCTGTTACCAAGGCTACTGAACGTGATAGTTTCTGTTTTCAAAAGTTGCAAAAGAATAGCAGCGATTCAAAATATTGCTGGGAGCTGTTCTTGCGTTTTGCATTTTCAGAAGATTGTTTGGTGTGAAAGTGCCCATATTGCTGCAGCAGCAAGCCTCTATATATTAATTAAATATGTGAACTAAATTTTTTTTTTCCTAGCATTTGCCACAAATAAAATATGCAAAACACCTTCTAAAGAGCATCTGATGTGAGAACGATTTAGGCTTGTTACTTGGCTGAGCGCAGCTGAAGCAGGGCGTTTTTCTCTGAAGCAGAGTGACATCACCCGACACCGGTAAAAAGGAGAAACACTGGGCTTTGTTCCTCCAGTTCCCGCCGGTGACCCCCTGCAAACCCCTCCACACCCCCACTGGCACCTGCATCCCGCTGGGTTCCCCTGCAACAAGCTCTAGTCCCAGCGGGATCCAGGAACCCAGCTCTGCCTCTGCAAAAACGCTTCAAAATTGAGAATGCTTGAGATTTTTATCACTACTTCTGCATGTTTCTTTCTGTGTTGGCAGATGAGGATCAAGCAGGTTGCTGTTGAGTCCACCCAGCAGGTGGGTGTCGAGCACTGGGACACTAGGGCCTCCCCTGGAAGGGTGATCTTCTGGGTGTAACCCATGTGTTATGTGGGGATTCGTCCCACCTGGGAACAGCAACAGGGACTTTCCTGCTGGCATGGGTGTCCCAGGGGCTCCTCGCTATCTCTCGATTTCACCATTTCGATTTTTGCAGCAGGAGCTGCCCTACTTTAGAAATGCCTAAATTTGCGTGTCTCTGATGGACCCTCATGGCTGCTAAAATCAGAGCTGTATCTCTGCTGCTTTCCCCTGCTGAGCAAGTATGCTGCCAGAAAAACACAACCAGTGCCTTATTTTATATTTTATTTATTTTCTTTTTTATTTTTTCTCTCCATTTTTTTTTTGGGAAAAACTAAAAGCTACAGGTGCCATAAAGGGTGTAGCTCATTTTATGGGCTTCACTATTGGAGCTCTAAAAACATGTTTTTTCTTTTTTTTTTTTTTCCAGAAAAACTTTTTGCAAAAATTAGCATGTAAACAAGAAGCCACTTCAGCCTGGGAGGCCGCATGACTATTTCCTCACAGCAGTCTCGCTCACTGGTGGATGAGAGCGGGCCGAGTGTGCCTCCTCCTCCTCGGCGGCTTCCCCCTGAGGGTAGACCACAAAACACAGCTTCTGTCCCCAGCAGGTCACGGACTCTGCGAAGAGCAAAAGTGTGGGTGGTTAATGGGGATGCTCAGGCTCTGCTCAGCAGAAGCATGATGCTGGGGCCATCCCATGAGAACAAACGCACATCCTGCCGGGAGGGAAGCAGTGAGGGGGGAGACAAAGTTCTCGGCCATTTGTTAGTCCTTTTGCGAGAGTTCATTTCGCCTTCATGTGCTTAAAGTTGCGCTCCTGCGTGTCTGCCCTGCACCAGACTGCCATCGGCGAGCTGAGTGGGTGTGAGTTACACAGGGGCACGCAAGGAGGAGGCAGGAGTGAGCAGAGCAGTTGCCGAAAGGCAAGCACTGCCTAGCCACTCTGAGCCTGTGGCCGAGAGCAGTAGTGGGCTCGGGTGGCCAGTTCCCTGGCTTTTTCAATGCCGATGCGCCTGAGGTGAACAGGTCCCCGCAGACCTAAGCAGCCCAGGAGCACCGCAGCGCTGTCTTACCTATTAGCCTATTTACACACTTTGGTTTGTTTCTCCAGTAGACTCCAAGGAAAAACACTGGCACTCCAGTTAAAATGATAATGAGTCCAACACCACAGACGACCGGCTCAGAGTATAAGCTGAAGATCAGCAGAAATGCCCAAAACGCCAGGTAAGTGATGGGGATGAGGAGATTCACCTACCGGGAGAGAGCAGAGCAGAGCACAACCATGCAGAGCAACAGCAGCGGCTGATGGGCTGCAGTGACGTAGCACTGAACCTTTGGGACCCCTCCGTGGGTCATGTCTCCCTTCCTTCCACCACTGTCATCCTCTCTGCCCATCCCGGGAAGTTCACAAGGGCTCTACCTGTGTGTCCCGTTTCTATAATCATGGTGCTTTGGGACATGATTTGGGACCTTAAAACACTATCACTACATCAAAACCCAAACCCTTCCTCAAACCAGGAGGATGGAGGCCATAGTGTGCCCGTCTCACCCTTTGCACCGCTATTGAAACCAAGAAATTTAGCTTTAACATTGTCACCTTGATTGGTCTGAAGATTTTGGGTTTCTTCCAGCGCAACACAATTAGGCCTATAATTGTCACTCCGTAGCAGAGGTAGTTGATAAATGACACGTAGTTGATTAGTGTGTATGTGTCTCCAACAAGCATGATGATGAGAGTGGCCAAACACTGCAAAGAGGGAGGTATAGCCTTATTGAGTCATTACTAGAAAAGGTAGCTTAAAACCAGCAAAAAAACTATCAAAGCAGTTAAACTTCTTTTGCCTGTGGCCCCTGCTGGGCACCAGCTTTTGGTCTGGTACCCCAGGCTCTCTTTTTGCTTATTTTCCTATTTCTTAATTGGCTGTTTCAATAGCAAAAGCTTCTCAGGAGGCCTGCACCAGGAACCAGGCACCACTGCAATCAAACGACCCTTTGGTCCCTCCATTCCCCTGTTCAAAGCCTCACAGGCTTGGGATGAGGATTTCAACACCTTCAGCAGTCTCCCTACAGAATGGATGTAAAACAGGACTGTGTTTTGTATTGGTGTGATGTAACTGCTCTCCCAGGCCGGTGCACGGCATTGCATGCAGACCACCCTCTCCTGCCACCACGGGGCTCTGCAGGGACATCGCTGGGCATGGTGGGACCTTGTGGGTGAGTGACACTGAGGTGTCAGCCCAGCTTCTGGCATGGCTGTGATCCTGGGGTGGCAGGAAACACAGAGGGACCCTCAGCTCGCTTGGTCACTAGCCACAGTCACATGCAGGCAGGAAAGCAAGCCACCCCCCACCAGCCTGCAAAAAACCCCTCAGTCTGTTTATTTGGCCTCTTGATTTTTGAAGGGATTAGTAAAAATATGGGTCTTGCTGGTGGTGTTAAAAAGGTCTTTCTTCATGTACAAAGAAACCTTTCTCTCTGCAAAGAGCTAGGTGTGATTCACTGGAAGAGAACAAAGAACCTGATGTGTTAATTGGGTTTTGCCTACAGTCTGACCCCATTTGCTGTTATAGCTGCCTACGCTATATTATTTTTATATTTCTATTTGTTAAGAGATTAATATTTCCCAGCAGCATTTGATGTGCCCTGAGCTGCATTAAAACACCCTCAGACGATGAAATACCCCTGGTCCTCAGCCCTGCCCCATCATCCCTCACAAGATGTCTTGCACATTGAGAGTAAGTAACGTTGGGAGCACTTTGACCTCTCCCTGACGTGGCTTTGGTGGCAGGATCTAAACCAGCCCTGCCCAAGTTGAGGGAGCAATGACAGTGGGGATTTCCAACTGTTTGTGGAAAGCAGGCAAAATTGGTCCAAAGAGCTCGTCTCTTCTCAAATCAAGTGTCTCCATTTCAAAATCTTGCTCTTTACAACTACCTGAGAGGAGGTTGTATCAAGGTGGCGGCTGGTCTCTTCTACCAAGTCACAAGCAATAGGCCAAGAGGAAATAAGGGCTTAAGTTCTGCCGGGTGGGGTTTAGATTGGGTATTAGGAAAAATTTCTTCACGGAAAGGGTTATCCAACATTGGAACCAGCTGCCCAGGGAAGCAGTGGAATCACCATTGCTGGAGGTATTTAAAGAAGGGGCAGGCGTGGTGCTGAGGGGTTTGGCAGTATTAAGTTGGTGGTTGGACTCGATGATCTGAAAGGTCCCTTACGACCTAGACAGCTCTTGGATTCTATGAGCTCTATAAAAAAACATGTGTCTCTGCTGTGGGCAGGAGAAATGGTGATGGCCTTAAATTTCAGCTCAAGTTGGGTAGGAGGGACCCTGCTGGGTGCCAAGGGTGGCTGGGAGCAGGAGGGATTATTCCCAAGACCAAAGTCAGAGCTGCTAGGCCAGGGCCCATCCCACCGGCAGCACTCCAGGCTCTGACCCACATCTCCTCTGAGGTAAAATGTCGTCTCCCAAGGACTTTTCCAGCTTTCCTGACCATGATTCAATATTTCAAAAAGCAGGTTCCAGGGTGACAGGGCCAGGAGGGTAAAACTTACGCAGACGAGCAGGGCAGGGATGGGTGTGCAATGCTTGACGTGGATCATGGCAAGCAAACTTGGCAAATGGCCTTCCCGAGCACCAGAGAAACACAGCCTGGAAATAAGGACAGCAATGCTGAACCCACTGGGTGTGCAACAGCCTCCTCAATACCTAGCCTTGTCTCTATCTCAACTGCCCTGGAAGGTAGCTGAGGCTTGTGGGCACTGGGCTGCAACTGGGGAGGTGACTGGAGACCCACTGCCTGCTTAACTTCCCTGTTATTTAAACTAGACCCTTCCTTATATGAGGCCTCTCATGGCTAATGTCATCTGTGACATGGCCCACTCTGGGATGTGGAATTACCTCTGAGGAGGAGAACTGGAACCCATCCGGTCCCTGTCTCATTGACAATGTTGCCTCCCACCCAGGGTGGAATGGGTGCCGTGATGGAGGTTGTGTGGTGATCAGCCATGCATAGCCAAGGCCTAAAAACCCTCAGAGATAACATTTCCAGTGCCAAAAGGGGTTTGGGTGACGTTTAACGTGCCTTAAGATTTCTTAAGTGTGTAACCTGTCACATACGTGCTCGGATTTGTTGCATCTCATACTCATGAAACTGCTGAGATAAATAACTTTCTCGAGGTACTTAAAACTTGAGTTGGTCCCTCAAAAAAAATTTCATAACATTTAAATTAGGTTCAGAGAGGCCAATTAGTATAAATAGACTTTATAGACTACAATATAATGGACTTTACAGATTCTGGCCCCACTGTCAGCAATGTGCCTGCAAAGCAGCTCGCCTCAGATGAGTTTTTGTAGCGTGGGAATGAAAATATCAGTAATTGGGAACAGCATCAGGCACTAAAACTCCTCTTTGGGCAAAGCACAGTTTAGCTTCCAGCTACTGGAACTTTATTGATGTAGAATGACTTTGGTTTCTTGCTAAAGCCATGTTTGGCTCTCACTGTGAGTTACTCCACATCTGCAGACACTTTCAGTAGCTTGTAAGGATTATTTTGCAAGAGATTCCATGATTAAATATTACATTTGCTGATTTAAAACAGATCAATTCATAACTGAATTTATCCAATGCGCCCAGCAACAGCCTCGTGCTCTACAACATTCAAACCCTCTAGCTAGCATTTCTTTAGCAAAAGAAATTAAAACAGCCCCTCCCCAAATTAGATAACATTCATAAAATTGTACTCCATCTAACCTTGATGAGGTAAAAAGGTATCCATTTATTCCTCCAAATGTAGATAGGGCCACTGAGACTGGCATAACCCAGGAAAAATAGCCCAGTAACTTTTCACCAAATGTCTAAAGCAACAGAAGGCAGAGAAACTGAAATACACTGCAAAGCACAGAACCGAAATCAAAGTGTATTTTAGACATCCAGGGAATGGTTTACTTACTACCGCCACAGCGTTGGAGGACAAGAGCTCTTGGGGTGACATGGCAGTGAAATATGCAATGTTGGTGAACGTATACACGAATGTCACCAATGGGATGGATATGAATATGGCACGAGGTAGGTTCCTAATAAAAGAATTAGGAGGGTAGGTAAGAAATTACAGTCATGTACAGGCTGGGATGGGGGGGTCACCTAATTGGGTGGGTTCATGGCTGTTTCTCTGGAGGGAAACGCGTTTCCACCAGCTCTGATGTGACCCGCTGCAGGATGGCGAAGACTAAACATGCTATGAGGTGCCTTGTCTGGAGGGGAGCACCCTGGGACAGAATCACCACTCCCTTTGGGCTGTGGGTTGGGATTGAGGCACTGTGCTGCTGAAAAACAAAATAGCTGCTTCTCAGCAGCCCTGTGTACAGAGCCTGGCTTTGCTCTACCTTCACCTGCCCTGTCCCTGTTGTTTGGGTGGCTTCCCTGGCTTATCCATGCCATGAACCTGGTCTGGCCATGTAGCACCAGGGCAGCTTTCAGCTGCAGGGAGATACCCATCCAGAGACATCCTTGGAGGCAAACACCTGACCTGGTCTGGATCTAACACAATGATGCATTTTTCTCTGTGTGCCAGATTTGGAAAAAAGTTTTTTAAAAATATATTTAACGTTTGGGATTTTGAACTGGTTTAGTAAAAATGGGAGGTGGTTTTGGTTATCTAATTATTTTTTATATTTCAGGTTCCTCTCAGAGGCTGCAAAAATAATAAAAAAGGCCATTCATTCCTTTCAATTTCTGAACTAAAGCCATACTTGCCATATTTAAGTCATAACTTATCATTATTCAGCTTTGAAATTGTGAACGTCCATTAAAATGTTGGTATTTTATTGAGGGAACACATTACCACATATTCTCTATTCCTGCCAAGATCTCTGAACACACACTTTGCCATTCACTAGTGAAGGTGTGTGCAGAGCCACTTGTAGGGCTGCAGCTTAATTTCCGTCCCATCCAGGCTGTGCAATAGCTTAAATTTCTCCTTGCTTAATTGCTGCATGCATTGGATGCTCAGAAATAACTAATGCTCCGAGAGCTGGTCTTGGCATTTGTTGTTCACTTAATCAGCTCAGAAATGGTGAAACATTTCAGCTTTGCTTTACTAAACTACAATTCACTTTCCCTCCAGCTTTCCCTGCCTGCTCATGATAAATCATATCCGAGCCCTGGCCCGTAGCTAGGACCAGCAGCGACCTGATGCCAGTGGCCCTGGCTGTACTGGGATGCCTTCACCACCCAACTTTCTCATCTTCTCTTTCAGGCGTCTGTGGAAGATCCCCTTTAGGTGAAAAAGCAAAGTGACTTTGAGTATAATTCAGTATTTTTCAAATATAAGCAATTCTCCTGATTGATAATTGTGTGGCATCTCATCAGTGGTTAATGTCTTTCTCCTTTAGAAAGACCAGTCCCATAGACATGGAAGGATGTCACTGCAGCTTATTAAATGAATAATGTTACCAGATGGCTCCAACGTCTCAGCAGTTCAAGACAATGTGGATGGTGTGGAAATGGATACTCGCCTGCGGGGATCAACCAGTTCTTCTGTTACATAGTTCAAGAAGTTCCAGCCACTGAACGCAAACGACCCTTGAAGAAAAGCTAATGCTAAATGCCCCACGGATGGAGTCATCCAAAAATTGAACGCGTTGCTTGGTGTCAGCTCTCCATAGTTTCCTGCACAGAGAGCGCAAGCAAGAGGTTAAGCCACCCCTACCTACCAGACACTGGAAAATAGGTACACTTTTACTTCTTATTCTTTCTTTTTATTCTTCGTTCCATATTGGGTTTGGGACTCCTCATGTCACGGTGGGCTGGCATCGCACTCACAGTGCCTCTGCGGGACAGCATTCCAGTGGCTTGGGCTCTTGGCACGGGTGTCCCCCACTGCCATCAGTGTCACTGCTGCCACTCATCCACCCTCTGCCAACCTGCGCTGTCTGAGGATGGCTCCTTGGTGGGGTAAATGCCTACCTGTTCTTAATGCTTTTCTTTTGTGAGAGTTAGGTGACGTTTAGTAGAAATACTGAAAAATAAAATGTTTATGGGGCTGGAAGATTTGTCAATTTTGTCACTGAAAAAACGAGCTTTCTGCTCTCTGTAAATGACATATTTCATTGTCCTTTATATGACTCACCACATACATGATAAAGACATTGTGAGCTTCTTGTGTTCTCTGCTTTCCATTAAGTTAGTAAATCAGCAAGACTTTTTTTTTCTTCTGCCTATTTTTAATATTGAGACATTTTGTAGGAAATTGTACTGGTGCCCAAAATGAAGCAGGTGTTTTCCTGCCCTGGGCAAGGCATCACTTATGTGTTTTATACCCAGAGCACTTAAAATTTAAGCAACATACAAGAGAATAAAAAAAATTCCATAACTATTGCAAAACATCCTCAGCTGCCCTCCTTTACTCTACTAACACCGACAAGGTGGGCTGGGAAGGGACTTGTTTAAGGGGATACAGCTGATTTCTCTGTCATGACATCCTCTTCATGGCTGTGTGAGTGTACAGCCCCGCGACCCAGCTATACCCAGCACTCCTTTGGGTTGGTTTGTAAGGAAGAAACAGTACAGTTAAGTGGGAAAAATCAAGTCTATTGACAGTACCATACCCGTGTTAGAGCTGTCTCACAGAGTACCTTTAAAGATCTGTATGAAGCCCACAATAATGATAAGGGCCAGGGCTAAGAGTTTTCCTGCTGTAAATATATCCTGAATGCGCGTTGCCCATCGAACGCTGGAGCTGTTCACCCAGGTCAGGAGGACTGGAGAGCAAAAGACGGAATTCAGTGAAATGAAATCATGTTTATTCAAGAACACACAGTCAAAGTATTGACAAACACAGGCTGAGGTGCATGGGGAGCTCTAGTGGGGCTGGGAGCAAAGGCAAGGAGGGGGCTCCTGGCTGCAAGAGAATCCCCAGCAGCAGCAGCTTCCCACTTGGGTGCTGCCAGCCAGGGTCCCCAGCACCAGTGACTGTGCCTGAGCAGTGCTCCTTGCGCAGGGAACACTTCCCTGTGCCTCCCCCTGGGAACAGTGAGTGACTTCCGTCCCCACAGCACTGGTTTGCTTTTGCCAGCTCTACTGGTAATTAAAGCAGAGCCTGTGGTGAGCGGCGCTTCCTGCGCATTCACAATTGTGAGTGTAAAGGAAAATTAGAAATGGTGGTGAATGACCTGTGCTGGTGGTGACCTGTGCCAGGCACCCATGGCTCTGTGGGGAGCACAGCGCTGACCGATCACACAAGCTCACCTGCCCCGACTTTCCCCAGGACCTGGAGGGATTCAGGCACTGTTGTGCCTTGTGCTCTGCTCCAGTCTACCATGTGTGCTGTGGGCAAGTGGGAAGGGACTGAATATGCCACCCTGGTCACGGTGCCTGATCTGGGCCCTACCTGCTTGCCTTTTGGGTTGTGGCCATGGCCCCAGCCTGGCTGAGTGGCCCTTGAGTGGTCCCATACAAAACCAAGGCAAGCTTTATGTGTGCGCGAGAAGCAAATACTCACGTAAACACACCATGGAGAGGATCCTGGAGGCATTATAGGGGGGGATACAGTTAGGGAAGACAGGCTGCAGGACATAGTTAGAGAAGGTCAGCGCAATGACGGCCAGACTGGTAGGGTACATGATAAGCACCGCGCTCCACAGCAGCAGAAACCTGAAAACACAAGAAAACCCACAAAAAGCAGCGCTGGGGTGTGCTGGAGGAGGTAATGCACGCTGTGCTGTGCTGCACTTTGGGATTACTCTCGAGGTGCTGGGACTGAGTGCTTTCCTCCCAGTCACACCTCTGGGTGCCTCTCCTCACATTTCCAGTGCAATCTGCATTTTAAGTTAAACATTTTAAAGCAATTCACAGTTTAGGGGCATATGGGAATGTGAGTACTGTGCCCAGTGGGCACACTTTGATTTGGCTCTGTATATCATATCAAAAGCATCTCCATTGCTCCTGGGCTGATGTGTAGCCCCACTCCTTGCACTGAAGGCAACTCTGAAGGGTTTCAGCAGGGCATGGGCCAGCTGCACACTTGGAGCTGCCACTGGCTCCTCATCAGTCACTAGGGGCTTTCTTGACACCGTTTGGGTTGGTTCTGTGACCTTAGAGCAGCTGTATTCTGTGACTGCCCAGCCAGAGGTTGTCTGCCTCCCACCATGACTGCAGGTAATTGCACCAAACGAGGTTCCCTTGCAGAGAAAAGCATGAGATTCTTTTGATTTCCCACCCTTGGGAAAAGAAAACAATACTTAATTTTACAAAGAAGCAGCAGTGGATCTGGTTAGTGTTTTAAAATATTTAAAGTACTATTATTTCTGTAGGAGAAGTAGTCATTGCAAGAAAGTGAATTCCTTCCTGCTGTGTCCATGTGCACACAGATAAATACATATTGACCCATTCACATACAGGTATAAATGTAGTGTGCAGGGATGCCCAGCACAATGAGGAGCAGAAATGACATTTCCAAATAAGACAGTATAGCTTCTTGATTACGTGGGCTGCTCTTTTGGAGGCTGCTCCCCCCCAAGCCTGTGCCAGCCCTTATATCTGGCACAACTGGGGGTCCTGGGGTCCCTTGATCTGGAGTGAGTGAGTGCTGCTCCCTGGGCTAAGGTGGTGAGTGTTTCTCAATTCTGTCCTTTACTTTGTCTTGTTGTTTCTTGTTTCTGGGAAGTGTGGGGCAATCGTGCATTTCCTTTTTCTTATGAACTACCAGAGAGTTAATTTAGTAAATGTGCATGATGCAAGGGCTGGTTACCTCCTCAAGTGCCACTATTGTATTTGAAACTTAGGGGTTTATTTCCTTTTGTCCTTTCCTTTAATTTCCCTTTATTTTGTTGTGTGAATCTTTTCTAAAAAAATTTTCTTTTTCTTTTTTCTCCCAGGTTCTAATGTGTTTTTTTTTTTTAATCCTGATTCATAACAGTTTCCTCCAGTAATTGCTTTGCTCTATTTGGAGCTGAGGGTGGTGTAGCCAGTTTGGTGCAGCTCTGCAGACCCTGCTTGCTGGGGGTTAACCCAGCTGGTCCCCACTGCAGACTAAATATGACTTGAAGACTGCAATAATAATTTGCTGA
This sequence comes from Nycticryphes semicollaris, assembly GCA_013400055.1. Classification (NCBI taxonomy): domain Eukaryota; kingdom Metazoa; phylum Chordata; class Aves; order Charadriiformes; family Rostratulidae; genus Nycticryphes; species Nycticryphes semicollaris. The sequence goes on from VXBJ01006026.1 coordinate 281,446, forward strand.
TGAGGTGGGGGTGCTGAATTCAGTCCTTGTCCCTGCAAGAGCCCAGCTGATCATACCTACAGAGCCATGGGGTTTGGTGGGCAGAGGCCACCAGCTCCTCCCTATTGCATTTACCTTTGCCTGTACAATTCAGGTAGGTTGGGAACTGTGTTCGGCTAAAAATGTTCAGTGGGGAGAATGACTCTGAAAGCAGGATTTCAGGCAAAATTGGCCCTTGCTTCTGTGTTGTAATATGGAGCGCGTTACAGTTGGTAATGGGTAGAATATGGTTTAATGGGAATGTGAATAATTCAGTAGATTTCTGACAGTCAATTTGCTTCATGCTGAAATGAAATGCAAGCAGGATTGATAACACCAATTAAAGTAAATGCAGAATTTACCAGAGGATGATGAAGTTGCAGTGTCAAACGGGAATCTCAGATGAGACAGGGCATTAAAATAAGAAGGAATATTGCCTAAGACGTAGAACTGCTTTTACCTTGTTTTTTCCCAGATAATTTTTAAACAAAGTTTAGTTCTGAGAAAAAGACAACCCTGCTGATCACTGGGCTAAGGCTGAGGTCCCATGCCATCCAGCAGCTGGGGCTGTGCTGCTGAGCACCATCCTGGCTCTCTTGGCTTCACTGGTGGCTGCAGGACCAGGAGCTGAGTTGGGGGTCTGCTCTTGAGTTAAACTGCTCGTGGGGAGGTGGTGCTTGCTGTGACTGGCAGGCAGGAATTAATCCAGGCACTTCAAGTCTTCTAGGAAGCCTTTGCTTTTAAAGCACTGCCTTTTATCATCTGTTGTGTAGGAAGAGTTAAGCGTACAATTTCCTTAGCAAAGGACAACTGTTCCAGATCAGCTATAATTAATTTGAGTGACACAGGGCTGAAATTTCCTGCAGATGAAACTGAGTTTCAGATGTTCTTGCTCTTGTGCTGTCTGCAATTTGACAAGCCGAGGTGCAATCCTGAGAGCTGGGGGTGGGTGTTCTGCCACAGCAGCTGCCTGGGGGGAGCCCAGAGCCCAGGGCCCAGCCCGAAGCAGAGAGATGCTGTCCTGGCACACCTGGAGTTATTGTGCCTGGGCCCTGGCACACCTGGAGCTACTGTGCCTGGCTCTTCCATTGGAGAGCAGGGGAATCGCTGCCCCGAGGGCTGAGGGGTGGCTCTGAGGGGTCAGGAGCTGAGCCCTGTTTCACAGCTACTCAGCAGTTACAGCACCACAAGAACCCCAGAAGCGAAATCTTCTCTCATTGCTGACTAAGAAGTGTTCAGACCCTTACAAACAGGTTCAAAGCAGCTGAATGTAGAGAAAAAGGAAGATGTAGCTGCTCTGGTGATTTTTAAAATTTTTTTCTTTTTCTTCCTTCTCCTGAGCGTTGGTGTCTGCGTGGGAAAGCTGTGCTCCTGCATGTGCTGATGGTGAAAGGGTTGGTAAAATACCCCGCTGAGGGCATTCTGAGCAAACTGTGGCTGTGCCTAACAAGCCTCAATAGTTGCTATTGCGATGGCCCTGGCTGCTGTAGGTTTTGTTGTTGAGTCTGATCCAAAGTCCATTGCAATTAATGGCTGTCCTCCCATCAGTGTGCATGTGCAGCAGATAATGTCTCTAATTGGATCATGTTCCCCCTCTCTCTCCCATTTTAGAATGACACTGGATTAAGTGGTGATCTGTAGTGAGACATGCAGCTTTTGGAAGGGGTGGCGTTCATGTGGAAGTGCTGGTCACCCCTGGACCAAAACTGAATTTTTTGCAGATATCTCTGGGTACTAATTTCCTCACCTGTGGAAAGAAATGAACAGGAAGGTTTGATCTGGGTCTCTAATAGTCTAGTGGACTTGGTGAAACTGGTTCTCAAACATGTATTTGGGATGTGCCTGTACTCCCAAGAGGATCCAATGTACCCTATTTGTGCATCAAGAAGAAAACAGTTCTGATCAGCTCATCACGGGAAAAGCTGAACTGGTTTTAGAATGTTGGAGCTATTTTGACCATTATTGGTATTATTCTACACTGCTGAAAGAATTACTGCCTTTGGAATCTTCAGATTTTTTGCAGCACAGAAACAACAAAAAGGAAACAGAAGTGTATTTGAAGCATGTTTTACTTGCAGTTTGGAGTGACACTTAACAAAGCCTTGGCTTAGAGCCCTGCTGACTCCTATACTACTGATTTTCAGTGAGGACATATGCCCAGTCATCAGTCACTGCAGTGAAGCAGCTGTGCTGGTGGTGACGTTATTGCTGAGCATTCAGAAGATGATGTATTTATCAGAAATGCACTAGCAGGTTTTTTTGTGAAGCTTTTGCAAGATTACATATTAAGCCTATTATTTTTGGGGTAATGTTTCTTTTACAACCTGCAGATGTGCAGGGATATTTGCAGGTTAGACAGGCTGTGCTCAGACGGCTCCAGCAGCTCGGGATGTGACATGATCCCTGCTGTGGGTGTGCTCATATGTGAATGCCATTTGAAACAAGATGATTTGTAAGTGAAGATGAAGGCAGGCAGTCTGCTCTCTGGCACCAGAGCAGAGCCCAGTGCAAGAGGAGCCCTTTCCTGCCTCTTCCTCCTGTCCTGGCTGGAGCAGCCAGGTTGGCCACCGTCACTGCCTGCAGCAGCGTTCCCTGTGCTGTCCATGACTTGGAGAAGGGCTGCCGCTCTGCAGTCAGGGCTTCTGCCAGCTCAGGAGAGGGACCTGCCCTGCCTCTCCTTTTTACTCCATTCACCTTCTTATATCACCACAGGCAGTGTCATCAGGCATTTTTTGGATTTATTTTTTTTTTTCCTTCTTTTTTTTTCTTAACTTAACACAACCAGCTATCAATACTGGCAAGTGCAGGAACTGAGGGTGTTATGATCACGTATTACTTCTTTTTTTCCTTATACCCATGCAGGAAAACATAGTAAATGGGGAGGATTTGGGGGAGGAAGGGCAAGACAATGTAAGTGAAGAGGAAATGTGGTGTTTTGGATGGGTATGGCATGAGCTCCTGTAATAAACCTCTTCATGTGAACAGACCAAACCATCTAGATTTGCAATTGGGAAAATCCTTTGGCAGATGCACTAAAGCTGAATTTGATGTTCTTTGCTGTAGAAGGACTACACAAGAAGAGAAAATGGAACTTTTGGGGAAGCAGTGTTTTTTGTTTGGAGGGAGACACCGTGCAGACTCCTGGAGGACCCCTTTCAGCTGCGAGCCCCACGTCTGAGTGCCAGCGGGAGAACAGGAGCTTCTCAGTGGAAAACTGAAGGTGCTTGTGAGAGCTCCCCAAAACTGCAGGGTTTAGGTGGTGCCACAGCAAAGTGCAGCAGGGTACAATTGCAGCCTGGCTTCACTGGAAAATTAGACTGCGCCCACCCTTTTTACACCAAAACCTACCTGGAGGCTGTTTGCCTAAGGCAACCCTGTGTCATACTTATGAGGTGGTTTATTTTCTTGGGAGAAAAGGTAAAGTCTCTTTGTAAAGTGAGAACGGGAGTGCTGCTCCCCTTCAGGTGACACAGTTGTGCTTTTTTGATACTGCTTTTGCATGGCAAGTCGGGACAGCAAAGGATCTGCTGCCACAGCAGAGAGGTCCCTGCTGTGGGAGGGGAGAACCTTGCTCTGATCCCTGCTAAATGCTGGGTAGTGATGAATCGATGGGTGTGTGGTTTGTGATGGCAAATGCAGAGCCTGGTGCTTTCTGAGACCATGCAAGTTCTCTGAATGTGGCACAGAGCGAGCTGAGGAACAACTAAGACCAGGTTTTAGTTGTACCTGATTTCTGTTTTCTTTTTCTCCCCTAGAAAATATAATTTTGGTTTTAGAGACATAGAATGATTTGGATTGGAAGGGACCTCAAACCCCCCCCAGTGCCACCCCCTGCCCTGGGCAGGGACACCTCCCACCAGCCCAGGTGGCTCCAAACCCCCTCCAACCTGGCCTTGAACCCCTCCAGGGATGGGGCAGCCACAGCTTCTCTGGGCAACCTGGGCCAGGCTCTCACCACCCTCACACCAAACAAGTTCTTCCCCACATCTCAGCTCAATCTCCCCTCTTTCTCTCCTTCCCTCTTGTCCTATGGCTCCCCTCCCTGATCAAGAGTCCCTCCCCAGCTTTCCTGGAGTCCCTTTAGGGAGTGGAAGGGGCTCTAAAGTCTCCCCGGAGCCTTCTCTTCTCCAGGCTGAACCCCCCAACTCTCTCATCCTGTCCTCACAGCAGAGGGGCTCCAGCCCTCCCAGCATCTCTGTGGCCTCCTCTGGCCCCTCTCCAACAGGTCCATGTCCTTCTGATGTTAGTGGACCCAGAGCTGGAGGCAGGACTTCAGGGGGTTCCCTCCAGAGCAGAGGGGCAGAATCTCCTCGCTCTGCTGGCCACACTGCTAGGGATGCAGCCTGGGATGCGGGTGACAAGCGTGATGCCTTCTGTAGCAGGAGTAGGAAGGCTTCATCAATTTTTTGTGAAACTCTGATGGTTTCTGGCCTCCTTCACAGAGATATTTCTGGGATAGCACTTGTGACCACTTGCGCAGTTTTATGGTCTTTCATTTTCATGGTCCTTGCTTGCAGAGCCTGTTCTGGAAGCAGGCAATGGAGGAAGCTGCTGACTGCCTTCTGTAGTGTCCCAGGGCAGTGGGGGCTTTGCCATGCGGCTCCCACCTGCTGTGGGAGAACAAACCTCAGTGAAGATGAATTGAGGTTTTGGTTAACCAAGGCAATGTTGTTATGTCAGTCCATGCTGCGACACCACTGTGATTCTCTATGCAAAGTGGGACAACGTTCAGAGGAGGGATTCCTCTGACAGAAGAAACAGGGATTTTCATGAGAACCAGTACAAGGCAATGGCTTAATTCTGAGGAGCATCAGAAAACTCCCTTGTCACCCAGCGTGTGTTCAGATGCTGGCTGTCCACAATGCAAGCACTGAGCCCAGGAAGCCACAAGCAGGGGGACATCCCATGGGACAGGGTGACAGCCTGCCCAAGTTACGCTGATTTACTCAGCAGCCAGCTCAACTGATACAAGCTTGTTTTCCATCTTAAATGAGAAGGAATATTATTTTCTTTTTGCTGCCTTCGCTTTGTAGTTTACAGTTATGGTGCTTATATTTTCACAAATAAAGCACCAGCATGTGGCACGGCCTCTTTTCTTGCAAATGAGTAAGCTGGCCAGAAAGTTTTGGTGCTCCTCTAGTGAGCTGCGAGTGCAGGCCATCAGTTTCATTTTTCTTGTTGAAGACAATAAAATATTGTCAAACAGTCAATAAAGTCAATAAATGATGAGCTCTTCTTACCTGTCCCTTCCTCCCTTACCACACTACTGTGTGATATTTTCAAAGAGAAATCATTCCCTGAGTTAGCGTTTCCCCCTTCTTAGCCAAGAGGATTTTCAGCACGGATTTTGTACAGCTGCAGTAAGTGAGGCAGCGCTGCCGGCGCCTGCAACGCTTCTGTGGGTAAATCTCCTTCCTCAGTGCCTCTGTATTCTCGGTAGGAAGGTCTCACAGCGTAATGCCATGGAACTCTTTGCTGCCTTCTGCACTGATGGTTAAAGGAGGGCTTTGGTTTACGAGAAGGAGCTCCAGCCTGGCCTCCCCGATGCCTGAAGCTCCTTGGTGCAAGATACTGCTTGGTGGCGGCTGGCACACAGGCATGGCACTGGGACACAGCATCACTGACAGCCCCGTTCTTTCCGTTCATGGACTTTACTGAGTCAGGGAGGGAAATAAAAGCACCGGCAGCTCTGCACAGGGGCAATTTGGTGTTTCTAATGAGAGCAGAAAGAATGACTTTGCAAAAGCATTTTATTGACAAACGTTCCCTGTCTCTTCCAAGTCTGGTATCTTTTCCACTCTTAATATATTTAGTATAAACGTGTTTTCAAATTTCTTTATAGAGATAGGGTACTTACCCCGCTAACCCACCAAAAATCTCCGTGACGTAGGAATAATCCCCTCCCGATTTGGGGATAGTGACTCCCAGTTCGGCGTAACATAGCGAGCCAAGGGCAGCCACCCCACCGCCAAGCACCCAAATAACGAGAGCGAGTCCTACTGAGCCGGTGTGCTCCAAAACTCCTTTTGGCGAAATAAAGATCCCAGAACCAATGATATTACCTGGAAAAGGACAAAAGTATTGCAGTGAGGTAAAAAAAGTGAGAAATGCACTTTGTTTTTTTTTTAATTAAGAAAAAAAAGGGGGGGGGGGACAAACCCACCACCCTTACACCCTTAAACCCTCTCTTCCAGATTTTGCTTGGCTGTATTTTATCTGATTGTGCCCCAGGTAAAGTGCTGTGCTTTCTCAGCAATCAGGGAGGGTAAGCAAGCGCTGTGCTCTGCTGGAGCATGGTACGACTCGGGTGAGCATCCGCATCTGCAGCTGACAGTTTTGTGGCACCGACTCTGTCACCAGCTTGCTGTCACTTGCCGTGCCCAAGTATTTTATCCACAGGATTTATAAGTGTCTTTGTAGTGAAGATTTTCTTCTCCTCCTGAGAGGAATCTAAGCATGATAAGGCCCACCTTCAGGGCAGACTGGGCAGTCAAAAACCCCTCTGTAGCATCATCTGTCATGTAGGGGCCAAGAGGTGCTCTTGTCACCGGAAGGTTTAAGATTGTCCTTGAAAAGTCATCTCAAAGTCTTGAATATTAGACATGGATTAATATTTTATATTTGCAACCTGTGCTGCTTAGTCATTGCCTGCAGATTTTAAAAGGATGTTGTGGGGTGACTGAAATATTGGAGAATATGGACTTTGTCCTACTAATTTTGGTTATTGTGTGAGGGGCAGTGCTGGTTGTAGAAGGGGCATGCAGATATTGGAGACGATCTTTTTTGCATGGGGCCAGGGCATGGTTGTCCTCCCCGACCAGCAGGAACTGCTCTGCAAGAGGTGCTTCATAGCTCCTTTGGGTCTGGAAGGAGAGATTTTTTTTGTCAGTCTTGGCACTTTTTGAGCAATACCTGAGTAGAACTTTTTTGTCAAAAGGATGCGAAGACCCTGCTGTTATAGGACTCTGCTGAGGACTTTCTTCTTTTATGAGTTGGTATTAAAATCCTCACTGACAGAACTGAGTTTCAGCCTGTGCTATTGAACAGCATTTCTTATCAGTGCAGACACAAAAGTAAAATACTGGATACTGGTTGTTAATGAGGTATTGTCATCTAAACCAGCTTCTCAGTAGCCTTTGAACTGGCGCATCATCAAATTTAAGCTCTCTTCCTCCCCTCTGCTTTACAAATGCTTTCCAGCCTGCAATGTACAGCAAGTTCCCTAAATGCTTCTACTTATGCCACGTTTTGCTGCACTTGGCTTCAGTTCTGTCTTTGTGTTTCTTAGAGCAGGTTCTGGGATGGAGGCCCATCCAGCCTCTCTCCCAGCGCTACTGGTACGGAGCCGTGTTTGCAGCCCCACGCACGGATGCAGAAATAGTTTGATAATTTGATGTTACCATTTAACAGCAACAAATAAAGCTTAGTTGAAAGGAATCGTGCTTTACAAATTGCTTAAGTCCAAGTTAAATATGAGGTGGATTATGTCAATAATGGCAATGATGTAACTCATGGTAGGTATTTATTTAGTGGGATACTGCTAAACTGAGCAGCCTCCAGTCCAGCTAATTGTCAATTACTGAGATGGAGAGACTGGGCTGAATTAAAACCCGCCAACAGTCCTGGTGCTTCTCCTTCACCTCTAGTCAAGCATGAATTTAGTCTGTGTGGCCGTGCTTCAGGTATTTCCTGTAATGGTCTTGAACTTCTTTGCTTTTAAATAGCATTCCCAACAGTCTTAATGAAGAATGGATGAAGAATAGAGCTTGGTATCAAAGTAATAGCCATTTAACTTCGTATATGAGTAAAAAATGTAACTGCTGTACCAGTGGAGAATGAATTATGGCTCCTCTGCTAATACGCTTGCAAAGAAAAAACTGAAAAATGGCTATAACAATAACAGTGATAATTTAATGTCTACAGGGATTGGTATTTAACAAAATTAAATGATCTTAAAACCTGACTTCAGTTCAAATATTTATGTTAAAATTCTTAGCAAGTAAGAACATGACCAGCCATTATAAACTGCAATTCCAGCATTCCAAGTGGATTTTACTGGGTTAAGAATTTATAATCTGATTATGCTACATCCAACTTTAATGATTTTAAAAATCAGGTTACTTAAAATACTGATGAAAGTGTTTTCTTTAACTTGTCACAGATTTGTAAAGAAGATATTTGCCTTTTGAGCACTAAAATCAGGTGTAGTCCATGAGGACCTGAAGAACCAAGGTTTTCTAACAATGAAGGTGTGGGCAGAACAGAAAACCGAGTAAAGGGAAGTATTTCAGGCATAAGTTCACCAATTTTAACAGATGTGGTCTTACAGAGGGTGTGTCAGTCTGTTTTAGTGCTAGAGTGAGATTTAGGCTGTTTAAAATTTCTGACTTTCTGAGGGGGGATGCTCTTTTATCTTAATTTTTGTAAAATAGGCGATAATTGTTTTGCTTCTACAGAAGGTGGCTAGCCAAGCAAAACTTCATCAAGAAAGCTCTTCAGCCTCTATTTTGGAAACATGATGATCACAAAATAATCTGCTGCTCGAATAGCATTCAGATGGGGTGACGTTGGCAGGGACTGACTGTGCTTGTAGGAAGGGCACACCTGGACCACAAAGACCTCCCTGCCAGAGTGTTACTGCTGCAGTACTCGCAGTCAAACGCAAACGCTCCCTTAACCTAAACCAGCACTGGGAACCATGCCCTGGCTCACAGCATCAGGTTCTCCTGCATATGTGTAGGGGCACACACAATGTATGACCCATTTACGTACAGATCTGCCTTTTCCAGGCTGCAGGGCCCAGCTGGGAGAGACCTGGCTGTCCCCATCAGTTGGTGCCTCCCTGTGCTGAACGCCACATGATGGGGTGACATGTGCTGAGGACAGACCTGCACTGAGGTAGATCAGAGGTGAGGTGATGCCAGGGATCAGGCCTCCTAGGAGCAGGTGAAATAATAAAGGAGATGGACGTCTGTTGGTGCATGGTTTTATTCCATTTTATTTGAGTAATGTTGCTGCAATGTGTTTATATCAAAGGAGAAGTTAAAGCCTGTATGATAGGATTTTTTTGTTGTTGTTCTAAATGGAGAACTCCTTTTGTTCTGCTAATCCTTTCACCAGCTGCAGACTCTGTCTGCTCTTTTCAGGCACACAGTCCACCACTTTATTTCCTGCTCCTCTGTTCTGACTCTTGTAATTGGTCTGATTTCTCTGCTTCCTTAACTTCTGACTTGCTCTCCTCTCCTCTTGCCAGTGTGAAGATATGTGGGCTGCATCTCATTACCCTGCAGAGCAAGACTTATCCCCCCAGGCCCTTTGCTAGACACTGCCACAAACACCACAGATAAGGCAGAAATACTGGGAAAAGCCTTCTAGGGACTGGCAGGCATTTTCTTTGGGATTTTTCTCAAAGTGGTTACACTGAGGGAGCTCAAGTGCCTGTGGCAGGGCTATGTCCCGGCAGGGATTACTGCTACCCACCTTCACTGAGCCCCGCAATGTACCACCCTCTGCTTCCTCCCCTGACAGCAGGGACCTCCGGCAGGGCTTATGGCAGGGCACTGCTGCCAGATGAGGATGACGGGTCCAGCAGAGACCTGATCTTCTTGGGTGTCCCACTGCATTGCCCCTGACAGTGGTGCGGGGGCTGCAGGGAATAGGGGGGCCCAACATCCCCTCCCCTGCAGGACTCCAGCACATAAAGGAGCTACTGTCACCCTTGAGGCCAAGCACTTCTGTGGTGATGGACAGCATTTCCACCCTTCCACTAATTTCCAAAGAGAAACTGAATGCCAAACCTACCTTGGTGCTGTGAGAGGAATGTGTGAGAAACCTCTTTCTAGGCATTTTCTGAGAACACCTGGTTAGACAAGTGCAGCACTGCCTGCTGCTCTCTATAAATATGCAGTTTTATGCTGTATTAGCTCTTGTTATCTGTCCGACATCTGCTCTCTGAGCCCTCTGGACCTCAGTATGCTGACTTGGAATTTTACCTGCAAATCGCATAAATGTGTCATTAAATCCCCTGATGCAGAAAGGAGCAGCTCCTGTCTGCATGTGGAGAGGTGGGGGTCTTCTTGAGGACACTGCATGACTGATCGCTGCCAGATAAACCCTCATTTTAAGGAAAGTAACTGACAGTGGGGCAAGATCCCCCCATAGTGGCATGGGAGGCAGATGCCAGCCTGTGCAGCTGATCTGACGTTTGTCCCTTGACTGGGAAGTCCCGCAGGTGCCAGCTGCACCCTGGGGAAGGCTCAGGGCACTCACCGCAAGGATCCTCAGTGTTTATCAGGAAGAAGAGCAGCTACAAAACGCTGCTGTAAAGCTCACCAACTGAGCTTTAGTACCCACCAAAGAGTTCAGCTGTGCTGGGGAGTGCTGTGGGTCAGACAAGGACAGACAGAGTTCTTTGCCAGCCCAGGCTCCTCAGCCCTGCTCCTACTAGTGGCAGGGACTCTTGCACCATCTCTGAAGATTAATTTGTTTCATGGAAAATACTGTGGATTGAGTTTTTCCTTTTATTTCTTTTTCCCTTTTTTTTTTTTTTTTCCCTTCCCCTAACTATATTCTTCTTGCTGTTGGACTCAGCATGGTAAACATTACTTGAACAGTCTGGGAAATTTATTGGCAACTGCTTCCCATTGGGAAAGCCTCCTTCCGTCTCCTCCTGAAAGCTGCCAGTCCTCATGGAACTATCATAGAATGGTTAGTGTTGGAAGGGACCTTAAAGATCATCTCATTCCAACTCCCTGCCCTGGGCAGGGACACCTCCCACCAGACCAGGTTGCTCCAAGTCCCCTCCAACCTGGCCTTGAACCCCTCCAGGGATGGGGCAGCCACAGCTTCTCTGGGCAACCTGGGCCAGGCTCTCACCACCCTCACACCAAAGAACTTCTTTCTAGTATCGAATCTAAATCTCCCCTCATCACTTGCCTAATTAGAAAGATGACATAAAATATCAGTATGCAATGTCAAGTTACAAAGCATGCTACTACAAGTGCATAGAAGGATGGTTTATGAGTGACGAGCCTGGGCTTTACTGGAGAAGTCCTCCTGGAAGGTGGCACCCTCTCCCTGACCCCCCACCCTGCTCTGCAGCCGTGGACGTTCCTTCTTGCAAATTAGAAACTCTCTTTGTGCAGATTGGTGCCCTTTCCACCCTCAGCTGTGGCTACCAAGAGCTCACCGGTGAGTTGGGTTTGCCCCCAGGCTCCACCACAGGGAAAGGACACAGGGGACTCGTGGGGCAGCATTACAGGAATGAACAGGTTCCTGGAGAAAAGACACAGCCAAAACTGATCTGCTCAACTGTAGAGAAGGCAAAACCTAATTCCCACTCTTGCCTCTGATCTTCTCTCAGATTACTGAGTTTTATGCCTTGTGCTCTGACCCCACAGAGATGAGCCCTGCAAAAGTGTGCTCAGACTCAGGCCAGCTGGTGGATATTTGGACCATGCCCATGTAGCTTCTACAAACCTGGGACATTATCACCTGGGATCCATTAAGAGTATCTCTGAACTTAGGCAGCACTTGATCCTTAATCTCTGAAGGGGCATCAAGGGAACTTAAGTATGTTAAACTTTTAAGGTAAAGCTATGTCTTCAATATTGTCTTGAACAGCAAAGGGGTTAAATGTTGGAAGTGCCTTCCTGAACTGAAATTCCAGGCAACACACATTTAAAACAAAGCAATATGAAAATAGCAGTAACAAGCCAGCCAAACACATGACTGTTGTGTTATAGCTCAGGTTACATTACTGGGAGACAGATTGATTAAGAATCTCTTACAAGGTCTGCTGCCATTGCCTGGGATCTTACACCAACTGTGTTTTGGATGCAGATGCCAACAAGACATGAGCTCTTTAGCAAAGTTTGCTGTTCCTGCAGGTTTTACAGCTCTCTGATCAGAAATCCAGCTCTCACATTTACATTCTTCCGGTTGTAAAGAAATCATTCCAGCTCTCACGTTTACAGTCTTCTGGTTGTAAATCCGTGTTAGCAAAGGCTGCTGCAGTTCTACCTCTGTCAGCACAGTGTCATTACGCCTCTAAATGGCTTTGTCTCCATTCCAGCAAGCAATACAAAGGTAGGGTTACGTTTCACTGTAGTCAATGCACTGAGGTGGAATTTAAAAACAAAAAAATAGCTAGTTATGCTTCGGGAGATGTGCACAGCTATTGCACATTGATACTTGATTTAAAACTTGGACTTTATTTTAAGTGCACTTTGGTCACTAGCTCAACCTGAGCTTAAATAAGATTTACAAATACCTATCATCTTAGTATGCACTTGTACAGACATCGCTAGCAATGCCCTGTTGCTGTCCTCACCTATTTGGAAATCAGTGCTGACTGGTATCTTGACTTTATTTTTTTAATATATTTTTAAAGAATCCATTTAGATAATTTTACTGACAGGAACTAGAAACTTCTTCACTTCCAAAAGAAATGGTAGGTTTCCTTAAAGCTCTTAAATATCAATGATCTAGGAATTTAAGGAAAATGCCAGCCCTGTTTTAATACGATCTCAAGAGTTAGTAATATTACTATATAATTTTCTTTTGTGCATATGAATCCTGTATTAGCAAATACCACAAGCACCTCTTGAAGTATTTTCAGAATTAGTAGACTTTGTGTTGCTCACTAATGTCTTGATATATCAGGTTTGTCTAAGCAGTTAAGCAGCTGCATAAAAGTTTCATCAAAAACCTGTCACTCCTTCCTGCTGTTTGGAACCAGTTGCTTACTTAATGTTTTGAGCAGACAGAAACATGGAATTAAATTAGCTAACCCTGCAAAATACAGACTGACGCAGAGCTGAGCACACCTGCCATGCAATGTGTTTTGTGTTCTAGTTCCGCCACAAATCGGGGATGTTTGATTTGTCCTCTTTTTCCTCTTTCCTAGGTTCCTAAAGCAATAGACCTCAGCTTGAAGCTTGACAGTAGTTTTGTCATTGGTTTGGGTTTTTTTTCTAGTTCTGGTGCTTTTGAGCACCTACATCTAAGCTGAGAAGTCCTCGGGCTCTCTCTGAAGTCCCTGAAGGGAAATGTGGGGATGTCCCAGTTTGAGGTATTCAAATTGAGGGATTCCAATAGATGGTGTACTCAGAGACCTGTCTTTAGGGAGGTCCTGTGGGCTGGTGGTGGGAAGTGAATTTACTCCTCCTGCCCTTTGCACGCCGCCTTCCTGGTCTCCGAAACAGAGAGGAGGATACCTGCCTGCTGCCAAGAGCTGCTCCTGTGCCCTCAGCGTCTCTGCTCAACCACAAGGGCTTTCATTGTTAGGTTGGTGGCAAAAGGAATGTAGAGACTGGCCCCTGTAATGTTAATTAATGAGATTATGCTTGTTGCCATCACTCCCTGCTGTGCTGTGCAGCCTGAGTGCAGATGGGCCCATTCTCACCTAACTTCACCGGGGCAGGACAGCCAGCCCTGTGGTGAATCCTCTGCTCTCCTTGACTTCAGTAACACTTCAGGGACTTGGGACCTGCTTAGAAAATGGTCTTTGATCTCTGCCAGCAGTTGAGCACACGAAGGGGAACCATTCCCTCTGTACGTGCTCATAATACGTACGGGATTTGAGTGCCTTTTGTAATAGTCTGCTTAAATCTTAATGCGTTGCTAGGGAACTGGCCATGTCCACAACCAACAAACATGTAGACATTGTGTCCTACTGGTCTCTGGCAGAGGTTCCCATAAGAAGTGGCTTTATTGCAATGAGACCTACTAGCAGTAGTGAAAAAAAGGTAGCTTGTCAGCTTTTCTTTTTAATTACAAATATTTTAATTCTGTCATACAAATAGAAATCCCTTCCAAGCTGAAGGCGAGGCATGTGAGGACACCACCCAGAATCAAATACTTCTTTCCCTCACTCTTTGAAATATTGGTTCAGCTATTTTTTAATTTACTTGAGCCTAAGTACAGTGTTTGGAAGCTTAACAAGTTTGGATACTTTCTGCTCTCTTGTACAAACTAATGATATCACTATTTTCAAGACACTTATAAAAAGAGCTGATTATTTATGTTTCCAAAGTGTATGGCTTTTCAACTTTTCAGACTGCATTTAAGAGTATCAGAAACGATGAAACTTTTGTGTTTATGGAGTCCTGGAATGCCACTTTTGAAATGGTTTCATCTCTCTTTCATGGACATCAGAACTGCCTGTGTTGTTTTAAATGAGTGACAAAAGAAGGCTTGAAACCCCAGCTACCAAAGAAACAAGTCTGCTATCAGAACAGGAGAAAATCTGGGCAGCGGAAAAAAAAGTCACGGGGAAACGGAAACGGAACGTAGTCGGAGATGACCTCCCTAACAACAAGCAAGCAAACCCTGTTCTATTAAGCTCTCAGGAGAGCCACTAAGGAATTCTGAAATAATCCAGAGAAGGAACTCAACCCCTCATTTTCATTCTTCTCAGTTCGTTTGTGGCAACTCCTTAAGAAAAAACTGATTCCTTGGGTGTTTTATACAGAAGGATGAATTTTTATGATCTAAAAGCACTCAGCTTGAAGCTGTTAAGTCCTCATACTTCTTGACAGCTACTATCTTCAGGTTTATGGAGAAGCACACGTTGACCCTTTCCAAGGCATGGGTTGGCAGGGAGGCAAGGAACACGCTTCTGGATTCATCAGCCTTCCCCGTGGGGTCTGAGCAGAAGCCATCTCTCAGCATCATGCTGGGCTATTACAAACACATCATAGATGACAAGTGCTAAGAGATTTTTCTCATGGTGGTTGCACAACATAACAGCAAAAAGACAGAAGACACTCAGGAACTACAAGGAACTAGCCAAATAGTGATGCTTTTTCGTGTCCAATGTGTAGCTTCTTACGTCATGCACATATATTCCAGTGCAATGACCTTTTTGCAAAACTGTTGAAGTTACAGAGAAGGCATTTCAGTATTCAGAGCTCAGCTTCTGTCCTCCACTGTCCGAATGCACCTCTATACTTTGCAGCCTTTTCTAGCCTGTGTGGGTATCTGACCCAGAGTTAATGTCGCATAATTAAAACGTCTGTGGGTTGTCCAGTGCCGGAAGTGAAGCAGAGGTTTTGTGATGGGCAGCCGTGTGACACTTATTGTCACAGGTCATAGAATATTGTAGATTTTAGTTCTCTGACCCAGCGTATTCAATAGAATGAGATTTTTTCTTCACTTGATTGTTCCTGGCTTTTGTGACTCTAAATAAGGTCCTTATATTGTTCAAACATAATTTTTGCTTTACATTATATTAAGATGTTTGGCCTGATCTAGATTATGCAGCTTCATGTAACTGATGAAAGAGCTATTGTTTTTCACAGCAGAAAAACTGCCACTTGTCCAGACCACTGACCTATTTCTTGGAGTCAGAAGTAACCTTTCTGAAGTATTACTGATTTTTAATGCTACGTTTTACTCTATTAAAACCCCATGTTTGAAGTGTGATTACAACAATATTTAAGGATCAGATAAAAGATTTCAACTTAATTTTCAGATGCAGAAAGATTTTATTTTTTCATAAGTTTTGGTACTATTCTAAGGAAAGTGTTACAAGAATCACAGCAATTCAGCCGGAGGGGTTATTCCATTACCCAATGATACTGAAATCCTCAGGCTTTAAACATCACCAGTATATTCCTCTCTACTTTTATTTCTCTGAAATCCAGTGGATTCCAGTGGAATGTTGCCTGAAAGAGATGAACCATGTCTGAGAGCAAGAATTTAATTGGCTCACCCTATCACTAGATTGGACTATTCATTACCCTGAAATCCGAAAAGCACAATCTGCAAGTTTCTGAGGATGGGAACAATTTGTAGGCAACCACTCCTCTAATCTTGCTTTTCAGTCCCAATGTGCAGAGGCCAGTGCCAGAAGAACACATCAGGAGAATAAACTAATACTGCATGAAGAGATTTTGTGGAGGCTGGCATGTGAAGAAATGTATTTACCATTACCATGGCTTTCCTCTGCAGGAGAACAGGGCTTGCATATTCTCTGTGCTTTCTCACTATACAGAGAGTAATACAGGCATTTAAAAAGGAATTAGGATGCTGAGATGCTCAGTCCATGCTGGATTGCTGGCTCCCTGCTCTTTGCTGTGGAGCATCTGTTAAAGAACTCTTTGGAAGACTTCTGGGTTTTTCAGGACCAGCAGAAAAGACAACACTGCTAGGATGTTTTATATTTAGGGCACTTTGGTACTGACAAATACCGTCTCATTTTATCATGCTGCAATCAAGATGACAAAAAAGTGTGGCAGCTTGTAGAAACTCCCCCCGCAGCCCAACAAAAAACGGGGTCTTGAAAGGAAAAGTTTGGCACACAAAAAGCTCCAAACACAAAAAAGCTAAACCTCCACCAAACCATTTCTGCTTGTTGTGAGCCTGCCAAAGCAGAACAGACTTTCTCCACAGAAAAGGCTACATTATGCTAGAAGGAAATGAGCTGCAAGGCACAGGAAAAGGGAACACGAGTGGAGATTTATGGCAGCGCTGAAAGCAGGCACTGTACTGCCAGGCCAGAAGCAAGACACTACCAAAGGATGCTACCTTTGTTTTTTCATCTGCCGAGGGAGAAGGAGAGTTTCTGTTGCGGGGTATCTAAACTACTGCAAGAAAGCTCATTGCTTCAGCCTTCGGAGTCACTGTGTCCCAATCGGAACTTTCTACTTTTTTTGGAAGGTAAGAAGTAAAACCAAAACCCAACAAACAACAGATAGCAAAACCCACCCAATCTAAACCCACCCAAAAGGAACCCACCAGTCAATGAATACCTGACAGTGAATAACCCAGAAACAGAATTGTGTTACAAAAGTTGCAAGTTTTGCTTAACTGTCACTGACTTTAGAGAGTATGAATTGAGTGGATTTTTTCAAAAGATCTTTGCTATGCCCCACTGCTGCTCCTGAAGATCCTATGGGAAGGATTTGGTCATGTTGACCTTTTTCACTTTGCTTTTTTTGCTGCTGTTTTGGCTCTTGCTCCTCACATTGTACATGAGGGACTTCACATGCTGAATTATCCTGGGTACAACTGCAACAGAAAGGCACATCTATGGACAAATCAACTAATTTTCTATGTCCAGAAAGACACAATTAAGAAAAATATAAAGATTTTATTTCTTCTTTCCTGCCAGGATGTTCTAATTAGAGCCCCTTTTTGTCTCCCTCTGTAAATTCAGTCTTGGAGGTAAGCCGCTAGCCCAGAGGAGCTGCAGGATCGCCCTGGATTTTTACCAAGCTTAATTTGAACTTTGCCATGGTTCTTAATCAGAAGCAAAACTGCAGCTTGTTTTCAGCTCCCTAAACTCAGGTGAAAGGCCACCCCCAACCATTCTGATGGGTAACTGTATGTTGGAACAGCCTTCAAGAACATGAGAACACCTCTGAAACGTATCATGCCATAAATGTAACGTGCACGACGCGTTGAGGACAGACATCCCTAGGTTGGTCTCTTTCTTTAAAAAAGCAAGGTCTGATCTTTCTCAGTGGTGTATGCCTCTTTTTCATACTGGGTATCATACCAAATTACGGACAATTATCAGCTTCAATGTACATACAGAACCAGGAGATGTAATTTTCAGTAGTTCTGAGTTGAAACCTAAGCCCCCGGGCTGTATGGAGAAAAATCTTCTCAAATGCCTCAAAAGTGTCTTTGTGGTTTCTTGGTAGTAAGGACAATGTGTCATTTATCTTGAACAAAAACCAAGTGCTGCCTTTATCTATCTGTCATTTGCATTTAGAAGAGGATAAGATGTTGAATTACATTTCTGTACAGTCTAGAGTTAGATCCTGAACTGTTGCCCTGAAAAACCCCTTCAGTGACCTAAATACTTTGTGTGTCATGTCAGCAAACGCCATGTGGAGCTGAACGCTCACAATATTAGCTAGCAAGGTGTGTAACAGAGACGCAGAAGACTCTTTTTAGAAACACTTTGGGTTTTTTTGTGAGAGAGAACTACTGAAGTAATCTGTATTACTCTCACAAGTCAGCAAACAAAAGTGTGTCCTGAAACTACAGCTACTATAAAAGTGAAAGATTCCTGCTGCAACGCCACCGTCTTCCCTGGGTAGGATCACAGAAATCAGAAGAAATCACCTAGAGGTGTGGGTGATTTTCCTTCTGAGTTTCTCATGTATCTTTCTGCTTCAGTTCTGTAACTCGGGTACTGCTCCTGTGGAGTCCATTGGGGCTGCCCAGAGAGGATCTGCTAATGATCTGATACGCTACTTGATAAAGGGATGGACCTGATGGGTGCAGGTGGTTCAGTGACCAATAACCAGTCTCCTTAAGCGGCAGTGGCACATGAAACGCAGAGAGATGCACCAAGCAGCTGGTGTTAATACCTACCCATCTGGGGTTGTTCAGCCTGGAGAAGACTCTGGGGAGACCTTACAGCAGCTTTCATGTATCTAAGGGGGCTAACAGAAAGCTGGAGAGGGATGTTTTACAAGGGCATGTAGTGACAGGATGGCTTCAACCTGGAAGAGGGGAGACTGAGCTGAGATCTGGGGAAGAACTTGTTTGGTGTGAGGGTGGTGAGAGCCTGGCCCAGGTTGCCCCAGAGAAGCTGTGGCTGCCCCATCCCTGGAGGGGTTCAAGGCCAGGTTGGAGGGGGCTTGGAGCAACCTGGTCTGGTGGGAGGTGTCCCTGCCCAGGGGATGGCAGGGTGTGGAATGAGATGGGCTTTAAAGTCCCTTCTAACTCAAACTATTCTATGATTCTATGATTTCCACTTAAGTTCTTGTGTGCTATGAAAAAGATGAGTATGAAGGCTATTACCAGTTCCATGTGTTCCCCTTTCTCACCATTAAGCTAGCAGCTTGCCGAATCCTCTACTCGGTCTCTGCCTCTAGGGACTGCCTGTGGGATTTAGGATGTTAGAACAGCAAGATACATAGTGGCAAGGAGAGAGGAATTGACAAGCAGGAAGGCTGGTAAATCGCTTCCTGTCAACAGCAAGGAGGAAAAATCACACCCAGCGCAGTTATGCCTCTGAACTCAGTGTTCTCTTGTAGCGCTGCCTGCAGAAGTGGTATTTATGCAAACTTCCCTGTAGATGCATATGCAATTGTTAGTAAATAAGTACAATGCCAGGCAGATCTAATGACAACCAAGGAAAGAGATTTGGTCGTTCCCTTGGTGATGTGGACAGTAATTTGCACCAGACACTGGGACACGGCTGGCATGAGGAAGCATTTCCGTGGTGAGGGGCTCTCCAGCCTGTGTGTGTTCTGCTGAGACCAGCCCCTGGTGCCTGGCTGACACCAGCTATGGAAGAGTGTGTGCTGTTTTCTGGGCCGTAAATTCCCAAAAGCTACTTCCAGAAGTAGCAACAAGTGAACATAGCGCCGACTGGCCAGCTGAACACGGTTTTGATATTATCATTGGACTTGAATTGGGAACCAATTTCTAAGGGATCTTATCCCATCTCCTGCGAGAGCAGAGTAAGCACTGCAAGCAGTTTTTAAGCAACACCAAGTCAGCTGATGCAGAGAACCTGACTGCCTGTGCTCAGCAAAATAAGGAGACGTGTATAGTTTTTAGCTGCCATATTTTATTGTGGCTCAGTTGGTAGGTCTAGGGGATCTCACATAGCCTGACGTAAAATCATTCATGTATCTACATCAGACTGCACCACCAGGTGAGAACCACCCTATGGCTACTTTCATGCAGTTTTACAAGCCACATAAATAAATGTTTTAAGAGATGTTTCACTGGTTGTTTTTATAAAGCTACTTGATCCGTATTAAACAGTCAAACATCTCTTATTAAAGGTCTTATATATGCAATTTGTGTATAGAGTTAAATGTACATTTCTAATGTAAGAATGGTGAATTTTTGGTTATTCAAATCAAAAGAACCAGGCAGGTATTGGACATTAATCAGGCTGCTGTTTCTCATTCCTGTACTTTTCTAAAGAACAGTGGAATGTGGTAGAAACTGCACAAAGCCAAGTCATGGAGCTTCTTACTTAGTTTTTCATCTACATGGGCAAAACTCACTGAAGGCATTATGAGCTTTTCTCTATAGCTCATATGCATGTGATCATAGAAAAGATACATGTGCAATAATCTTAATTACACATATAGCTCTAGGAATGAGAGATATAAAGCCAGCTATGTAGAAAGTGCATAAAATAACTGTTGGATTAAATATGGCATAGATTTCTGTGTTTCCTAAATACTGATTTAGTTTTCAAGCAATTATATAGTATCTCTAAGTTACTATCTAGTAGATAATAAAGCACATACGTTACTACTTTTTAAGCTGTGTCACTTCATCTGAGTATTGGCAAGCTTAATTTGTAGGGTAATTGAGTACATTAGAAGATTATTAATAGCCGGAGCCCGTGAGAGATTTGTTTTCACTTTACGTAATTGTGTTTGAGACAGAGTTGTTTGGGCACTCCTACAGCTATCTCAGGCACTTTCCAAAATTCTGTGGCAGAGATGAATTGCCAGAAAAATTTGTTACTACTAGTAAACACGGTGTTCAGATTTACAGTCATTAAATACCAGCCTCTTTTTAGCATTAAAACAAAAAGTTTTTGCATTTAGTACCTGTATTTACATTAGAATATTCCAAAGAGGTGTCTTCTGCCACAACATGAATCAATCTTTGGACACAGCTTTATTCTCTAATTAGGCTTGTTTGTATGCAAACTAAAAAATATAAATAATTAAGTAATGAAGGATAGTCTTATGTGTTGTGAGAAAGCTAGGCTGCTGGGAGAAATCAGGAGATCATCCTAGGGGTGTATATAGGACATGCATATTGTATACCTAATCTGATGTACTTTGTTCTGCTATTTTTTCTGAATACTTTCTGCTAGATAAGCTGATATTTCTTACAGCAAAGCCTTTCAAACCCCTATAAAGAGAGGACAAAATTTTGAAAGGATGAGTTTTGTGAATATTAAGATGGCATAGCCATTTATTATGTTGAAAAATACTGCAAAAGTAGTAAGAAAATGTTCCTGTAATTCAAAACATGGAGAGAAGACTGGAAAGCACCCCCTGTTTTGCCGGGCACGAGCAGAGGCCATGGGAGCTGCAGGGCAGGATGGGCGTCCTCCTACCTCTAACAACGAGATGCCTGTCATTGTCAAGCTGGATGAAGTGATGTACCTGCAATTAGAGGTAGTTTGCATTTCCTCAGACCAGACACAACCATGAAATTTCATGGGGTCCCAAAGGACAGTGAAATATTGAGAGACCCTGACATTAATGGAATACTCTCAAATACACCAGATAACAGTGCTCCCACCTCCAAGCCTTCTCTTTCACCTCATTTCATTCTGCTAAGGAGCACTCAGAAAACAATGTGACACAACCCCCCCCAGTTACAAATAATATAGTGCTTTATTTTACACAAGCAGAATTAGTGTATAGAAGGCAACCACAAGGTTATTAATCACATATTTATAGGCTCATATCTATAGTTTTTTCCCCAATACTCCCTCATGGTTCCTCTTCCTGTTACTAGAAGATTATAATTCTCTATATGCGCTCTGCAGCTGCGTAGAACGGCAGAGCAGTCAGCCAAAGCAGAACATTTGGTGTAATGCTGGCAGATCACAGCATCAAACTTCTTTTTCATAACGCAAAACCAGCCTCTTACATTTTCTGTATCTGCAGCACTTTTATACACTACTTGAATAAAGTTCACCTACAAGAACATTTAAAGAAAAATAGGGAGCATAATCTTCTTTTAGCTTTGTGCAGAGCAAGAAGAGGGGTTTTTGTTTTGTTTTTTGTTCTTTTTTCCCCAAGATGATTTCTTTTATTTTGGTCTTCTCAAGCAAAATTACTTTGCTATGGGACGCATCAGAGTCCGATGTCTAAACCCTTGAAGGGCAAAGAAGGGAAAAGAGTTTCCCTCTCCCACTCTGTGGTGATGGCCGACACAGGAGTCCTGCTCTGTCACCACTTCAAAAGGCAGTGGCACCGACTGCACCCATTTTTTCCCCACATTCAGTCATTTGGAAAGAAGCCTTCCCCTATGGTAAATTTTATCATACAGAAAATCTGTGAGCTAACTGGTTGCCTAATACCAATTCAGACCAAGTAGTTCAGTGTTTTTGCTGAAAGTCTTAAATCAGATTTCTCTCATTTAGCTGCAGTAATGGCTTGCAAGCCCATTGTGTGTAATTCAGTGTCCTCTGATTGATTACAGGCTGTCATGTTTTCTGTAGACACCTGCAAAGCTATACTCCAACTATCACTTTGTAACTGAAGACTTTGTGATACATGATGTTATTTTACACACCTGCACACACACAAAAAAGCCAAACCCCAAACCAGAATCCTAGGGTTGTTTTTTCAACCATATTTTTTCAAAATATTTTTTCAAACATATTTTTTCAAAATATGGGGGAACATGCAGCAAAATTTTTAGGCTTTATTTGGCGACACAGATAACCTACTCTAACACTTAAACCGCTTCACAGTATGAGACTTTATCATAACTGTCAATATTTTTTCCCTACTCAAATGTCTTTGATTAGATGAGAGGCTGTTCCACAAGATTTATTTTGTACAAGTTACACAGAAGTATTCTGCTTGCAGAGGCTGAAGAAAGGTTGACTGGAAGGGATCTGGGAGGGCAGGGCAGCCCTCTTGAGACACGATTATCTGATACCAGGACTAACAAATGACACAGAGGCCATACATTTTCCCTATGGCCAGCAGCAACTCGGGCGATCCCAAACCCTGGAAGTGCTGCACTCACAGCGAGGACCCTGCTCGTACACAGGGTCACCTGTGCTCCACTGAGACACAGAAATTATATCTTTGCCCTTAAATATGCCAAGGGATTGAACATATATAAAGGTATACCTAGAACATCTCTTCCCACAACCTGCAGTAACAGCTGCCCGTCAGATGTTAGTATTTCAGGTGGGATTGGGATGAAATATTTTCGTTTTATATAATAGCCTCGCCCACGAGATCCCATTCAAGGTAAAATGTCTCTTTTTCTTTCCTACAAGACCCCATCCACCTACACGGGCCATGAATGGGTACAGGGCTAACGGCACCAAGCTGCGGGGGGACAGAACGATGCCCCACGGGAAGCGTGCCGTGAAGGGGACACCCTGGGGCAGACTGGCGGGGTGTCCCTGCAAGCTCTGCTCCCGCACGGCGCCTTCCCGCTTCCTGGCTCTGTCTGGGGCTCCTTCCAACAGCTCCCGGAGAAACAAGGGCTGGCGCGTCCCGGGGGTGCTGTGGGGCCGCTGGTACTCTCCCGCGAAGGGGCTGCTCCGGCCGGGACGGGCAGCGACGGTGCGCGCCGCGGGAAGGGGCTGGCCCGATTCTGCCGTGACTCTGTCACGGGAGGGGTTGCCAGCTCCGCAGAGCAGCTCTGTCGCGACAAGCACTACCGTGCGTGGCGGGGCTGCCGCCACCTCCCGCAGGCTGTGGCGGGTGCGGGACCGCCGGTGGCTGTCGGAGAGTCCGGGCTGCCGCCCCGTTCTGACGAACTCCAACCTCTGATCAAAGAGCCAACGTGTCTCCGCCGCACAGTGACAGCCACGGCCCCGCACAGCTCCGGACCCCCCCCCGCCCCGGGGAACCGCTGCAGGAAATGCCAAGGCTCGGTGCC
>VXBJ01006026.1:305062-481292 GCA_013400055.1 Nycticryphes semicollaris
GGCGGGACGTGTCCTTACCGATGATGATGGCACAAGCGCTGACCAGCCCGATCTCCTTCTTCAGCGCCACCCGCTCAGCGCCGCCGGTCGCGTCGCGCTGCTCCCCGCCGGCCATCGCTGCCCGCGCCGCTCTGTCCCGCGCCACCACGGNTCTATTTTATTGCTGGTAACCAGTACTGACGGCGCGTGACCGCGGTAAAATTAACAAGGCAATGCCCGAACTGCCGGGTTTCTGCCATTACTTTACCTGCCGGTTTCTTCTTCTCCCCCCCCAAGACCTCTGAGGAGTGGCAGACCCCGGCTTGCCGAGCACCAGCTCTATCGCACCCCAAGCATCCAGTTCTGGGCTTCCCAGTTCAACAAGGACATGGAACTGCTGGAGAGGGGACAGCAGATGGACACACGGATGATGAGGGGACTAGAACACCTCTCTTACGAGGAAAGGCTCAGGGACTTGGGTCTGTTTAGTCTGGAGAAGAGAAGGCTGAGGGGGGATCTGATCAACACCTAGAAATACTCAAAGGGTGGGTGTCAGGAGGATGGGGCCAGGCTTTTTCCAGTGGTGCCCAGGTTTCACAGGATAAGAGGAAATGGGCATAAACTGGTACATTAGAAGTTCCATCTAAATACGAGGAGGAACTTCTTTCCTGTGAGGGTGTCAGAGCCCTGGCAGAGGCTGCCCAGAGAAGTGAGGGAGTCTCCATCTCTGGAGACATTTGAAACCCCTGTGGACATGTTCCCTGTGCAACCTGCTCCAGGGAGACCTGCTCTGGCAGGGGGTTGGACTAGATGATCTCCAGAGGTCCCTTCGAACCCCAGAGCATTCTGTAATTCACTCAGAGTGTCCCTTGCACCCCTGGACACCCAGGGGCTGCCACCCAGGGTGTCCCCCAGCTCTGCTGTCTCCCTGGCCTACAGCTGGCTGGCTACCAGCCGTGGCAAGCTGAAGGAAATAATAGGTATTTCTTTCCTCACACAGGGGATGGAGAATGAACATTGGGATACTTCATTGCAGCACAAGGATAGGAATACCAGGGTAAACGTAAAGAAATAACATCACGTGGTAATTCACAAATCTTTTTCTCAGTGAACAAGCTGCCTTCACAAGAGTGCCCGTGGATGGTGTCTCCTCTGCTCCCAGGTGAAATCACTTAAATTGTAGCTTGAGCAGCTGGGCATTTCCCTCAAGCTGTAACAGCTGAGGGTTTATTGCTGGAAAGCCCTGGTTTAGCCCTTCTTTATAAGAGGAACACCTTCCTGGGGACAGTGCTGTCTTTGGAGAGGAGCTCTGTGTGTGGGATTTCTTCTGACACTGCACAGGTCAGGAAATTTTCATAAGGTGGTTAAGTGGTATCTGGGAGGTGTGGGAAGAAGATAGTGTGCATCAGTGGGGCAGCCCACACGCTGCTGGGAATCGGACCTGGTGGGGTGGTGAGGGAAGGTCTGGTCCTTTGCATCAGTGAAGGAAGGCAAAAAGTTTTTGTGGTGGCTTCAGTCTGATCTTGTTTGACTTTAGGATGAAAAGCACAACCTGAAAACTGCCAAGTTTTTTGAGGAAATCAGCAGACTACTCTTACAGTGCTGATAGTTGTAAGTGATGTTATGTTATAAAGCTCCTTTGTGCTGCTCCGTTATAGAAAGGCTTAGTGATTTTCAGAGGGTGAGCCTTGTTTCCTAAATTGATCTATTCCTCTGTGGAATTGTTGTTTCTAAATGAACTGCCTCATTAATGACTTCTAAAACGTCCTTTTACTGAATTACTATGCCCTTTTTATAAGGAAGCATTTTACAAGAGGGATTATTCTGAACTGTGTAAAGAGTACTACTGTTTTTCTTTCAAAGACAGGGAAATGCATGGGCTAGAAACAAAGTTTCAGCTGTTCAAAGGTAACCTGATGTTTTGGTTGCTTCTCCCTGGTTTAAATGATTGCTTCAGAGCTGTTTCACACTGGAAGTAGCGCAAGAATTTCTAGCACCTCTCAAAATCTGTGTGCTAGTCTTATGGACATTATGATTTGCTCTGTGAAAGTTGTCTGTGGTGGTCTATTTCTTTTGTAAAAGCTGAAAAATGATTGAACTTCATCAAAAAAGTACAAAAATCAAGAAATATGAGGAAAAATGGTGTTGCAACTTTGATACTAATGGTATTGCTGGCTTCTCAGAGACTAATGAAGTTTAGAATCAATTAACCTTTACAGAACAACCACAGAAGCTGTTAAATGAATGACTGCTTACAAGTATAACACTGCGCTGCGTTTCTTTTGCTGTGGGAGAAATGTTGGTTTGCTCAGAAACGTGTATGATCTTTGTGGTATTGTGTGGAAGATCAAAAATCCCAGTCAGCCCTCTTATACTGATTAGCAAGGAACAGTGCATGCTGGCTGTGGGGTGATGACAAGTACTAGAACTCAATTAATTCTAATAATCTTCAACTCCACTGTGCAGTGGCTGCAAGATTTTTCTTTTTAAACATTCTGGCCAGTATGGGGGACTTTGCCAGCGAAAACACTAAGTGTTCATACATGTGTATGCTCTGCCTCCTTTGCTCTGTAATTGTTCCTCCTTGGTGAAAGCCACAAGACACAACTGGGGGGCTTTACCAATGTGTTTTCAAGTATTTTACTGGTAATAAGAAAGGAAAAACCTACTGGGAAAGCTCCCGAAAACTCTGCCTAGGAGAGGTAGCTGACAAACCCTTAAAACTGGGAAAAGCAGAGGAACATTAAGAGCATTCTGCCTTCCTTATCCAGTTTCACTTCGGGTGTGCTTTGAACAAGGCTAAAAGAGCAGAGCTGGTGCAGGAGAACTGTGGGGTGGAATCTGTTTTTCCCAAGAAAAGCTTTTGCTGCAGAAGGATGAACAAACATCCCGTTGTGGCTTGGGAAGGCCAGGATCTTTTCTGTTACACCTCATGGTTTCAGCACCACATCCTGCTTTGTGAATCTAAGCCTGGAGGGCAGCGTCCTGCCCTTGCCTTTGTGTGGGGTTGTTCCCAGAGGGAACTGGCTGCCCCTTCAGGAGCAGTGTGTGCTCCACTGGGATAAGACAGATCTTGGGCGGGGTAGACCCAGTCCCCCACATCGGTTTTACAAATGTCTATTTGAAGGGAGCTGTGCCCTTGTCCTGGGAGATGGAGAAAGGTGTACGGTTGCCTCATTCTCTAGATGGACAGTGTTATTTTGGTAGGTGCTTACTTGTGCTATCTCTGCCAGAATGTACTTCCCAGTGCAGCAATGAGCCTGGCAGCAGTGTAGCTGGGTTACCAAACTGGGTGGGCAAACAGGGCTGGGTGTGTTAGTGATGGAGGAAGATGATGGCAGCCACGCAGCAGCAGTGTGGTCTCTCCCCGCCTGCGACTGAGTACATGGTGCATGGGATAATGGTTATGGGTGAGGGGATACAGCCAGGAAGTCTGTGTTGGTAGCTTAAGTTAGGTTTATAGTCCTGGACCCCTGTAGAATTTTTTCTCATGTGTCCTTGGAATGAGGATAAATTCTTTACCTATATCCCTATAAAGAACATTGATTTACTGATTCTTTTCACAGTGTGTGCATAATAAACGAATATCCTTTTCAAAGTTTTAAGTGTTTTACTCTTGCTGAAGGAGTAAGCAGGTGGCTACTCACAACATGAGCTTTCAATATGTCTGCATCTGTAGCAAAACACAGGAGTGTAAAACAGCAGTGGGACAGAAACCTGTTGGAAAAGACAGCAGTGACAAAGGTTGCCTGCATTAGCTGCCAAAAAAAAGCTTGCTTTTTTCTTACTTTTTAGGCTGAGTGCCTGCCTGCTTCACTGTTTTTTGCATGAAGGTGAAGAGAGGACTTTTCTCTCTTTGTGGTGGTGTTTGGCTGCTTATTTAGGTTGTATATTCTGTCCTATTGTTAATTTAGTTCCAAAATGAGCAAGCCGGAGGGCATGTACATTCTAATTAGTAGTTATCTGAGACAGCCCTTAGAGCAAAGACTTCTTTTAAGCTGTTTTGGATCTGAACATACTGTATCTACTTGAATGATGAAATGTTAGTAAGCAAAAAAGCCAAAGTTCTTTGTAGGAAGGCAATTGCTGCATAGCAACTGCACAGAGAGGATGCAATGAAGCTTGCATGCGTTCTCTTTTGTTGCTATTTTTATCCTCATTTTCTCCATGTTCTGAGATGTACAGAAATGATTAAAGTTGTTGGAAGTGGTGATTTCATTCATTGTTACTTATGCTCTAAAAAAGAGAAGCAAACAATGCCATTTGAATTTGTATTTTGGGAAGAAATTATAAAGGGGATTTAATATGGCATTTATGAAGGGATGCTGTGACTGAGATCTCATGAGTATGGATTTTAATGTGTGGGAAGCGTACGGAACTCTCCATGATAGATGTTCTTTCTAGTCTTGCTCCAGTTCTTTAATCCAGCCAAACCAACTTCTGTTGTTTTAAAAGTTAACCAACCCTACAAAACTGAAACATGCCATACTTGCTAAATCTTAATAAATATGTAAAACATAATAAATAAACTGAAGGTGGAAATTGTCTGGAGTGGCTTCTTCTTTTCTTTTTTTTTTTTGGGTGGCTACTCTTCTCTGCAATAATGGCAACAGGAAAGAGGTTCCCATGAATGTTGAACAGTTGTAGTGTGATTCCTGTGATTAAATAGAATCTTAGTAACTTGATGCTTAAGTTTTTATCATCTTCCTTGATTATTACATGTCTCATGCACAACAAATATTATTTGTGTTTGTACCTTGCCAAATGATAACGTGAGAGCTGAGTAACCAGGACGTGTGAGCCGTTCTCAGGTGTGAACAGGTATGAAGACCCTGCACAGCCTCCACTGCCTTGCTCTAGCAAAGCACAGCTCTTCAGGACAATTTAAATGTGCTGTGCCAAGGGGTGAGTGGAGTTGTCCTTCACTGACCCATATGGGTCAGGTGGGCGCTGGGGATGCGGAGATATACATGGAAATACAGCAACTGTCTTTAACCAGAAGTGTCCCGTGCCATGCAGTAAGGTAGTGTGAAATCTGTGTTTATAAAACATTGTTGTCTCTTCCTCTTGTTTTAAGGTTTTGGGAAGACTCCCTTTCATGTCAGTAAGGGGCAGGAATGTAACTGAGAGCTGGACCTGGCAAATACATGATCTTCAGGCTTACAACACTGGCTTCTAGGTGGGCTCAGCTTTCAGAATATATTCCAGGCTTGCTGACTTGGAAAAGCAGGCTGAGAACTGGGACTTCTGTGAAGCTTTTATCAGAGTTATTTTTGACAATGAAGTCGATCTTCTGAATTTGTAATGTATTGCATTTGTTGGGTGGTGGGAAGAGCCTCAGGTAACGCTGACTGATGCCACTCTTCTGTGGTCCTCTGCAACATGTGGGAAACTTTCTCCCATGATTTAGGAAACTTGGAAGATTCTTCAGGTGATATTGCTGTGTTCTGAGCTCCTCTAGGAGGAGTGTGGGTCCTGTAGACAGCAGAGGCTCATCTAGTGTTAAAACCTCCCTCCACAGCCTCTGTAAATGGCAGTGTTTTGGCAATGTACAGAAAAGTCAGGGCTGGATACTTCACTGTAGTTACAGCTTCCTTTAAGCAGCAGACTTTTATCTGTAAATTCTGGTGACTGGAATGTTTGCTCTCTTTTAGGTAAATTATTCATCAGGCACGAACTGTCGGACACTTAGATATCTGTGTAAAACCCCTGTTTCTAAATTTTCCCCTATATGAAGTGGTCCATTGTACATTCAAATTGTATCACCCCCTCAAAGATATTTCATGACAGCTCCTAAGTAGATGAGTGTAAGTAGATTATGTAAAGACCTATTTGTAGTTTGTTGATGAATGCGGTTTCCAGAGCCAGGGTTATTGAAAGAACCTAGTTTCCGTTAGGCACTGGTACAACTGGTGTGTTATCAGAGCACACTGAAATGCAGTGGTGAAAGGGATCTAAAAGGATGATAAATTCAGAACAAGCTTTTGTTTTATGTAGATATTTTTTTCAAGATCTCTGACGACACTAGTATTTCAGCATTTCACCACTATAACAACTAAGCAGCTTTTCTTCAATTGTCAATCTAAATTTTTTTTGTGATTAACATAATTCTGTCTATTCTTCCTCAGTGATTACTGAGAAATTGTTTCTTTTTTTTTCTCTATACTATGATTTGGTTTATCAGTTTGTTAGAACATTTTTTTTTTATTCTCCTCTTTTATAGATTGCAAATATGCCTGATTTTGTCTTTTTTCTTTTCCTTATAGAACATGCTTTCTAAATCCTGTTTTTACAGCTTGCATCAGGACTGGCTTCAGTTTCTGAAGATAGTGTCTTGGGTTGGACTTAGTGTTGAAGCTAATGCATCACAACTGCTAACTGGCTTGGAATAGTCACCTCCATTTCTTACAAGTGACGTTTCTCCCTGCTTGGGACTCTTCTGTGTGTGCTGTTGACTTAGGGCCTTAGCTTGAGGTTCACCATAACCTGTTTCACATCCTTTTCAGAAGGAAAAGTACCACTAGGTCCCTGTCTCTCTGCATTGCTACCTACATTGTCCTTCCCTATTCTGCATCTGAGCACTAGATTCTTTCTTTCTTCTTGTACCGCTTGTTCAGCTGAACACCAGCCTCCTGACTGCACCATTTCACTGGTCAGCTGAGATCGTCCTGAGTTTTGTTCCTCACTTCTGTGTCTGCAATTGCTCTCATCTCATAATGAGTTCTTAGACCTTGTTTCATTGCTCAAAATGAATAATAATGGTCCCTGGAGAGATTCCAGGGGACCCACCTTGAAATGTCTTTCTGGTCTGTCAGTACCTTGTGAGTAATTTGAGTAATTACCTCAAGAGGGATAGGTTTTTGGTTTGTGGTTTTTTCTTTTTTGAAGCAGTTACACAGGTAACATGACAATTGTCACTTGGCTCTTGTTTCGTATTATCTTGCTTGTGCACAGGACACACTAGGCAGAGTGAAAAGCTATAGTTTAAAGGAAATCAGTTCATACCTACCATTTCCCCTTTATCTGCTGAAAAAAGTTTCCCATCGGACACGAAAACCAGGGCTGGAATCGTCCCTCCTGTTGGTGAACTCTCATCACCCTGCCCGAAGCCCAGTAGATGGCACTCGGGATCTGTAACTCAGCTCTTCACAGACTGCAACTCCCTTTAAGTACTTGTTTCTCAAAGTTTGGCATCTAAGCTTAAAATTAAAGTTACTATAGTAAGTGTCTTGTTGAAATGCATTTGGGTTCGTGATGACATTTAAAATATCTAATAATCCTTCAGTGTGTGTCTGCAAAGCAGAGATTTATGCAGTACTCCATGGCAGTGAGGGTGGCTGGAAGGTGTTCTGGTGCTGGCTGTGCCGTACCCTCCTGTGTCCCTGCCTGGTGCGGGAGGAAGCAAAATATGAAGAGAGGAGCAAGGATTGTTCTGCCACGTGTTCTCCTGGTCTGAGTGTTGACCCAGTTGTACTTTAGGTGAAGGCAGGGAGGCTGTTCTTGGATCAGGCCAGGCATTATCACCGTGTTCCATAGGTAACAGAAAAGGGATAATCTGTTTTAAAGACCTCAGGTAACATTAGTTCTGCTAGTGGCTTTAACTCTGGAATTCCGCTTCTGAATACTTTTAAGTTGCCTGAAACCATAACTACCCCTTCATTTTGATAGTGTTGTGTGGCTGCAGTTGGGCTCTGCTGGGTCCTCTGTAGGCTCTGGTGGTGGTTTGGGAGCAGAGCCTGGACCCTGCTGTCTCTGAGGCCCAAGGCACAGTGGTGTGGGTGTGCTGTGGGGCTGTGCTGCAGATGCTGGGGCTTGCAGGGGGTACGTCAGCTGCTGGTCCAAAGGCTGACTGCTGAGGCATGATGGAGCAGACTGCTGCCTCCTGCCTTCGTGAAAAGGGTCTTCCTGATAGTTGACTGTGTCAAAGGAAAGCCAGACTGACATTGGCTTTGCCTTCAGGGAGATTAATGCTTAGAGTGCCAGTTAGCTCCATCCATCCAAGATTTTGGAGCTCCCTCTCAACTCTTCCTGACCTGTGAGTGCTCCTGAGTCTTTCAGGACAAAATAAAACAAGTTGGCTGAGCCACCTGGCAGTGATTTGAACTGACTTGTTTGGCTTTGCCCTAGAACTGACTAGAAGTGCTTAGGTAGACAGTTGCTGGGTCTCAGCTGGAAGGTGTTAACTAACAGCTGAGAAACAGAAAGGAACAGCTCTCTAAATGGGCTGTGAACTTGCATGCCCTGGGTGAGAGGATTTACATTAGCCTGTTGGCTGTGCCCAGGAGAGAGAAGGTGTGCTCCTGTGGCTGGCTCCAGTGGAGGGGTGCTATAAGAAGCTGCCATGTCTCAGCTGCTGGGTAGGGTGTTTTCCTGTGGAGGTGTGTTCCCTGCCCGTGTGGCACAGATGGGGTTGCTGTGCCTCGAGGTGTCCAGCGGAGCCCACGGTGTGCTTTGCAGGGGTGCTGCCAGTAGCACGGGGGGGGGGGGGGACTCCATTGTAGAACCTTGTTTTGTTGTGTACTTCAGAGAATAGGGAAGCCAGTTTGGCACACCAGCTTGTCTAACAGTCTTTGAAATACAAAAAAGCTTTTTTCCCCCTTTTGTTAGTGATCTGGTGTATTTGTTGTATCATTGAATAGTAAGGAAATGATAACACTTATCTGTACAATATTACCATTTTTGAGAAGAATAACAAAGTTGGAGCATGCATAGTGCTCCTCACTTAATGTATTGGTGAATATTTGCATAGAGAACCACAAGAAAAATGGTTATCCAGGCTCATCTATATGCAAGATGAAGAGCTGTCTTAGGGACAGAAATGGTTTAAGTGCATTGTGTTTAGAGTTTGTACACATCCCCTCTAGTGCTTACCTATTAAAGGAGTTCACTGAAACTACACTGTAAACCCACTGGAATAATTTTTATTAAATAAGTTCTCTGGTAAATAGGGAAAACAGGGCTGCAAGGAGGTTAAAATCTGGGCTTGGCTTCCCCACTAATGACAAACTCGGGCCCCAAAATTTGCTGAGACAGATGACAGGCTCTCGCAAGTACATTGGGTCATCCCCGCTCCTTTCAGGTTGCTGCAGGGTACGGGTGTGCTGGGGCAGAAAGGAGGGGGTGCCTTTGAGCCTTGCTCACACACAGAGCCGAGCAGGAGGGAGGTGTGGATAGTGCCTGTCACACTCGCATGTGCTAGGCCAGCACCACCAAACCTTTCTTTCCTTGCACTGCTTGAAGAGTACTGCAAGGCTTTGTCAGTACTGGGTGGCCATTGTAACCTGCCAGCCTTGGATGGTTCCCAGTCAAACCTACTTGGGTTTAAAGCAAAGCTGCATAAGAGCAGGGATGCTGTGGGTGTGTAGGATGGCCAGGGAGCCCGGTCACTCCTCTGCTGCCTGCCCCAGAAACAGTGAGTGATACTCAGACAGCAGTGCTTTGTGTGATATTGGACAAGTCTCTTGCCTCTCTGGACTTGGTTGCCCGTGTCTAAAACATACATTTCCTTCCCGTTGCAATCTGCCTGAAGACTTGCAGTCATATGTGCTGTGTTATTGCTGGTAGGCCTTTTCAAGTGGAGGAGGGAGAGGGTGCCTTTCCTTTGTTAGGCTTTGACAGTATCATTGCAGGGGCAGGGGATTTTCTGTGCAGCGCATCATCCCAAATATTTTTGATGATAGCATCAGATTTTTCTCCTACATGCCCTTTTCCCTGGAAAGGGGTTAGGCTCTTTGGGTGTTGCCTGACAGAATTCAGGAGGTGGGTGGGTGCAGTGAGATTTTCTGGCTGCACCTCTCAGTAGGGTTACTGAGAGGGCAGGGAGCCCTCAGTCCAAACAGGGAGCAGCCCGCACAAATGCAAGTAGGAGCAGAAGATTCTCCAAGGCATGTTTCCTCCTTTTGGAGCAACTTGCCAATAGAGAAGATTATGTTGGAAAGCAGCTGGGCTGTTCTCTGTGTGTGTGTGCGCATTTGGCCAATCATCCTTCATGTGAATGCATCAGCCTCTTGGAAAGATGCAGTTTAAGCCAGGTGTTGGTATTCACTTGCTGTCTGCACATCACACAGGGAAATGCAAGGGGAGTCTGTGAGCCAGTGAAAGGCTGTGTCTCGAATAGAGAGGATGACCAGAATCTAGAGTTCATTCTTGGCTTGTAATCCCACTGATCTCTCTTCCAGTGGTGTTCTGTGTGTTCGCATGGCATATGTTGCTGCGGGATGCCTTTGTGTCCTGCAGCTCACCCTAAACTCAGTGGCCTCTTCCTGCCTCCCTTCACTACTCTGCCCAATGTCCTTTCTTGACCCCCTGCACGTGTGTTTATGTGCCTCCTGACCATCTCTATCCTCCTTTCAGACTTGGAAGATATGGACAGACATACCTATAGCATGACTGCAAACTCTAATTTTCTTGGGAACTATTGCTCAAAAGAGTGCAGCTGGTTTTAAAGCACTGAGTTGCAGAAGTCCAGCAGTACATGGTGTGTAATGGTAAAAACAGTGACAACCTCCACTTTGTAAGACCTCTGGAACTGTAGGACAGCAGTCTGGTTGGCAAGTGCTCTTAATGAAACGTGCTTAACTTCCTTGTTGAACTGGAACCACAGTGAGCTGTGGCACATGGAATGCTTTCAGCTGGAGAGTCTCAAATTGTTGAGTTGAGTCCTGTAGTGTGCTAAGAGTATCTCCAGGAGCTGCTGGCAGCTCAGACAAATAGGTATTTTTCTACCTGAGTTGCTGGCCATTCAAGCTGAGCTCAAAGCAAACCTCTGGGGCTTTGGGGAAGCCAGTGACAAAGAAAAGAGTTTAGTTTAACTTTGCTATGGATGAACACTGTGCTTCCTTGTGAGGCTTGGTGTACTCTGCACAAACAACATCTGCTTGTCTTCACTGACAATTACTAAGATGACTTCTTGGAAGGAAGGGAGCAAGCACAATTTTTCTGAAGTGCTGGTGATTTGTTGGTGAAGCAGTTGCAGGTGTGTGCAGAAGGCCAAAGCCTGGATGAACACCTGTGTGCTGCCATGGCCAGGTACAGCTGCTTTACCATTGCCCTTAGCTTGCTCAGCACCACATGGTACCATCAGCAGCCAGTACTTGGATTTCAGGGCACTCCGTTTCCTGAAGTCTTAAGGACATGGTTAAATACTCTGCAAGGACTAAGAATGAATGTGTGTCCAGGTGTTCTTCCTGGTACGTGATGTTAAGTACTACCAATACTTGCTGGCATCTAAAGGCTGGCACTTTCACTTCCACTGGGCTCTAGTCACAGTATTTTCTGTCTTCAGACACATCTCCTGTCTGTTTCTCCCAGTGTACTCACCATGTCTCCTGCACATTTTACCTTATGTGAAGAAAGCATAGGTGGACCCGAGCAGTAGTTTTGTTTGACTAGGGGCTTCCTGCAACTGGCAACCAGAGGGCCTAGCCTAACCCTGTGGCACAACCTTTTAAAGTCCCATTATTGCTCTGAATCACACCTTTGGCTCCACACCCTGAGTCATATATTAAAATAAAACTGTGGGAAATAATAAAACCCAGTTATATGAATGTGCTTTTTATTATAAGAGTTCTTAAATTTTTTTTTATTACTGCTTTGAGGCCAACTCATCATCTTTTGTTACGTTCATTACAAAAGGCTTTGCTCCAATCCCTGTGAACATAAAGGGAAAGAAACACAGTGCACTGGGAGAACAGCAGGGCCTTGCTGCCATCCAGTCCCTTGTCCTCAGCATGTCTCAGTCTCCGCTGCTGCTGGTCTACAAGAGCCCTTTGGGGCAGGAGGATTGTGAGCTGTCTTCTGCAAACTTGCCTCGTCAGAACAAAGGGTCAGGTTGAGCTCTCTTTAAGTCTCGTATCTAGCACTCCAGTTCATGGTCTCAATTGTTCCAGGTTTTCCCGATACGAGCTACTGTCCTTTGTCAAGCAAATGTGAAATGGTTTTCAGCTTTGCTGATGTTATGTCTGCCTTATCCCTGGCAGAGTGAGAAGTCCTTCTCAGTCATGGAGTGGTAGAAGATGAGATTAGGGTTGGGGGAACTAAGTAGGATGCAGAAGGCTTGTTTATATTTGCTAATTAGACAAATAGATTGCTCCCATGTTATCTGCAAGACCATGTTTTCGTTAAGTACTTAGGTTCAGTAGATTAGGGAATGGATGGAGCTCTCTTCTTCCTAATGCTTTGTAAATTAAAGTGTTTGTATCTTGACTGAAGCTCAGGAAATTCCTTTTCATCTTCAGTTTTGGATCATAAATGTTGACCACACCAGTACCGGGACTTCTTGTCATGGTCTCTTGCCCTAAAAAGTAGCTGAATTTACAGAACCTGAGCTCTGAACTAATGCTCCACTGGATACTGGCATCATACCAAAGTAAAATAATTCCTGTGTGCACCTCTGGCTACAGATTCCAAACCACTGTTTGTTTTTTTTCTGTCTTTTCATGTGTCTCTGCTTTCTCAGATAGTAGCACGAGCCTTAGCTCACACTCTAGGTATAGTCTGATATTGAAGATCTTCCTCTGTTGCAGGGCATGCTACGTTCTGCCATCCCTGTCACATACTTATCTAGGTCATCTGAATTTCTTTTGGGTTGTAGAAGAACAGGTGCTTCTGAGACTACAGCCTGAAGCTCTGATGGTGAGTCAGAAGTTGGCTTCCTATGGAGAAAGGGTGCCGTAGCTTTTTCTGAAGCTTCTCATAGAGGCACTACTCAAAAAGATGTTTTTTAATGATGGGGCCTTCTGATCATCTAAAATTCTGCTGCCACCAAACTTACAATTCATAGGGCACCCAGCAGCTGTTTGGTGTTGAGGACTGGCATGAGTGAATGACTTCCCAGTAGTCTTTTTACATATATACTTCTGCCTGTTTCTGAATGTGTATTAAATAGTTCTCCATCAGAAATGTGTTAAATGTTCCCTGACTGACCTCCCACAAATCACTTAAATAGCATTCTTCTAGTTTATTGAATGTCTTTTGTGACATGTATTATTCTCTGCTCAATAAACCCTACAAGATCTAAAGATTGGCATGTCCACTTGATCAGTGAAGATGACACGTATTTTAAAAAGACTTTTACCTCTAGGCTCATTAAATCATGAGACATTTTCTGCTCCGCTGCTAGGAAATAAATAGAAGTTCCTGTCAGGCAATCAGAAACCCAGTAGACTAAGAAACTGGCTCTTGACCACAAAATGGATCAACAGGATAGCCCCATATGGACCAAATACCTGGAAACTGGGCATTGTCTAAAAATAATATATACAATGGTCAAAACCTCTGGGTACAGCTGTGAAATCTCTGCACGTGTTTTATTCCCTGTTCCTCAGTAATTCAGGTGGCTTTTGTAGGGCTAATGCCTGGAGAACTCCCATGGAAATGAGAGCTAATGATTGGGTAGAAATAGAGCTGGGGAGAAGCATGTTACAAAGGTTTTGAGAATGCTCCTGTCTGTGAGATCTGGCATATGCTATTGCAGACAGTGAATAATGGATTTGCTCACTGTACAAATATAAAGCTTGTTACAGGCACCATTCACTAACTGTGGCATTTCGAAACTGTTCTTCCAGGCTCTAATGTCCACCCTTATTAGTTATTGTGCTAGGATATATTATCAAACCAGAATACTGGCTCTTTTTAGTCTTTCTGTTCCTGTGGTTTGTCAGAGCTTTTGCATTTCTGAAAAGAAGTGTATTTTTAAGGGAAGAAAACGATAGCTTTGAACCTAGGTGTTTCCCCACAGGGCAGCTGTTCATGGTCCTCTTGGTTTTGGGAGTAATTGGTCTGGTCCTGAGCACTCAATATCTAACACTTTGCATAGAGTGAGTGGAAGAATGAATTATATCCATGGCAGTGGTGCCTGTGGGTAGGTAGAACAACTAGGAAATTCAGTTCTTATAAATCTATAAAAATAGCTAAGAGGTGTAATGTACTGTAAAGCTGCCACATTAACACGCACTGGGCTGTCTTTTCCTTGTTTTGATATGCAGCAATGGTTTTATGGCTGTCTCAGAAGGTGTTACAAAGCTTTGTTTCAACATGGGTAATATTCCAATTCCAAATTTTACTTCATTTTCATGTGGTTTCAGAAAACTAAAATTAAGTAGAGTTCATTTGCATTTACCCTGCTTGTCACAATTACAAGACAGGTGCAGAAATAATAAGAGTTGGTTTCACTTAATAACAGATTCAGCAATGTAGACAGTTGGATAGGACAAACATTTTAAGTGAATTGAGAACCGGAGCTTGAGATGCACAATTGCCTGCTTCAGTTGCTTGACCTTTCTCCACCCCTCCTTCCCCATCTCTCTGCAGGGTGTCTGGGGAGAGTGTGTGTACACCAGGTAGCACTGAGAAGCACTCCAGCTAGGGAGGCTTTGGTTTGTTTCGGTCTGTACAACAGGGGACTGATGGCCAGATGCAGCTCATGGTTTTTATGAAGGAGGAGAAGTTAAGGAGTGTTTCCAGGTAGCATTCTTGCTGTCCTGAAAACACCAAGTACGTACCTGTCCCTAGTGGCTCAGGCTTGGGTCTGCCCCAGGTTCTGGCTGACCCTACCCTGGGGCTCAGACCTGCAAAGCAATGAACCTGCAGGTTATCCTGGAGAGCTTGGGCCCCGTAGCATAGAGGTTAAGAATACATAGGTTCCAACGGACAGTTGGCCTAACTTTATGCATATATTTCCTTGTCTTTGTATACTCTGTTTATTGTCAAACATATTCCTGGTGCTTAAAACAATATTAAGTTTACCTTTCAGGTAGGAAATGCCTTCTGTGGTACAGTTTTTGTATGACTGAGGTTGTATGAGAAACAAATAAGTTCAATGTCCAAAGCAAATCATGCTTGGTGTTTTAGTTCCAAAGATGGCAAAGGTTTATGTGCATTTAGCTTGTACTTTCCCTTCATAGAGAAATAAAACTGAGGCAGTTTGGATCTACAGGGAGCTCATTATTAGAGGGAATCACTGCCATGATAGTAATGGAGCCCAGGGCCTCTGCCTGACTTCTGTTTGTTCCCTTTCTAGTCACTGGAAACCTGCTCAGCATTAAAGTATTATGCCATTCTCTGCGTGTGGGAATATGGCACTTGTGCCAAATTGATTCTGGAAAGATAGCTGAAAGTGGGCAAGCCACCTTGGAAATTGCTACCTTCAGGTGATGCAGCCTGGTGTGATGGCAGTAATGGCTATTCTGTGCATCTGTAAGCTCTGTAAGAACTTGTTACATTAGGAAATATCAAACAAAATACTTCTGAGATTGATAGAGAAGACCATATAACCCTCATACCTTTAAACTCTCTCTGTTTTATGCTTGTACAGTATATACAGAGCTGATAACTTGCTATTACACTGTACCAGCAGACTGCAACTCTGGCTGGGCAGTATCAGCAAAACAGTGTTGATGTGGAGATGAGTTCTGAACAGGGATTTTAAATGATGGGCATTAGAAATTAGTCTTATTATATTATGGTATAGGTAGTCCTAATTAATAACTGTGTTTCAATTTTAGTGGTAATAACAAAATAGGTTGCCCTGATCATCTTTAGTGATAATGCACAAATAGGCATATTTTGGCAGAACTCTGTAATGACAGGAACCATAAAAGTCTCTTTGCATATGGAGTGAATATGGGACTATGTGCTGGGTTCTGCTCCACACAATGATTCTGTGGTGTCCTCCTGGGATGGCGAGAGAAGGGCTGGCCTCTTCCTCTCTTCTGGCTGCTTGTACCACAGGCTGAGGAGAACATGAGTAGGAGAGGCAACAGACATTGTGCACATTCTTTTCCCTCTCCTCATGAGTGACCTAAGGGCAGTGCTTTGCTTTGTGGGACAGCTTGCATTCCTTTCCTGCACCCTTCCAAGGAGGACTTCAAACCAAATAAACAAACCCCAGCCCCCCCATATTTGTCTAAAGCAGGCCTAGTTTTGTTTTCTTTGTGTATGAAACAGTGGCTTCATTGCTGATAATGCAGCTGAATGAAGTCTACCTGCTTTTCACTGGGGCAGTTAGTTATTCCTTCCTGGTAATCCAGAATACTAGTGGGATTTCATCTGGTTTTGCACCACTCGGAATCAATCTGTCTCCTGTATTTCCTTGGAGAGAGGATAATACGGTGAAAGTACATTCAAGGTTAGTATTTTCTATCTTTTTTTTTTCCTTCACACATTGTTTTTAATCTGTTTCTTGTACAGGAGCACACAACAGTCAGAGCATCTGCTTTGCGTAAAAGGCAAATACGGCTAAAGGAGAGCCATTTGAACTCTTCTGGTCCTGGCCCTATTGTGAAGTTTGAGAACATACACACTGCAGTGCTCTAATTGTTCAAAGCTGTAAAAATTTTTTCAGCTCACTCAGTTTGCTTGAGTTCACTCTCACTTTTGGGATTTCTCAGTTACTGTGGATCACATGTGCTAATGAAGAATTTTAAGTTTTGTGGTTTTTTTTTTTCCTTGTCAGTAGCATCTCTGAAGGAAAGTTCAGTGTGTAGAAAGCTTTAAATGCTAGAAGAAATTCCAGTAGAGAATCAGCATGTGAAGGTAAACATGAATGGAAGAGTTATTGTCAAGAGCACTGAATAACAAAAAAAACCCTCCTAGATGTGATTGATTTGAGACTGTTTTGACACCAATGAATGCTGGTGAAGGATCTGATTCAGTAAATGGTGCTTAATGCCATGAGATGCTGGCGAACTAAGCCCTGAACCCAGTAAGATGTACTTGGAGGATTAGGCCCCAAGTGTGATTTTCTGGTTTCATCTTGAGCTGCGGGTGAGTAGGTGTATGCTGTATGGCAGCAGGGTTGCTGTAGTAACTATTCATTAGCTTTAAATAACAGGGTAATTAAGAAGGCAAAATTCATATACCCCAACACACCCTTTTTTGCTAGCTCTTCAATTTCTGAAGAATGCCTACAGCCCTCTGCTTTGTGTTGTAAAACAGGGCACTGCCCCTGGTTGTACATGGCTGTTTCTGTGCTTTTTGCACCCTCCTTGCAATAACATGAACTGGGGTGAAAAGGTGATGTGATTCAGGGAGGCAGGCACTTGAAGAGAATAAAAACCCAGTTTCTCTTATGCCTCTGGTGACAATGAAGGTCACTCTGGTGCCCATAAACACACATACACTGCACACAGGACTGGTTTCTCCCTGGAAATTCTTGAATGATCTGGTTTTTTTCAGTGTTTAACTTCTATACTGGGGCAAAAAACAGTTCACAGAACAGAGATGAAGAGGACAAGTGGCAAGGTTTTGGGAGGACAGGACCTAGTTTAGTAATCTGTATCCTAGATAGTTAGCCATCAGGCAGTTTCAGGTGGCGTGACTGATGAACTTGTGTTACGTAGGTGGAATAGGCAGAGTTTGAATGCTTCCAGATAAACTCATTCCCTATCTGAACTTTTATCTCGTGTGGATTGACCCTAATTCACTGCATTCAGGGGTTGGTGATTTGGGCAGGAGGATTGTGCCAAGCAGTGTTGTCCCAGCTTGCTTGTTGAGGGAAGGGACCACTGCTGCTTTATGTCACTGAAGTCCCTGGGTTTTGCTGTCCTGCACCCAGTTGAGTGCTGTGGCTGTTGGCTAGGGGTTTATTCTCTATTTCTTGCTCATATTGTGTTCAGTGGGACATAGCAGAGCTCATGGCGAGA
This sequence comes from Nycticryphes semicollaris, assembly GCA_013400055.1. Taxonomy (NCBI): domain Eukaryota; kingdom Metazoa; phylum Chordata; class Aves; order Charadriiformes; family Rostratulidae; genus Nycticryphes; species Nycticryphes semicollaris. Next base: position 322,684 of record VXBJ01006026.1, read on the forward strand.
AAGGCATCTGTTGTTCAGGCCCTCACCCGGGGTACCACCACCCCTGTGTTGTGCCGGATGTCTTACGTTGCGGATAAATTCCCAGTGCACTGGATTGTTGGGGTAGAAGGGTCACTGGAAGACACAGTTCTGTCTTCAGATGTGCCTTCATCAGGCTCAGATCCAGTAGGTGTGCTCTGGCATCTGAGAGTGAGTTTTCTGAACGACACCAAGAGGATCCTGAGTGTGTGATTCCAGGTATATCTTAGTTATGAGACTAAGCCTGATGCTTAGGGCTCTTGTCAGTGAAATCTCTTTTGACACCTAACAATATTCACACCTCAGAAGCAGCAGTGAGGAGTAAAGTATTGATAAAGAATAAGTGCTTCGAAACTTTTGACCAGACACTGGGCACACATGTAAGATCCTGTGTGGAAATCCCCTATCATGTTTTTCTCTTCCAGTGGAGAGAATATGAGCAAAGACTCTGGTGTGAAAAGACTCATGTGGACAATCATTCTGGCGTGTTCAGAACCTGAGAGTTGAAATAGTTGTGTTGTGGTAAGAGGCTGGTGCAATTTCCACAGCAGCTGAAATGCTGAGGGGACTGGAGTACTGGAGGACTGGACTGACTTGTGGTAAGGGGAGAAATGGATTGTCAGAAGCTTAAACTTCTGGAATAAAACTGTAGGGGCCTTGGGGAGTATGGAGTGCAGATCTGAGACCAACCATATGGGAACAAAATGGTTATTAGAGCTAATTCTTGGAGTCTAATGGGGGTTCTTCAGCAGTGAGCTGCTTTGTTGCTGTATTGTCTGGGTGCTCTAGCCCTGCCCTAGAGGCCCCTTATATTATTCTGAGGTATACTATTATGTTGAAAATCTGGTTTTAAGAAAAAGCTGAAAAGGAAAGGGTGATATGTAAGCTGTTCAATATCTTCATGGACAACAAATAGCCTTCATATTAAAAATAACACAACCAAACCCAAACCAAATGCAATCCCCACCTCCCAACCCAAACCCCAACAAAAAATCCTTTTGCATTGTCACCAATTAATAATATAAAAATTTAACAGTGAGAGTCTAAGCCTGTGAGGGTGGCTTTTCTTGAGCATTTTGTTAATAGAATGCTGCCTCAGTGTTTGATATTACAAGAGTATTTGAGACCTTATTGAAGTAAGGTTGGGTTCTCTGTAAGAAATGCACTAAATAAAAGGTGGAACACCATAGGAATATGAAAACTGATACAGAAGTAATTAGTAACAGATAATCTGTGTTAGTGTAGATTGAATTAGACCAAATACAGTAGCTCATCTGTACACAAAATGCTATGAGGAAAAATAGGTCAAAGACGCATGCACCCCTTTATTAGTGCATAATACTGTAAGCTGTATATGTGTGAGGTAGATATACATTGCTCTCTTCTGTGTATTCCTTGGACCTGACACTGTCATTTCATAAATAGAATCTGTAAGTGGCTATTGTATTGAGCATTTGGTTATTTTTATCTCATAACACTAGTGTGGTGTCTCTTTTTCATGAGTATTCACCTGAGAAGGTCTGAGGTGGAGCAGCTCTTGAAGGGAAGCGTGTTGACCTGTATTAGTGGGTTACTTGGCCAATGGCCTCCGGTCCCCTCGCAGATTTCACATCCTGGCATGACAGAGACTAAAGCATTTTGAGAGGCACATTAAACACTTCAAACACAACATGAAACTGAGGCTTTTGTGTTGCAAAGTAAATCTTCAAAGTTTAGATGCTGAGCTGTGGGTGCTGGTGACCATGGTGGGCAATCACAAATTGTCACAAGTTGTCTTCCCAGGAGCTCTTGGTGGTTGGCATCTCTGACGGGTTGAGAGGGTACCCCTGATTCTTGCACACTGTTGATATACCGGGCAGGAAAAGGACCTTTTCCTGTTGTCTTTCAGTACTCTGTGTTAACCACGGTGTTGTTCTTCTTGTGCTGCTCTAATGAAATGGTTGATGTGTCAATCCCTTACTTCAGAGGTTAACAGCTACATGGAAAGTAATACAGCAGGCCCTTGTGCCAAAGCAGAAACCCCATCACAATATTTCTTTTCTGATCTCCTTGATTTTGACAACTGTTGTGGAAAAGAGAATTAAAAAAACCCCAACTTCTTGTATCTTGATTTTTCTCAATGAACCTAGGATTTTTCCAGTCAAGTGAATTCAGTTTTTATTTTCTTTTTCCATTTTCCTTGTGTCTTAATTTTTAAAAAAGAATCAGTGTATGTAAGTTTGAATTACTTTGTAGACGGAAATGAATAACAATTCAATTACAGACTCTGAGAAAGCCAGGGCTGTAAAAGCAGGACTCTTATAAAATAGGTGTCTGCTTATTAAACAGGGTTGGCTCTGTCATAAGTGTTAAGGTGTAGCAGGCACAAGCAGAAAACAAGCAATTTTATCACCTTTAGAGAATGGCATCATGGCCTATTCCTTATGGTGTCCTGTACCAGTGTAACATTACAGTTTTAAATTAAAAGCTCCACACTTAAAAAAAATAACCCCCTTCCCCCCTGCCCCACCATCCCCCTCTGCCTTTGTGTAGACACTGAATAAAGTTGCAAAATATTTTTAACAGGAAAAGCTGCTGCTAGAGTAAAAAAAAAAAAAAAAAGAGGAAGGCTTTATTGCTAAATTAGGAAGTGGAAGTTCATATGAAAGACGTTTTCCTCAGGAAAAGATTGGTAAATGTGAGGCAAGGTGACCTGCTATTGCAGTGTGGCAGCTCTTGGCCCCTCTAACACACAGCTCTCCCAGGGTCACCTCTTGTCTGGGGGTGCAGCATGGGCCCAGCTCCCAGACAGCAGCAGCAGGGAGTGAGGGTCTGCCTGGTGGTTTGTAGCAGCGATGTGTTTGCCATTGGTGAGAGACAAGGACTATTGGCTCTCTTTAGCTCTGCGTTCTGTTTGGTCTCCCCTTTCCCTCCTCAGGGGGCCAGGAACAACACACAAGAATCTGTATCATGTTTTGCAGTCAAGATGTGTTCTGTGCAGACAATAATCCATTAGGAATGTATCGCTGTGCATTCAAACACTTTTTTGGAATGTTTTAGGGGTAAACAACAATGGTATAAAATAATGTAATTTCCAATTCTGCTTCTTTATCATTTTAAAAAGTGACTTAAAGTTATTAAAGCATGTTTCCCTAAATCAGGGCTTACGTATTTATCATAAAGCTTGTTGTTACAGTAGTTTGTCATCTGGTTTATTTTTTGGGATTTTTTTGGTGTGTGTGTGTGCATTAGTTTACTTGTTCATTTCAGAATGCATGTGAGTGTTTTTCTGTTGATGATTCCAGCTACTTGGTTTAATTAATTACACTTTGCTCAAAAGCCACATGAAATAGCTGGTCTCCAACCCCAAAAAACTCAGGAGGAAAGAAAAAAACCAAACATCCTTACGCTTGTGGCTTACATGGGCAAGATCCAGGAGTTCAGATAGCAAATGCTAAAAGATGACCCTGTGTGGGAAAGGAGGCTCAGGAAGGAATTGTTTTATCCTTGCCATTAGTCCTTCCCAGAAGCATGCAACAAAGACAAGGTCAATGCTTGCATGTTGTAATGAGATATTTCAAGTGGGTATGAGGAAGATCTTTTTCACCAGTGGGTGGTCCAACAGCAGAACAGGCTGCCCAAAGAGACTGCAGAATCCCCCCTCCTGGGGATGTCCAGATGCTGAGCCTTGACCAGCCCTGTGCTGAGCAGGGGGTTGGACTGGGGGCCCCTTCCAACCTCAGCTGTTCCAGGATCTCTGTGTGGGTCTGTATATCTTAGTTCCATAAAGGTCTCCTTATAGACTAGATTTTTTTCAATGCTGTCACACAAAAATGGGAGATGTGTTTTCTACACACTAGAAACTACACTACATTTTTTACACCCATTTTTCTCTATGAAAAAAATGGGTGAATTCAGCATATGTTCTTTTAAACAGACTTCAGTCTCTGTGTGTTATGCATTTCAATTATTTTTAAGCATAATGATTTATCTTGTCTATTGTCGTTCCCTTGACTTTGTTCTTTTAGGGATGGTTATGATCAGATTTATGGTTTTCTCTGTTTTCCTTCATATAACAAGGACCAACTATGTTAAAATAGACTGAAACACTGTTAGTTTCAGTCATCTGGCTGGTGGGCATTATGATAGTGTAGGGCTATGAAATTGGAGTTTTCTTTGTGGATTGGTGGTAGTTTTCTCCTTGTTTCCCAAATGTCCACATCTATGTACCAAGGTCTTCATGATGGTCAGTTATGTTTCGGATGACATTGTTGAAAGGGAGGTATCAGCATTCAGAGTGGTTGGTTCTTGTAGATGATGTCTTTTCCTTGATGACCTGCAAATAATTGCTGTGACTGTAATGCTTGCTAATAATTTTCAAATAATAGATCTGAAGCACATTCAACAAGTTTGTCTGAAAAAGGCTTTTTCCTATATTATAGTTATTTAATAAGCTAACAAAAAAGACTGAACCCCCCCTGCTCTCTTGCAGATGTTACATCTCTTGTAATGTGAAATGTTATTTTAATGCTTTAGGAAGTGTTTATCTTTGGTCTAAGCAATTATCTGATTGGCACCACCTTTCTTTTTCATCCCCCACTATCTTTGTCTCCTCTGGCTTCTTCAGCTTCCCCCCTCCTTTCCTGAGAACTGAATAGTAATTAAAAAGAGTCTCATTAAAATACAGTTAGTTAAGTATGTATGTTTTAACAATTATTTCTAATGGAAAACTCTACTTGTGATGGCTGCTGCTATTATGTGTATTTTGAAGTCATTCTAGATTTGGAAAACGCATCTTCTGCGGACAGACAAAACCTTTCCCTTCCAGAGGTAATTTCTATCCTGACAGTGCTTGATTCAACATGCTTGGGCTGCGTTCAAGGTGGAAAACTGGGGAATGGAGAAGCCTATGTAGAGCCTGAAGAAAACAGTCAGTTATTAAAACAATTTAGCTTGCCATTAAATCTGTCAAATCTTGAATAGAAATAGTTTTCTATTCCTGCTGCCCCTCCTGTCCCTGTTCCAGCAGCAGACCTGGTGTGGGACAGAGGAGGGAGGGAGGGAGGCCTGGCTGCAAGTGCCCACCAGGAGCTGGGATCTTGACTTTTGCTCTGACTCTGCCAGCGAGGAGCTGTGTCCTCCCGTGCAGCTCACCAACCTCCCAGCCTCGCTTACCGCTCTGTAAATGTCATCTGACTGCAGAGGATGCTGCTGAGAGGCTTAATTAGAATTAATTTTAGTCTTTCAAGTGCTTTGTGTTTCTCAGATGAAACGTGCTGTGCAAGTGTGGAGGATAATTATTATGTTGCGTCTGTGTTCTTCTGATACATTATTACTATTCTTTTATTAACCCTGTTTTGAAAAAAAATCTGTGGTAGTTACTGGTTTTCAGGTTTGTTTGTATGGTTTAAAGTTGGTCCCTGTGAGCGCAGTAAGTAATTAAACTAATATTAGCATTGAGATGTGGTTTTTCTTTCATTTGAGAATGTTAATGGCTATTAGTAGGTTGTCACAAAATGCCTGGCTGTTTTGATGCTCTGAGCACCTTGAATCATGCACTGGAGTGCGAGGTGGGTCAAGCCACCTTTAAACACAGTGAGGGAGCTGAGCAACGACTGCCTGGAGATAACTCCCTGTGGCTGCCCAGGCTTGTGGAGCAATCCCTCAGAACACTGTCCCAGCAATCGGTGCCTGGTGCCTCCCTAACTGTCTGCCAGCCTCCTCAGGAGCTGCCCAGCCTTGTGCAACACCCTGCTGCCCGGTTCTCCATTTTTTTCCAACTGAAACACTGCTGTCTGGGGAAAGCTGAGGTAGTGGGGGATGACATGCAGCATGTGGAAGCACACTGTCTTGTTGGATAGGAGATAATGGTGGTGTGTCCAGATGGAATCACTGCTACATCAGGAATAAAAATAACTGATTGTAGCAGAAACGCCATGTCCCAAGGACATAATAATTCAGAAAGTGTTGAGTTATAAACTGAGCTTGTACTTTAATAAGGATTTGAGCATGTGATTGGGCTTCTCTTATAGCCTGAGTGTTCAGGAGCCTTAAATGGAAAGGCAGTATTAACAAATATGATCAGATCATTTGGGGATAATGAAGTACTTTCAATGAAGTTATTGTTTTATAGGCAGGTCACACTCTCTTCTGTCCTCGCTTGCCATGTACTGTAAAGTGTGACTGTACAATTACTCTAACCCACAGGGCTGCTGTGTTTAACTGCAATGAGATAAATGTCTGGGGACACAGTTCCTTCCAATCAGGGCCACAGATGTGATGGAGCTGACTTAGCCCTGCTGCTGGACATATTGACTGGAAAACTGCTTTGGTGCCCTCCCATTCTAAATTAGGTTAAACCATAAAAATGGAGATGGAGTTCATGCCTTTCTTACACTTTATAGGTACAGCATGGAGATGATTGTAGGTCACAGTGCTACCTATGCCAAACACAGACCCAACTCACCCACTGAAGCTGTGCTCTTGTCCTGGTCTATAAGCTCTCTCTTGAGCAAAGTCCTTAAGAGTCTCACTGGCAGAGTTGTCCTGTCTCTGACAAAATATTTATTACCATTTGATGGCCCAGACAGATGTAGGATAGGATTGGCCCATGTCAGCTTTATGCAATGGACTTCTTTGCTAGCATAGACCAGATATTAACTGCAAGAGTCCAAAGGTACACAAAAAACTTTTCTTAAATGCTAATTGAACCTCAATTAAGGCCCATTAGGATGGGGACTCTAGGCTGATGGGGAAGTGCCCTGTGCTGGCTGGCTGCTCTTTTGCAGGTGGGCATCTTGGCTTTGGCTTACCTGGCAGCTTGTGTATTTGTAGGACAGGTTGCCAAATAAAAGGGTGGACTCGTTTTGCAAGGATCACTTGCTGAAAAATGTTACTTGACACACTTTGCTATTATCAGGAGTGGTGTGGTACTGGAATGCTCACACAGCAGGAAATAGGCATGGATGCATCTGATGACCCAGCAGTTCCTTGTTTCTCCCTTGCTCTCTGTGACAGCCTGCGATGCCTACGTTAACACACAGGATTTGAGATCTGGTCATGTCACAAACTGAACGTTGGTTGTGCTGTAATGGCTCATGACCACTGGGATGCCTGGGGTCTGGTGGTTCTGGAACCACGCTGGGCAGGCAGCAGTTTGCTGTACCAGCACGTCTATGTTGCCCTCTGAGAAAGAGTTGATGGTGGATGTGAATCTGGCTGAGCCGTTGACAAAGGGATGGCCAGGTCTGTGAAGAGGATGACAGACTGGAAGGGAATGCAGATGGGTACTACACATTTGCAAGTGTTTATTATTTAAAGTCTGCGACTGGGAAATATATAGAATGAAAGGGTCAGAGAAAGACAGTGTGCCTTGCTGGCTTTGCCTTTTAGAATTTAGGATCAAAAAGAAAGAAGGAGGAATATGTCATATTGCAGGTAATTAAGGATTCATCAGGAAATAAGGAACACTTGGACCCTCTCATAGCTTTGAGGACAAAAGGTGAAGGGTATCTGGTATAATATCTTCCATATGTGGCATGCTAATTGGAGGGATAGAAATGAGGTATTTGGAAAGCTGAATCTAAGCTCTTATAAATAGAAATTGCCTTTGCTTAATGAGTTTGCTGGTAGGCTCAGTGCTTTACACTTGGAAAATAAGAAAAGGGTTTTGATTATGTTTGTAAATTAGGGGTAGCCTACTTGTCGAGTTAGCCCTAAAGATTTAATAACCTCTAAGTGAAGAATTATGTGTTTTCTTTCCCTACAAATATTTGGGATTTGGGATTCCCAAGCACCGCAGTATCTTGTCTTCGCCAGTGCTGAAGAGTTGTTGTAGATGTAGTCTAGGCTGTTGGCATTTTAGTCCAAGTCTTTTCAGAGGTTTGAAAACCTCACAATGGGAATAGCACACATAAGTAATTTTTCCTCTGACTTTAGAAATGTGTGTGGCTTACTCTGCTTGGTTTTTGAGGACAAAAAGGCATCACCACCTCTTGGTGGTGACAGGCATTCCCTGGCCCAGACAAAATGGGTCTCTGGGTCTCTGTGCGGGTGAGTTGTGCTGGAACAAACACCTTCTGGGCAGCTGAGTCCTGGAGAGGTACAAGTTGGTCTGGGCTGGAAAGGACAGGATTTCTCTGTGCAGGGCTGCGGGGTGAGAACTGTCGGGAGACGGAGTTGCACATTATTCCCACTAGATGGCAATTAAAACACATTGATAAACCTGGCCAGTAACGCTCGCCAACAGCTCTCTACTCTTGTGGCTTGCTTCAAAGTGTTAAAAGCTGGGTTTCTGAGTAAGACTTTAGGATATCTGTATTTTCCTTGGAGTAGAGCATGCAATAATTTCCATATGACAAAAGAAATATTGTTAAAGCTGAACTGCATTTTTGGATTGCACATTTGGATTCATACATGTCTTGGCAGTTTTGGAAAGGATGTATTTGGTTTCTGCTGTAGAACCCCCACCTCCTTGGGGAGGGGGAGTAGTAGAGTCAGCAGCAAGTAGGAGAGGTCTTGGCAGGGTGGCCTCCTGGAGATCTGCTGCCAGGACACCACAAGAGCCCTAATTAGGCAGGCAAGTAGAGCCTGATCCAGAGCCTGTTGAAGTTAATGGGAGTAGCTTGGGTTCGTGCTTTTTTTCCTGTTTCCAGGTAAATCTACCACATGAGTCTGTCCTCTTCGGCTTTCTGCTTTATATGCATTACATCACCTGCTGCAATTGCTGGTGTACCAGGTATAAATGCGTGTCTGTATTATGTGTAATGAAGATACGACACTCACGTGCTCTGGATGAATAACTTACAGGAATATGTGTGAGCTAATTGAATTGTTTTTCTATTCTTTTCCTAATTAGAGTTTGAAACAATATAATTTTCTCACATGTGTGTTGGAGAGTATAATTTCTTTCAAATGAAGGGGAGGGGCACCTTTTATCCTGGCTTTTGTCTCAATATATTTCAGTTAAAGTTCTAATTAAATGTGGAATGTCACATGTTTGGGCTGCCCTAGCGTACGCCCAGGGACCTTAATAACAGCTGGTGCTGGATGTACTAAATGTGAGAGCTAGCAGAATTCAGGCAAAAGCTGCCGCAGAGCTAGGCCTGCTTCTCTGTTTAAAGTTGCTCCAGTACTGGCAATGCTCATCTCAGTGATAACTAATGTAAAATGCTGGAACTGACACTGTGCTCTATAATCAGGAAAAAATTCCCCGCAGATTCAGTGGGAATTCTGCCTGGGTAAACCCACAGGTATTGTGTGCATTGTGAGATTGCATGCAAAGGAAGATCATCCCTCTAAACTAACTTTATGGCTTGATTTTTTTTTTAAAGAAAATAAAACCTAAATAAAGATTAATGGAAATAGCTTCTCTGATTACACCACTACTTTATGCTTATTTGAGCAACTTTAAATAGATAAGGAAATATGAGTTTCAATCTGTGCCTGGTGCCCCAGAGTAAACTCCCCTTTGTTGCAGAAGTGCTGGCTCTAAACACTGTAGAGCAGTAAAATGTCCATCAGATCTTCTTGCAGGATTCTGCTTTTGTCTGTCAAAGTTTATTCTCCCTCCTCGTGCAATGTTAGTGTAATTTTTATACTTATTTTAGAAGTTGCACTTAAGCTTTTTGTTACAGAAGCACAGCATGTGAAAAGTGCAGACTAGTACTTTCAGGATTTTTATATTTGTAAATTGCACTCAATTCAGGTGGTCCCACACTAGGGTTTGCACATGGTTGAGACCCTTGTGATTGCCAAAGGACTCTGGTTTCCTAAGGGCTGACAAGGGCTGCTCCGCATTGTGCACGGAGAAAGGTTTTTCTGTTTTTTCAGTTCACTGGAGCTGCTGTTGCATCCCTGAAAGGCCCAGTTTACTGCTACAAGATGTTGTGCTGCAATTCTAAGGAAATAAAGAAGTTCCCTGTTCACATGGCTGGGTTAGTGACTAGTAGGTGCTCAGCAGGGCTGCAGGAGCAAGATGGTGTGGTAAAAATCAAGGGTTCCCCTGGAACTGGGGCGTATACAGATGAGGTATTGGGGGGTTGTGTCACAGTACTAAGGTACCTGCTTTCCTACTAAATGATACTGTGAAATCCCTGCATCTTTCACAACATGTAATCCTTGGATCCCTACAGATGTCTGTCAGTTGAAGTGGCCTGTTACTCAGAATGCTTGCATCTACTGCTTTGATTTAATTTAGTTGCATTAAAATATGCACAGGACACAAAACACCTTATACTTTCAATTTAGTTATTGTAAAAGTTCGAGTGACAGGCTATTGGTAGAGTTGACCCATGTCAAAAAGGAAGTGTTTAAAAAAAAAACCAAACAAGATGATGAGAGAGCAGTCCCTGAGCGTTGGCTGTCATAACCCTGAGAGAAGCATATGTTCAGTTACTGTACATGACAACATGTTAACACTGCTCTGCTGGTGCTTAAGGATAAATTTTATAGGATTTCGTGTAGTGTCTCAACTCATTTGAGAGCCTACAGGGCTGAAATATGCAGAGTAAGTTAGTGTGAGACTTCTTTACCCTGAATGAGGTGCTATGACAGATCCTACAAATAAAACACGGGAGGTTTCATTTTGCTGGCAAGGGGGGATCTGAGCAGAGCAAAGGCCTTACAGAATGGTGCGATAACTGCCAGAGGACCCTTGGTCGGAGAGGACCAAAGTGCTGATTCATGCTCTGGCACTCAGGGCAACCACGCTGTTTGTTGGGAATCACTTCATTGTATCAGTGGAACTGAGGTGGAAAAAGTCTAGGAATTCATTCTGGCTCTTCATTAGACTCCGTGACTCCTGGCTGGATTTTACATTGCAGTATCTTTCTGCTGCCAGAGAAGGTTTGAAAGAACTGTGTGGCAATGTTCCCTGCCAGGAATGAGCATGATCTTAGATTGCTGGTGGGCTTCCATCCCATCTCCTCAAAATACAGATGACCTTCAGTTCCCCTTTCTTTAGTAATTCCAGGCAAGTTAATGGTTGCTACTGGAGGTTAATTAAAAGGTGGAAGGATGCCCAGAGAATGGAAGGAATGTAGTCCTGGTGAATAAGTCATGGAACAGGAAATGTGAGGAGACCTGGGCTCCAGTACCAGCTCTTCTGCAGAGTTGGTACCTGTTTGCTCTGTCGTCTTGCTTGTCTGTGGAATAAAGCTAAAAATTTTGCCTCTGCTCTGGAGTATTTGGCACTTATGGATGAAAGGATCTATGCAACTGCTATGCAAATCTTACAAATTGCTCTTCATATTGTGGGGGACTGTCTCACTTCAGATATAAGCTCTGAAAGTCCATCAAAAAAATCTTCACAGCTAGGTGAAATTATTTGGAAAGGAGTAGCAGGATTTCAGATCCAGGGAAGCTATAACACTATTACTGTAGCATTTCAGTTCCTCGATCATTGTACAAAGAGGACTTGATTTTGAAAGTTGCCAGGGGTTGCCAGGCAGCAGAAAGAAACGAGAACAGTATTACAATTAACGGAGGTAACATTATTAAAACTAATGGGCAATATGATTGTACGACTAGTACTTAGGTATTTACTCTAAGTTGTGCATCTTTTGCTGAGGGGAAGCAACGGAAGGTGCAATGGCTCAGCAGCTGGTTAGAAAGGTGCTTTTTCTGAGAGTTTTGTCTGCTGGTGGAAGTAAAAGCCACATATAACCCCCAAAGCATGAGGGGATGAGTTCCAGGCTGGTCTGCTGGATTGCTGTGTGCCAGCAGCACTTTTTGTGGATATCTGGTATAGCCCTTCGGAGGAGGGGTTCTGACTCTGCTCAATTTTACATATATACATATGATAAAGCTGTATTTTTAGTAAACTCGTCTTCTGTTTAACCACAAAGATGTGGGTTATTTTTGCTTGACAGTCAGCTGTTAGCTATCTCTGCTGATGGGGATTATCCCATTGAAGAGGTTTGGGGTTTTTTATTGTTCGGTTTGTTTGGCTTTAAAATCTTTCATGCCTAAGTTACCCTAAGGAAAAGTCTTAAGACAGCAAGTACATAAATACCAAATGGTATAAATAATGTGGTATGTCCTCCAAATCCAGATGGGAACATGTCAGGAGGAAGAGATCAGCCGCGGGTGTTTGTATATGAGCATTCAAACAGGTAAAATCATGTCTCTTTCCAGTCAACTTCGTTTTCTTCCAGGTAGAGGTTTTCTGGTTGGTATTCTGTGACCAGGAGAGTGGGCAGTTCTGTCACATCAGCCCTGTGGCTGCTGGCATCAGGAGGAGGTTTCTGGTACTGGTGTGTCCCACACCAGCCAAGCACTGGTTTAGCTTCCCCTCTCTGGGAAGATTTCCCACCACTTCTGATAGGGCACCACCCTGTTGAAGTTCTGGCTGAGGGACAGTATGAGACAAACATCACCGAGAACAAGGCTACTAGATCCTTGTTGGTTTCAACCTGTACAGCTGATTTTCCTCTCAGCAGGAAGTCAGTCTGGCTTGTCTTAAACTAGGTTTCTTGGGGCAGCTCAATTTAGTATTACTTCTTGGCATCCCTCACCTACAACTCGAGAAGAGCATGTCTCAGTGTTTAGATTTTTGTAAAGCTTTTTGAGACTTGTCTAGATTAAAAGGTGATAATAACCAAGTGTTGCTAAGGTAGTTTCCATTGTTTTAAATGCTGATGTCCCTCTTTCATGGAAAATCCCTGGAAGTTCAGTTTGTTAGTGAAGAAATGCATTAAAAATGCAGTAGTTAAATAGTACAGGCAATAAATACATTTAAGCAGATATACCTCTGAATTTCTTATGCAAACATTGTGTGACAGTATGAATTGGGTACCTTATATGTCTTTGTGTGCCTGTCTATGCAAGTACCTTTATGGTACCTGTTGCTGCAAGTAATCTTATCCATATGCAGTATTTGCATATGCCAATTTGTTCATGCACAGAAAGCATTCTTCCCTGTCTGGAATCTTTGCCCAAATTGTACTCTCGCTTTTAATGCTTTCATTGAAGATTGTAGAGGAGTGAAAGGTAAAGAATTGCTCCAGGAACTCATATTCAGAAACTGCATAAAAATACAGAAGAAACATGAATTTCTGTGGATGTGTTAGTAGAAAAGAACTCTGAGCTGTGAGAGCCTGGGGGCCAGAAGCATGTGTACTCAGGAGGGTAATGCTGGGCTGCTGGGGAAGGTGCACATCAGGCCAGCTGGAGCATGGAACCGCAGCCAGTGCCAGCAGTGTGAGGACAGGGGACAGATCTCAGCTAGCAGATCTGTGCTGTTCCAGCATGTTCAGCGTGTCTGCACCTCCTCCAGTCACACTGCACTTGCCTTTGCATGACAGCCTGCAGGCCAGTCCCTGACAGACGCATGGCCAGGCTGAACTGGACTGTCAGCCCCAGAAAGCATCAGCAAAAAAGCAGACAACAGCAGTTGTGATCTTGCAGAAGGTGACCCAGGCATCTTTCATGACTTCTGTACTCATGAGATTTATCTGCCCTTATCTAAAAATCACTAATTTTAAAATCCCAAAAGGGAGGGTGACAAAAGAATCAGATGACTGGTGTTCTTGCAGCGGTGATGTATTGCCCGATTTACTTTTATAGATCACGTATTGCTCATGCCAGCACGAGGACTGATTTCAGTGGTAGAGGCAGAAAGGGTTATTGTCACCTTTTGGCAAGGGTATGGTTCTTAAATCCTACATACGGTCCATTTAGTGAGTTTCAGTGAGAATTCAGCAGTGTGTAAGACCTGCCAAGAGTTTTTGTGCTGGAGGAGTATGGGTTGGCAGGATCAGCCCTAACACGTTAAGTGCTGTTTATGATACTATTATTGCTTTGTGAATTCATTTCCCGCAGAGACAGACTGGAGATGCAATGTTCAGATTCAAACTTCCTCTGTGCTCTGGGGTGTCAGCTCCATGGTTGAGATTTGGGCCCATGTCAAACTCGTAGTTATTAACAGCACTACCCAGTGTCATGTTTATAGACTGTACCATAAACTGCACGGAGAATGCAAATGGTTGATTTTCATGAAAAGGCTAGGAAGAAGTTGTTTTCAAGAATAAAGGGGACATAATCACCCTTTGTAGGTAAGATATGTTATTTACACTATGGGGTTTCATGTCAGTACACTTTAAGTAAGTTGCTTGGCTGAACTTGTTATCTTGCTGCCAAGAACGGAAGTGAGAGAGAAGAGCCAGTGAGAATTATTGGACTCTACACTCCAAACTTACATCATGTAAACATTTATAACATGACTTTTATTTTCAGCATTGACCATTCCGGTGGGGGCCTCTTCATTGCTTTATTGCTGGCAGACTGCTTTTGATGGTGCTCTCTGGCTGCTCTGGGGGATGCAGCAGGCCAGCTGTATTTGGGGACTGTGCAGTATTTGCAACACGTGCAGCAGAACTTGAGGTCGTGCCTCCCTCCCAGGTTCCCAGCCACCCCTGGCTGCCTGGGACTGACCACTTCCCTGTGCCCCTGCTGCTGGTGCTGACTTGTGGAGAGGGATGGTCCCTCCCTGCTTCCTCAGCACAGCGGTGGAATCGATAATTGTGCAGGGGAGAGAGAAAGAGGTGGACTCTTCCCTTTCTCCTTACTCACACAGCTACGAAAAAGGATATAAAATCCAAGTATGTTATTTTCCATGGAAGAATAGCAGCAGTAACAGCTTGCAGCATACCTGGTGACATCTACCTGGGGACAGGAAGGGGTCTTTCATTACAGCCCAGCCTTCCTGCCGGTGTTGGTAGTGCTCTTATTTGCCATGGTATCAAGATATGTTCTTCCCAAATCACTTAAGTTCCAGTTAAGAATGAAATGCCTAATCCAGACAAGTTACTCATTTCTTTCAGATGCATGCTGTCTGTAAAGAAACACAGAGCCATAGGGAAGAGGAGAATAATTTGGGTTTCTTCCTTCCTGCAGTTTCCAGATTTCTGATGATGTTGGAAGTATCTGACCCAGTGCAATTCTGTGGGTGAACTCCTGAAGTTTTTCTTTGCATTTGTTGCAGTTCATCAGTTTGTACATTCAGGCTGCAGCCACAGCTTAGTTTATATGTGAGTTTTGTTTGTTGTTGTTGTTTTTCAGAGCCCCTTAATGCTCCTCGCTGACCCTTTTATAAGCTATAACTTTTGCTCACACTCCATAAGTCAGGGAGTCTTTAGTAAAAGAGCCTATCAAGAAAAAAAATCTGGGATGCTTTCCAGGCAAAGGCATGTATAATAGAGAATTCTGGCAGTTTTTCATCTGGCACTAATTTATTATTTCAAGCTGGCTTGCTCTTGAGATTATAATAAACAGTATTTTACATCTAACAAATCACTTTTAATATCTCTGACCTTGACAATGGGTATCTAGTATGGGTTTAAAAGAAAAGGCTCTACCCAGAAATACAGTGGGTCACAAACTGATGTAATCATTGTTCTTCCTTACGTTTCAGTGTTTTCAGTGAAATTAAAGATATGTGGAAAAATAGGTTGTTTTGAGACATCTATCTCCAGCAATGCTAGGTTTTGGAGAGTATAGTCTTTATGTTTAGTCTAAAAGGATTTGAACGACGTAATCATGGGAGAAGATACTGGGTTCAATGCAGTGAAGGCAGGGTTTTGATGAAGTCAGGAAGTGGCTGCGCGTACAAAGAAGTATCACCACACTTAAAGGGTGTTTAGATGCAAGTTGCATTTGTTCTTGCCTTTCTTATCCCAAAGAGAAAAAGGTGGTTCTTCCTTCTAGTAAAAACCCTCATAGCCCCCCAAAAGAGAGCCATGTCAGGTTCTCTGTGCCGCTGGGACTTGCTGCCTTTCTTGTCTAAGAGGGGTGGTCTCTAGGGAACTGCCAGCCCCTTGCCTGGGTGGGAGGAAGGGTGAGAAGGTGAAGCACACCTCGGTCACAGAGCAGCAGGAGCCGCTCGCTCCATGGCCCAAGCAACAGTTTCACTCTTTGACTCCTGCTTCTTACAATGGGTGCTGCCCTTGAGCACTTCAGATTTAATAAAACACAATACTGGTCACTAAGCAGAGGTTTTAAATCCTTTCCAGTTTCCATCATTTGCATTTTTAAGTTCTAAAGCAATTAGGGTGAACGTAACATGGGTAGATGCTTTGCATCACTTACAAGCATTTGCTACCCATGCTACACACACAGAGTGTGTCTGTTCCCATTGTGATTGGGGCTGTCTTACAGTTTTCTTTTATCAATAAAGTGACTACCACTTGAATGGTCATAACTAGCAGAGGCTTAAAGAAATGACTTCTTATTTGTGTAATGCTATTAGTAACCCTGCTCCCAGGAATGCCAACCCACTGTTTGTCTTAATAGCCTGCACCTGACTTCAAAGCTTACTGAAATTAACCTTATTAGTTCTGCTCATGTTGTTATTATGCAGACACCTGTTCAATGATGGGTCTTGTACTCTTCTCCCTCTTTTTTTTCTTTCCACCTTCCTTCCTTTCTCCAACCCTTAAGGTGAAACTTGGCTCTGCTGTGAAGTCCTGTAATCTCAAAAGTTGGGAGTTGCTAGCTCTGTTCGTGCCCTGCCACTGCTGGTGTGTTCTTCTAAGGCATGAAGGTGGGGAGAGGTTCCCAAAATAAATGGTGAATGTTTATTGCAGAATATTAGGCAGCCCTTTCTATCATGTTAATGCTTTAGTGATTAGATTAGTTTGGTATTGCTTCTCTTCAGCATTTCCTTCCAACAACTTAAATATTTGCACGTGTGGGTATTTAAAAATACATTTGCAAAGATGTCTTTGATACAAAACCAGAATGACGTAAGAAAGTGTCCTTGGTTTATTATTCTGGAGGATAAATAGAGCTTTCTAACCATGTAAATTTAAGGTTGTCTGGATATGTTATTATAGGACTTTGAGAGAAGTTGTGACAGTTGGTAATAGCTCTCCAACTATTAACCATTTCTTAGTTAACCTGTGTAACAGAGGGGAACTAGCTGACCTTCTCTAGCTCTCATCACAGGGGGCCCAAAAGTTTTGCTTCAGCAACTCTGCAGTCAGGGATGTGTGCAACATGAACGTGCTCAAAGAATTGAGAGAGCAATTGATCACGATTTTTTTTTTTTTATCATGGGGATGTTGGATAAATCCTGTGTGTCTCATTGATGCACACAGTCCTTTGAAGCCAGGAGATTGATTGCATGAGCAGAAATTGGTTGAATGTATACAAAGTGACATGAACATTTACAGTGCTAAATAGAGGAATTGGAATAATTGTAAAATATGCAGACAGCTAGTCATGTTGGGCAGCCCCAGTCTGGTCTTTGAGGCAAAGAAATCAGCCTTCTGTCTCAGCTGTTGAGCTAAAGTTAGTCAAACACTTGTACTATGTGAATGCACAGCAAAAAATAGCTCTTTAAAGAAACAATTTAGCTAAAAATGTGCCAGATGTTCAGAATGAAATACCAGTTATCCAATTTTCTCATGAAAAGTTAATCTCCTCTTCTATTTAAGCCATGCTGTGTTATGTGAGGTTATACTGGAGTACAGCGTGGAGGGATGGAGCGTGCCATATTGTCAGCAATACAATGAAATAGCTTATATTTGAATGGAGAAACACATTTTCAGATTTGTTGCCAGGAAGATTTGCACATTTTGTTTCATTGGGAAAGTCGACCAGATCTCACAAGACGTGCTGTTGAAGAACAAATTGAAGTTGACTGGGGCCAACGCCATAATATCTTTCCTCAAAGTACAGCCTACATGTTAATTAACATTTGTAAAGCACTTGAAGGTGCTGGATAAAAGGCAGCAGAGTACGAAGTTGTTGCTATGATTAATTATCACATTGGACATGTGAAGTGCTATATTAGAGTGGTACAGACTATTATTTATTAATTGTTGCTTTTGCCTGTGGTCTCCTTTGTTCCATCCTTTACCTACTGTGTTACTGCCCTTAGGAATCACGTTCTTTGGGCTGGAAGGGAATGCTTTGACCCCTTTGGCAAAGGCCATAGGCTTCCATCAAGCCGTACCAGCAGGAAAACGGTATCTTCTGGTTGGGTACCAAAGCATCTGGCCTCGATTTAAAGGCTCCAGTGCCATGTCCCTAACAACTTGGTTAATTACCTGCATGGCATGTATTCTGCCTGTTAAAAATTTCTGCTCCTTTGTGTCCTGTTGTGCTTTTGTCCTACAGTCCTACTGCAATAGCCAGTTAAAATTTAAGAAGCAAATTTTCCAATTTAGCAAGTGGGTCCCTATGTGAATGCAAGTGGTCATCAAGGGGGTAATAATCTACTCTGGACCTGTGAGACTGGATCTTCTTGCTAAGAACAGGGATCATATTCATTGAAATACAGCTCATTCTCATGACCCTTGGTCTCCACACTAGAAAACCTCTCACTAACTCAGTATAGTGTGGCTTTTCGGCTTTTCAGGAAACTAGATTATGGACAGAAGAGCCCAGTCGATGCTCCCAATAGGCCTATAGCTTTTCTGAAGTGAGCTTTGGCAGAAACAATTAAGGGTGAAACTATTGGAAGGAAAAATGGCTGATTTAGTCAAGCAGAAATGCCACTTTCACGTTGTCTGAGTGGGTTGGGACTAGTGGTGAGAGGGTCCATGTGCCACTGTGGTCACTGTTGGTGCTGGGGAGGAGATCTGGGCTGAGCAGACCTGCCCTGTCTGGGCTCCCTTCAATCTGTCCCACTGAGCGTGGGCTCCCATTGCCCAGTCTGTCCTTACCCCTACCCAGCCAAGTAATTCTTTATTTTTTTTTTTGTTTGTTTGCAAATGACTGTGGCCTTTTTTGAATACGTTGCTCTTCAGAGGTGAAAGCTCTTTTGCTAACCCACAGGTGTTGGACAAGCTCTACCCATGCCTTGTGTGTCTAAATCAATGGAGATTTCTATACAGAGCATCACCAGAAGGAACACAGGAGCATGGGGAGCCCATGGGTACCACTCCCCCCTCGCTGCTGATGGGGCTGTGTGGCTCCTCGGGCACCCTCCCCTGGGGCCTGGTCATCACTGTGTCTGCAGCAGGTCTTATAAATACAGACAGAGAGGAGAGGAGAAAAAACAATGCAGTGCTAAAAGATTAAACAATGGCGTAATTAATTAGTTGCTATTGATGAATTTGATTATGCCTACAAACACCTTTAATTCCTTAAAAGCTGTTGCAGAGACAGATGTAAAGTCTCAACCTGTGGAAACGGAGAAAATTCTTGGATTGCCTCTCCCTTGCCTGTGTCTTCAAAAGCTATTTCTAATCTTGCACAGGCTGTTAATGTGGAGATAGTAGCAGTTATGAAACCTGGGCTAGACTCCAGATATGCTGTATCAAAGTGTAGCATGAAAAGGAAATCGATAGTCACTCCTCACAGAAAGTTATGCCAGAATTGTCCAGCATGGTCTAGATTAATCAAAGCCATAACAGCTTTTTTTCATTAGTGGAACATTAACAAGTAAACAACATTCCTGTTTTGTTATTTAGTTGCACTAACCTTTTTCAACAGCTAAGCCCAGTGATAAGTTTGGATTTTCTCTGTTTATAGAAAACTAGTTCATCAGCAGATAATAGTACAGTTCAGTATTTATGGAGTGCTGGCTTTCTGGAAATGGAGGAAACTGGAAGTTATTACTAAAGAGTTCATTAAAATGTAAACAGAAGTGAGGAGACCGCACTGACAGTATTTATTTATATATTTATTTGTTTGCTATCGCCTGGCTGTGCAGTGCTGTCCCCTGTGGCATGGACACGGGAGCTGTTCTGGGCAGAAGCATTTCTGTCACCCCCGAAGGGAGGTGGCTGCAGCAGTGTGTAATGTCCCTGTTCAGGGACATGTCGGTGTAAGGATGCGATGGAACACAGCGTCTGCCTCAGCAGGACCTCCCTTCTGATCGGGATATATGTCTGTGTTAAAACTAGAACTGCTCTGTTTTTGTGGTGTCTGTTGTGATATTTGAAAGACGTTATGACAAGGGGGAGGCTGTTTTATGAATGACCAGGAGGGTTCCCATCAAGTTGAACACTTTTGGATTGCTTTGATTTAATAGACCAATAGCTGGTGTGTTCTGAGAACCAAACAGATATATTTTAGCTGATAGATAAGCCTAGTGGCACACATCAGAAGGGGACAAACTACTTGGCCCACCACAGTGAGGAAAAAAAACCCCAAACTTGTTCTACAGAGTTTATTATATGGATAAGTGAGAGCACTCTTACACATAATTAGATGGTGAGCCATACGCATTTTAGCTATTGTTTCTAAAATTAACTTCCTGGGTGGTGTTGCTGTTGCCTTTGTGAGGAAGGGCTTGGATGAGCAGAAGATGGCAGAAGAGCACAGAGAAGGGAGAGGAGGGAAGATCAAGCATGTCCTGAGCATAAGGAAGCTGCCTGGAAGCCACAAGGCAAAGACCGGGGAAGGGTGCACAGCTCGTGTGGTTGATCTCAGAAGTTTCTGTGTTCTTCCACAGAGCTGAAGCACGAGTGGTGACGTCTGGCAGGCTGTAGCCAAGTGCGATATCTCAAGATTATGTTCTTCTAAGTAAGAGAAATGCAAAAGTTTCAGCTTGCTTAACGTGGAAGTGGAGATCCTCTCTGGTTTGATGGGAGTTTCGGATGTCCTGTGGTGCTGTCCCTCTGTGGGAAGGTTCGTCTTGATGTGAGTGGCCGGGGGCTTTGTGCCTGTCGTCTTGTGATTCCCAGGACAGGTGGATCTTTCCCTGGGATTCCAGAGCTTGCAGCATTTCTTTGGTATTCATTGTATACAGCTTTAAAAGTGCTTTTGGATGAAAAGTGCTATGCAAATACAAAAGATTGATAATTAAGATTGTGTTAATGTGTAGTAATTGTGCATAATGCTGTGCACCACAGGAATCCCTATTTTGGGCTGACTGGTCTATCTTTTTTTTTTCAAAGATACAGGTTAATTATGAGATTCATAACCATAACTGCAATTATCACAGGATAGGCAATCCTATTGACATACATAAAAATGATTTAATAAATCACAATGGCTTTTGGCTTATTTAGCCTGTCATGAAAACTTATCACAAATCTTGTGTTTCCTAAGTTTGTAGTTCCCATGGATCACCACAAGTTACATGAATATAGTGTCCTGCAAAGGGCTCAAGGCATTCCTCAGCAGTGTGGTTGTTACTGATTGTGCTAATAATGTGTTGTGGGACCAAGCTGTGATGTGTTTCAAGAGGATATTAGAATATGTTAAAGATAAATAACTAGAGGAATCCCAATTTTTTACTGGAGGTATAAAAGAGGCAAGAGATGGTTTAAAGCAATACGTGAGCCATATGTTTTATCTTTGTTGTGTACCACAGCTGATGTGAAGTCCTGAAGATGGTATTACGATTACTTTGCACACAGAGGCTCCACTCTGTTAAAGCTGTAAAGGTCCACGCTCTCCCACAACTGGTCCTCTTGGACTCCCTGGGCCACTCGTGTGGGTGAGCCTGAATAGGGCTGCCACCTCGGTGTGTTCCTCTGTCCCTTGGTTGAAGTACTCTTGATTATTGACCAGAGAGCTCTGCTGTCACACTGAGTCGTGACTGGCTCAACGTAACCTTTGAATACTTTTCAGGTAAACAAAAGAGTATAAAAAGAACAAAAAGCACACCTGTAAGTCAGTGTGGCTCAGGATGAAGCTGCTAGAAATAGTAGTATGTTGTTTTTATCTCCATTAGGAACTGAAAAAGTGGGCCAAGGAACTGTAAAGAAGATCCTGGTTAGCCAACTGAAGTCTTTGCCGAGTGGTATTTCACTGCAAGGTCTCTGGAGGGTTTTACTGTTGTGGTTACTCAGACTGAATGATTTTGAACTTACGTATGGACGAAGAATGAGATGAATGAATGAAATCATGCTTGCATCTGCCTAATTAATTTCATTTTGTAACAGAACTACATATTTTTATACACAGTTGTGAGAGAATAACTGAGCATTGCTGAAGAACCTGCTTAACCTGAGGGTGTGCTCACAGCTACAGCAGGGTTTATGCAGATATCTTCAGATCTGGTTTAGGATCAAAGCAAACCCTGGTAACCCCACCACATTCAGAGTGAAATGAGGGAGGGAAAAGAGAATGTTGCCAAGAGAAAATCTGAATTCTGGCAATTCTGAATCTTAAATGTAGGTGGAAGATAGTAGATAAGAAGGCGTGGTAGAAATCAAGTGAGTCCTCCTACTCCTGTAATGCAGTGGAAGAAATCATGTGTCATGTACTCTGGATGCCTGTGGTGCCAGAAAGAATAGGGTGGGGATAGCTCTTCCTCTTTAGATCTGATTTTTCCTTTTTCAGCTTTCCTGCCTTTTATTTTGGCTGCTCCTTGCAGTTTCCCCACTGCTGATCCCCAAATTCTCCTGAAGCTTCCTGTGTCTCACAGCCAAAAGACTGCTGTTTCTGTTCCTGTCTCTTTTTTTAGATCTATACAAGAAATCAATTTTTGGCTTGGTCACAAGGCGAAACAATAATAATGATAATGGTAATTGCATTAAATTACAGTTTTTCTTTACCAAACTGAAAACCACATGAATTGTTGCTGTTTTTCAGGTGAAAATCTCCTTTCGTTCCAAACATTTCAAACAGGTTTTTTGTAAGCTTTTCTTATCCAAGTTGCCCAGCAGTTAAAGAGGCTGCTCTGGATTACAAATGTTTCATTCCTGTTCTGTCTGAGATAATTGGAAGCAACATCTTCTAAGAGAGCACGCATCTGCCCTCACTTGGGATGTAGTCTGGGCTCCCTTGATTGCTCTCAATCTGTCCTTTGGTCACAGTTCCACTCTGCAGAATTTCTTAAATACCCACTATTCAGCAGCTTCAAATTTTCATCAGTCTTGTCAACAACCAGGTAATGGAGTAACTGTCTCCTTGCTCCCTCATCATCACACATGCTGAATAAAAGTATTTCTTACAGAATGAAATAGATTAACTTAAGAGACTGCTCCATCCTGCCCTCCCTGCTTGATACACCCCTCACAATGCCCCAGGGTAAGGCACTTCCAGAAATGTTGGTTGAGATGCCATCAGCCAGAACAGGCGGCTGATCCCACACAACCTGAGCAAGCATGCTGACAGCCCAGCTTTGGTGACAGGGGGTTGACTCTACCACTTCCTCAGGCAGTTTTGTGAATCTTCTCCCCCCACCAGCCCCTGCTAACTCTCTCGAGATGAAACTAGTTGACCACCTAATGGTTTTGGGATGACTAAAACAGCATTTCCCAGTAAATTCACCCTCCTCCACGCTACTGCTGACCATGCTCCTTTGTGGCATTCTTGTGTCTTTAGCATGTCTCTCCATTCTTTCTTCCTCCTCTTTATATTCCCTTTTCCTGGCTCTGTTCTTCCCCATTTGTGTGCCCTTTTGAGTTGCCTGCCCACCCCTTCTTTCCAATGTGACTGCTCTTTGCTCTGAAGTTCCCACCTCTGTGGCCCAAGTCAGTAGGACACACAGCTCTTCAGGGCTGGGCTGGGCCATAATACCTGAGATCTCGTCAAATGAGTTGCCCTTAGTGAAAGGAAGCACAATGTGTAGGCCACGGAGCAGATGAGTTCACCTGGGAAAAACGTTTTCCTCTCATGACTGTGCTGGTCTGTTTTGCTAACATCACACCTCCTGGCTCTGTGGTGATAAGTGTAGTATATATAGTGCCCTCCGTGGCTCTATGGTCTTGTACTGGGGCATTCTTAGACATTAGGATTCTGTGAGGAAGGTGCAGTGCAACATCTGCTTCCTTCTCTTGTTTTCTCCAGAGCGGTTCATGGGGGATGCCGTCTAACAATTCCAGTGTATTAGTAAGAACAAGTGGGGGTACCACAAGGTTGTCTTCCCTTTCTTTCAACAGCAGCAGCTCGGGCTGCCCAGACCTACCTCTGCTTCAAGCGTGGTACAGTGGAAAGTCATCCTGGTGCTGCCAAAGCAGAAGCTACGAATGTGCTCCTCCAGGTAGCTCATTCTGAGGCTCAGCTCGAGTGAGGAAGGGGCTAATGCTCCCCTGTGAGCACCCTGGCTCTGAGCTGCTGCTGGTGGCTCTCTAGGGTTGTGCTGGTGACACTGTGGTGAACCAAAGGTGCACATATTGGGCATAAAGTAATTTAAAAGATGTGTTCCCTCTTCCCCCTGCTCGTTCCCTACACAAACGCGGCATTGCTCTGTTTCAGTGTGTCTGGGTGCTGTGCTCATGAATGACGAGAACCTGAATTCCCATTGGCAATACAAACTTGACATAAAAATGTTCTGAGACACTTCAATTCCTTTCTGAATTGTCTTTAACATGTTGTAAAATTGGTTCTAGGTTTGGGCTTTGGGGATCAAAGGTAAAACGTATCTATTTTAAGCTCACAGCTACTGTGTGGTTTTGGAAAACAAAAGCAAAGGATCTGTTTGAAACTATTTTCCTTTAATCTGTGTCAGCAGTAAGGAATTGATACCAAGCTGCACCAGGCAAGAAGAGCCAATATCTTGCCACTGATGCATAAACTGGTCTTGTGGTGATACCCTCCACCTACAGTGCCTGTTGTAGACGTCGAAGGTGAACAGCAGAGATCAAGTCAGCTGGAGTTAATTTTATCCATTTAATCAATTATCTCCTGTAGGCTGGGAGTGCTTTTCTTTTGTATTTGAACAGAGTCCAAATCAATAAGGATCTATTTTATAATATCTGCTATCAGAATACAAACATGAATGGAGAGAATTAAGAGAGTTTTTTGACTCTCGTAGCTTTCTAGGTACCCAAACCACCAATCTATTTTAAAGGAGATTACCAAGATTGAGGTGAGAATTCTGCTGAATAATTCAGACTTCTTTTTTTTCCTTGGTGTCCAGGCTTTCTCATTCTTACAGATCTGAAAGTTTGAGTTTTACTGGCTAGCAGAATACCATTTGAATTAACACACTTTAACACACTTCACGCATTCTCCCCTCTCTATGGCATTGAGAGGACTGAAATCTTAAAACTAATATATAAATGAGTACAATTTATGGGGAAAGCATATTTGGGATGCGCTTTTGTTCTGGCAAAAAAGAATGCCTGTCCTCTTTTCCCATACACCATGCGTAAATTGTAGATTTACATTAAACAGGTTAAAAAAAGAGCAGATTTTAAACGCAAGAACAAAACACACAGAAGGAGCTTTAGACTTCACTTGCTATTTCTCTTATTTGTTGCACAACTGAAATAATGACATAAAATTATTATGCAGTTTGTGATTACAACAAACAATAGAGGGAGGTTCTTTATCTGCATATTTCCACAATGAAATGTGAATGCTCTGCAGCTGACTGCTACGGTGTTAACAGCCAGGCATTACTTCTCCCTTAGCCCCTTTAAGTCATTTACTAACTAAGCACAATTTCTCAAGTTTTAAAATTTCAGCTTTTTTCCCAGTTCAGGGATTATCAATCTCTCTGAGCAAATCTATGACCAGCGAATAGTTTTTTTTTTTTAATTCAATAGGAAAAAAAAATACAGAAGTAGCTTGTATGACTTTTAGTGACTACTGCTGTCCCTGAAGTTCTGTCTTGGCCTCCTCAGCTGCCTCTTCCCTGGCCCTGTCTCTGTCAGTGCCCAGAAGCAGATGCTGAGGGAGGAGGGAAAACTGGGCAAATCCAGGTGTTGCGCCCCAGAGTCCCCACCTCCAGCTGCTGGCAGCTCCTTCCCCACTTCTCCCCATGGGAGCCCTGCTGCGGGATTCGTGCTGCAGTCCCCATCCCTCGCCACAGAACTCAGGCACCCAGCAATTCTGTAGGTATAAACTGAGAGCCATAATTGGGTGATTGTCACATATTAGCAACCCCAGAGAATACAAGCGTAATTTTAATGTGCATGATCTGGGTAGCACCCGTGGAAGTACTCCTGGGATGTTTCTAGTACCCTGGTGTCATCGGATGACAGTCAGGGCAGAGTCTGATGTGTGGATGAGCTCACCAGCGTGGTAAGGACACAGGTACTGGTGAGGTGCTTGTCTCTCCTGTGTTCACACTTTCTCACCGTATCAATTCTACCACTGAAGGAAAGTGGAATGTAGCAATGCCCTGCAAGCAAATGAAGAAAAAGGCACTTAATTGTGATCAAGGTGAACAAATGTCCAGCAGAGCATTTCTCCAAGCAGTTAGGGCAGCAGGCAGTGAGAGTCTTCTTACCCTGTCTTTTCTTGCTTCTATTAGTTCCACTTGTCAGTGAAAGGAAATGGGGATGAGGGTGGTGGTGGGTCTTTCAGTGGCTGCATCATAGGCTTCAGTTGGAAGAGTCACCCCCCATGTGTGATGCTTCAGGGCAGGAGTTGTTCACCCTGGGCAAAAGTTGCACCGGGGCAAGGGAAGCTCTTTGTAAGACCATCCAAGTCACACTGGGTTTTGAGCTTCTGCAGCAGTTGGTGTGTATAGACCAGGGGCATGCTGAGCCCAGAACCTGCCCAGGATCATCTCGATTGCAGATGGGATCTCCTGTTTGCTGCCATGATCTGCTCGGGGAGCAGCAGACGGTGGCTCAGTCCCATCCTGTACTGAGTACCTGCTGCCATGGGAAGAAGGCAGGGTGAGCACCTCTCTCTCTGAGCCAAGGGATTATTTCCTGGCTATCCACACTTAATCGAGGTTCAGCATTGCTTGAAATGGAAAAAAGCCTTTGTGCGAGGGAGATGGTGTCATATCCCCTGGTAGGTATCTGTCCCTACTGCTAGGTCCTTTGGTTTTTGTTTCAAATTGTTAATGAAGTCAAGGGGTATCCTGGGCCTATCCAGGGAGTGACTTAGTTTCTGTAGCTGAAGAGCAATCACAAGACAATTTTCTAAAAACAATAGGAGATGAAAGAGGAAGTTTTAACCACTTCCCAGTTGAGAAAACACAATTCTGCTGATTCACGTCTATGCAGAATGATAGGTTTTTTTTTTTTTGCCCAGTCGTTCTCAGATTGCCAAGATTATATTAATATGAGAGTGCAATAGGACACTCCCAGATGTAAAGCCCAGTAATCAAACACATTCTTTACCTATAATTATCTCTTCAAATTTCATCTTAGGTTTCAGTTTTTAGCTTCCCTTCCTGCCATGTTCCTTATACAAATATCCTGGTGTTATTTAAGGATGCTTGGGCAGAAAACCCACATTTACTGGTGCACGACAGATTCTGAAAGGGTGTATCAGCTCTGGCACAGATACCATTCACAGCTCAGGGACTGAGCCTGTGCAGGATGTGAATGTGTCACAATTAGCAGGGTAAATTGAACACCGCCACCATGAGCAAACAGAGGGATGTTCTGGGCTTTGTAAGTTGGCTCTTGAGTCCTTCATAAAAGCAACTGCTGGCCAACCTTTGCCCATTTAACCAAAGGAGATACATCACAAAAAGAGTTCAAGATACAATGAAAATAGTGCTTTCTGTACAAGATACACCCTCTATAAAAGGGGAACTTCAGACATGTTCTCTGCTCACTTTCATAACACTGAAGAAGATGAGGGAAAAAAAATTCTAAATGTATCTAACCTACACAAGCTTTTAAGTAATATCAATTGACGAGTTAGGATTCAATGTATATGGTTTGAAATGCAATGCAGCCACCTCTGTTGTGATTTGGGTTCGCTGACATCAAGAGTAAGGCTGCTATTTGCCCAGTGGGACACTGCTGTGGTTTAGCTGGAGCGTGGCAATTGCTCAGCTCCTGCAGCTGCTGGTGCATCCCTGAGAGCCAGCTTGGAACAGAGAAACGAGCCGTGTGTCCCCTTCCCTGGGAGGGCTGGAGGCTCACGGAGCCCAGAGGAGCAGCTCGGCTACTTCAGTGACAGTGGTGGTTTCTGAGTGGGACAAAGTACCTCTTGTATTGCCTCTGAGTAACCAAGGGACTCTCTTGTACAGATGCTCTCTTGGTCACCTCTCATGTCTTGCGCTGTCATTTGGGTGGGGGCTAAGCCCTTCTCTGACAGCTGGCAGAGCACAAGCTCATATCAGCTCTTATTTTGCACAGGCCTCACTGATAGAGTCAAGGATTAATGGCAGAGTGCAGTTTCCTGGGTCAGCAGGTAGTCCTTTGACTTTCTCACAACCATTTTGAGTGGTGAGAACGGCCACAGACCTTGATCCCATCCCTAGATGTGTCCTCTCTTGTGTCCCCCAGCAGGAGTGGGGCATTTGGTGCTTTCACAGCTTGGGGCAGCTGTGCAGGGATCTGTTCATCTACCTCTTTGTTACTCTGGAAAAAAAAAAAACCCAGGTTTTGCAGCTTATTACTCTGTTTCTATAGCTGTTAGCTTTTCAGTAGCCCCTGTGCAGTGTCTGATCTGCCCCAAAAGAACCCTGGTGGCTAGCTCCACAGCCACTCATTATAGAACAGACTCTGATTTATGCACTAAGATCTTCCTTTGTGCGTGTGCCTGTGCCTCTGCTGGTTTGGTGTGGGGTTTTTTTTTTTTTTCTTTAAAGGTAGTTGTGAATTAGTTTAAATGGGTTAAAAATTAAAGCTTCATGTGAAAACTTCTTAAAACATGAACATTTTCATCTCTCTTAGGTTCTGTTTTCTCATTATACTGTGACTGCAAAGATGTGAAATCAAAAGGGAGTGCAAGGGCTCAGAAATTAAGCAATGGGAAAGCTGAGAATACCAAAGTGATTGCTTGGCTTTAAATATTTAAAATTGTAAATAATACTATAGTAGCTTAAAGTAAAATAGTACATCTAAAATATTTATGTCAACTGATTATTTTTTTTGTCATTTTTTGACAAGTTGTCACTAGTGTGCCTACAGTATTTTAAAAAGATTATTTTAACATAGCACTATTATCAAATTTGACACCTATTTGGATAGAATCATTGAACATCAGAACATCTCGGCAATTACTGAAAATCTACAGATACTAAAAGATGGGACTGGAATAGTCCTTTCTAAGAAACAGATATGGAAGGCATTGTATTGGTTTCCATGGGGACTACTAACAAAATATTGGCAATGAACCTATCGGGGGAGTTCATGGGAAACACTTGCCATAATGGACATTACTTCCTTTTTTTTTGCTTTTAACAATTTCAAAAGCTAAGCATAAAAATACACATTTCATGAGTAAAAAAAAAGAAAGAAATATTTGCATTTATTTTAAGTTACATTATTTGACTAAAAAGAGTTCCACAGTCAGTGCAGGAACTGTAGTTTGTAAAGCTGCTACTTTTTGTAGGCGTTTCTTAATATATCTGTCACAGCTAATGTTAATATTGAGGGTAAACACGAATCAGATTATGCAGCAGAGCATGAAAGTCTTTGCTAACTTGCAGCATTTCATTCAGAAAGAATTTTTTTGTTGTTGTTCATATCAACAGGAATTACAGTAAAACTCCAAGATGTGTAATATTACAACCCTGGAACATTATACAAGCTTGTAAATTCTTATACCCACTACTTGGAATAAAAGAGCAGTTGCATTGCTAGTTACTACTGTGTGCTCAGCACAAACCGGCCGGGTTTGAATGCTGCCAGACTGTGCACTGGTGTGACGTAAGTAGGGCCAAATTTAAGGTACAGCTCTTACAAAACTAAGATTTGGGAATATTTAATTCTCCAGGAGTTCTGTAGAAGTCGAAGGAGCCAAAATAATTTCTGGCAACTGGGATAGATCCTGACACAGAAATGATGTCATTAGCTGGAGTCCTGGGAGAAGGTCTGTCCCCCGCGCTCTGCTGTTCCTGAGATGGCTTTGCAGATACCAGAGGTGCAGAGCCAGCAAAATGAGGTTTAGAGCAACTCGAGTCCTCCTTTCGCCTCAAAGTATTATGTCTCTGTGGGGATATACGTGCATGTCACAGATGTTAATCGAGATTTTTACTGCAAAAGGCTATTTGCAGGACACTTTGAAGTTTTCCGTTATGTGTGTAACCCTTCTGTCTCTCTGCTTCGCTATCCAAGCATTATTCTTCTTTTCTTGACTGATGCTACAATCAGCTGACTAGCCCTCATCTGACTACTAATTTGTGTGGCATTTGGGTAGAATATTTTATATTATGAGAGTCTTTCAAAGTGGTATCGTGATAATATCTGTAATGTATTGTGTATTTTATTGTTAGTGAAATTTTATGTTGCTGTAAAAAAGGGGGTTCTTTTGGGGCAGGATATTCTTTTTTTTTTTCCTGCCAACTAAACAGGAAGATATAACTTTGCTGGTGAAATTATTTGGTTTAAAATAGGATTTTTATTTATTTTTATTAAAACTGCTTGGGAGCATCTCAGCTCTGACGAAGGTCTGTCCAGATGGACAGATATGGAGAGCAGGGCAATGCCAGCGTTGCCCATGACACCACTTATCCCACCCGCACCTCGCCCGTCCTGGGACAGGCTGCTGCTCAGAGAGGGACTCGGGTGCCCATTGGGCTGTCAGAGTAACAAGGTTTATTGAAACTGGCCCCAAAGTCTCTGGCTGGAGAGTGCCTTGGGGAGGGATGCTCAGGAGGGTCCCAGCTCGCAGCAGAGAAGAGGGATCACAATTTGGTTACGGAGCTGGTCCTGTGTGAACTGGAGTAACCTTAGGCACTTGATGCTCTTACAGTACCAACACCCCAGAGACAGCTCTGCCTATCTATGAATATCTACTTAGAATAGTAATACCCACGCTCCACTGCTTTGGACCTTCTAACGAGGTTGTTCTCCGTGCCCAGCCGGCGAGATACAGTAGTGGATCATCTCTCCTATTATGGCGTGGATTCCCCTGCCTGCCCTGAGCTCCTTGGCACAACTGCTCCTGCAGCCCTGGCTGCCCAGCTGCAGGGAGGTGAGCTCCTTGTAGAAGGAAAGAGCCTCTTGCAGGAGGTGAGTCCAGCTTAGGAGGCTCAATTGTCTGTAGATACGTCTCTTTCTTGTCACCCCTTTTTAAAATGACTCCATTTTAGAGTGGCTCTTTCTGTAGTGAAAGCAGAGATAGAAGAGTGAAAACTCTGGGCTTTAGTCCTAATGGTTTCCTGTTTGGACAAATCACTTGTCCTGTGTGCATTTCATTTTGCTTTTGGTTTTCTGCATTTCTTGCTTATAAGTAGCATGTGTTTATCTCGGAAGGGCACTGTTCAAAGTGTGAAATAGTTTCAGTTTCCCAATTGAAAGATCCTATATAATCTTAAAGGATTCTATTTAGCAGTTAATTAAGTTTACAGTTAGACAGGAAAACAACTTTATTTAAACTTTTGGATGTGCAGTTCATACAGCTGTTGAAAGTCCCCCATTTAAAGTAAGGGAACTTCTTGGTTACTTTGCCATTGATTTTATCTGATCAGATCCCACATGGTGAGAGAGCTACGAACACCTCCATGTTCATGCTTTTCCTGATTGTGTCTTGGATTTCCAGGCTTCTGTGATCTGCAAACCAAAGATGTAATTCTCCAAATGGAAGTGCTTTGTGTTCCCATGTGGTCTGGAAACTGTGAAAGCTGTCTTTANCCTTGGAAAATACACTGGAAACCCCAGTAAAAGTTCTTCTTGTGCTCTGTCTTCACCTCAGCCTTCAGCTCTCTGGTTCTCAGCTCAGGCAGTCACTCCTGCTGTCCTCATCTGCACTCTGCTGGGGCCAGCCTCCGGCTCCATGCAACAGCCCCGTTGCTTGCGGAAGGGCTGAGGGACAAAGTGTCACAGCCACGAGTTGAGGGCTGGTTTGCAGTGATGTTTGTGTGGATCCTGGCTTGTGACAGCAGGTCACCCTGCCTGGGCTCTGCAGACTCGTGTCCTGCACACTGCAGCTCTGTGACTGTTTAGCAAAGGCTGCAGTGAGTCTGTCAGCGGGTTTGTTGTCATCTGTAGGTGAAGTGCTGTCCCTCTGCACACCCCGGGTCTTCAGGGAGTGCAGATTTCTCTTGACTGGGGTTCTGGGACTGGGGAGGAAAAGAATAAAACCCGCTGAGGAATGGCTGAAGGCTGGTTTGCAGGAGTGCAGTGTACAGCAATGGTCTAGTCTAGCCCAGGAGAGGGAGCTCACTTTCTAGCCATGGCTGCTGGCACAGCGTGCTGGAGGAGGTCTCTTTTCGCAGCTGATATCCCATGTCTGACTGATTATTCACATATGCTGTCCCCAAAGGAGAGTCATCTTGGGAGTGCAAAACCACTCTCTCAAAACATTGGTTACCTCTGTTCAGTGCAGTAAATACAATTACATGACATATTCTTGACAGGGGAGTATTTATTGTTAATGTAATTTAAGCATTGTTATGTATTGTTTGCCCTCTTCTCCCTCTCTTCTGCCTTTTGCCTATTAAGGAATATTATCAGGATCTGAATTTAGTCATATCTGCACTGCAGTAGATTCTGCTGGTGTTGCCCTGGGGGACAGCAGCGCAGTGACACTCGGCAGTGTGGCTGCAGTGGTCTTTGTGGACTCCTGTGCCTGTATCTTGCTGCCAGCCCCAGGGAGTGCCTGGGCACATGGTGGGTGACGTGATGTGCCCAGGGATCTGGGAAGCAGCTCCTGGAGCCCAGCTGGAGGAGTTTGTCCTCTCCTTCCCCAGCCTCCTGGCACAGTGTCTGCTGTGGGCACCCCCGCTGCAGCGCCTGGGCTGGGCTGACACAGCACAAAAAAACCCCCCCTATTTGTTGAAATGAGTTAATGAATTGGAGAGGAGCAGAAAAGAAAGGAGACGGGTCAGGGTGTTTTATGGGCCTACAGAGGGAAACGTGCAGGCAATTGTGCAGAACATCTGCCCCTGGGCTGTCCTGGGGAGTCACTGGTGCTGGTACCTCCCGCAGACACAAGTCCCCGCAAACAGCGAAGCGGGGGGTGCCCGGGCACGTTAAGGCTCTCTGTGCCCGTCCCAGGACTTGGAACCCCAGTCCCTCCTGGGCCAGGAGTGCCTGTCGAGCCCCCATCCGTGGCTGGCTCCCTCTCTCCATCCTCTCTCACACAAGTTTTAAAGCTGTAATTGTTAAGCAGAGGGCTTTGAAAACCTGCCACGTGTGTAATAGAAAAGTTCAGACCCTAGAAAGAAAATGGAAAGAAAACAAAAAGCACTGGGCTTTTTGTGTCTGGATCACTTGATGAGTTTGATTAATAGTAATCAGTTTTGATCTAGCCTTGTGATACTGGGCACTTGAGGTTGGAGAAAATTTGGACTGTGAAGAGTGGCTCTGGAGCACTGTATTTCTCTCTGCACAGAACCCAGGGTCTCTGAAGACAACAACAGTGCAGAGCAGATGGAATCATTTTTCTGTGTTACTTATTTCAATACAAAGCAACATGGGGAAATTAATATGGAAAATAAAATATCAATTTACCACATTTAACATGAACAGAACATGAAAGCTCAAGAGAAAGGGAAAAAACTTTTTAAGGCTTTGAACATTTTTCATGTTTGTTTCACAATAGGCTCTTGTTAGTAAACAAGTAAAACCAAAGGCAAGAGAAATTCTCCACGTCCTGCTATCTAGTGACAAATTTTGGTGCAGTTTAATGAGGAGTAAGTACACACTGAGGGCTTGACTGTAGCAGGGAAGTGTATTGGCACAGAGCTGGTGCCCCAGCCTTGAGCGATCTGCTGGAGAGGACAACCCAGGGAGCCATCCCTGCTCTCGACGTCTTGAAATGGTCCCACTTGGGACAGGAGTCAGCTCAAACATCCCCAGCCCTGGAAAACACTCAGTAACACTTTAATAGTCCTTTTGAAAACTGTATCCATGAAGACTGGTCTTCTAAAGCCTAGTGGAGTTAATTGCAGCAAACAGTTTATTGAGCTAATTAGGCCAGTTTTTCTGTTAATTATCCATGAAGACTGAGCATTTAGCTAAATTATTTATTTGGAATTATTTGATGAATAGGGTGTGCAAGTGTAGAGAGCTATCTGCCATGGCTATTACTGTAGAATTCACTGTTCACACTCTGTAATTAGCTCAATAAGTCATGTGGGTTTGTTTTGCTGTGATTGGATGTCTCCCAAATTTATAGTTTTCAAGAAAGCTGGGCATATACTGAAGTGAATATGTTTTGGCTGAGTGATCATTTGCATCCCAAAGAGTCACACACGTTAGAAGAGCAGTGCAAAGACACAAGCCTGTCGTGTTTGCTGCTGTTGTGTTCTGTACGCGGCTGTAGATGGGGGATGGCTGCCATCACGCCACAGGTACCCTTCCTTGTGCAGGCCCGAACCCTTCCTCCCCCAGGTAGTGTTGTGCTTTGCAGTTGTTTTATCTCACACGCCTGTTTCACGAAGCCAGCAGTGTCACTCTGTCAATGGTTTGCCACCTTGGGTTGGAGTTTGGCAGATGTCCTTTGCTGTGGAGCATTTTTCCAAGCGAGGAATAGTAGTGACAGCTCTCTGTGATGGGTGTGACTGTACGAGCTGATGCTGGAAGCCCAGTGCCACCAGTGCCATTGAAGACCACCGCTGGCATGTTGTGCTGGTTGGTTTGGTCTCAGTGGCAGGGCCGGTGTTGGCTCGTCGGTGCCCCACGCAGCACGGCAGGAGCGCGCTCCTACTCGTGCTGAATGAAAACCCGCCCTCGTGCTCGGCAGCGGGTACTGACCAAAATGTACCCAATTCCACCAGTCACCTCCTGGAGCTCTGCCCGCCCCAGCACAGCGATGGAGCCACAGGGATACTTTCCCAATTATTCACATCACATAACTGGCCCTTTAAGTTGGGCAATAGGATTCCAGACACCAGTTATGGCAAAAACGCACAATGTTCATCTCCATTATCTCTGTTATTTAAGGCTTTCAGAAAACCACTAACCTTAACTCCTACACTCAGACAAGCACACACTAGCACACAGGGCTAAGCCAACTTTTTAACTCCCAGTCATTAAGGATGTCAAAACATTCTGATATATGATATAAACTCATTATGACTGGATTTTGTTTTTATTAATGTAAGGGTTAGGTTGAGAAGAACAGAAGATTTTTTTTTTAAGCCTCTTACTCCTGAGAGACAATGTGATTTGGTGGTTTAACACTGTCATGTTTTAAAGAGCTTGTTAAGCCCTAATCAGAGCACATTAAGCGCTAACATTTTTAAAGTGCATAATAAGGCCTAAATGTTTTAATAGCATATTAGCTTGTAACATAAACCAAACACAGCCACAGTGTTGTCTTTTTTCCTAGTGTTTTTCCTATAACAGGTTCAAACAAGTAACCGATATACTTTTAGTAACTATTAGAAAGTTGAGGTTTTTTGATTGTCTTCCTATTGAGGGGGGAAAAAAGAAAAGGTTAGGAAATTTCTGTATAAGAAATTGTTTGGAGTGAAATTTTAAAACTAATGCGGCAAACTTTGCTTTGAGAGTTCCCATTGCTGAATGCAGCTGGAGAAAAGGATTGTTTTCAGTGAAATGATCTTTTGTTCAGGGACAATGGTTTTTCTTGAAGTTTTACTGAGATCTGATAATTTTTGAGTCATCTGTGAATGAGAACTGTGGGATGGGCTCTTGCCAGTGATAAAGGTTCATGGAAAATCTGGGGAGGTTTTTTTTTTAGTTTTTTGGGTTTTATTTTTTTAATTTCCTGTGTTTGATTTTGGAAAAGAGGTGCGAGTTCATTGATACCATGGCCCAGCAATTCCTTTTCAGAGGAGAGAAAAGAAAAATTAAAAAAAAAAAAAATAGAAGGAAAGTACAAGGTGCCTGTGAGCATCTCCTTAATTGGTTTGGAACCTCCTGCCGAGTGATCCAGGCGCTCCTACCCCTGGGGTGCTGAGGCACCACCTCTGCCGGCTCACAGCCTCTCCCAGCCCTTGGCAGCACCGGGGCTGCCTCTGGACCTTCATCTGCACCCTGCTCCGGCTGCCTCTGGGCCGTCACTTGTGTCCCCCCACTTTCTGGAGCCGTGGATGAAGTTGTGGCTCTGTCACCGCAGCTCAGGTTAGATCTGGCTGTGCTTGTGACCTCCCTGCCTCAGCAGGGGTGGCAGGAGGAGGAGCAGCAGGGTGCCTTTGGGAGGTAGTTGCCTCTGTGTGGCTGCCCCCTGCTATGTCCCATTGCCCCTTTATGCTGTGGCCTGAAGATGACTGTGGCTGTTCGTGCAGAGGAAGATGAGGGGAGCTGTAGATGGCTGCTGCAGTCACCCCAGCACAGGCAGCGCTCGGTGGCTCCCTGCTCAGAGTGTCCCTCGTGAGGACAGCCTGGAGCCTCAGCAGAGCTTTGGCAAGTGCAGGTCAGCTCTGCTGGAGGTGTGGGCAGGTAAAGAGAGTCCCACAGGAGCCTCCATCTCAAGAAGCGGCAGATGTTTGCTCTCTACAGAAAGTGCTCCTGTCACTGCAGCTCTGACAGGGCTGGTCTGGAGGGAGGCACAGTGTGGGTGAGGATGGTACCAGGCTAATGGCACAGCCTCCCAGAGTGTGCTCAGGGCCCTGCTGCTGCCCTAACCCCTGTGGGGAGTTTTCCCCGCAGCTGGGAAAAAGCCGTGCAAGGCGAGAGGAGCAAGGGGCTCGTCTGCAAGGAACCATGTCCAGGGTGAGTGGTGCGTGGAGGAACTGAGGGAACCACGTGGATCTCGCCTCGTGTCTGAGCACTGCTGCTTTCCTACAGGAATGCCTTCTTGTTTGTTTGTCTGTTTGTTTATTTATCCTACATTGTAGCTGGAAGTAGTTAAAATAAAACACAAAACCCCATCCTTATTCTGGAATAAGACTGACCACAGGGAGGAAGAAGTAATTCTAGTATAAGAGGTTTAACTCTACCAGTGTAATTGTACCATGTAACTGGGAAAGCGTTCCTGTGGAGACAAGCTCAAGTTGGAGAGAGACAAATTCTTAAAGTGCTGTAGACCTCACCTGTAGAAATAACTCTCTGTAATCTCAGACTAATGATTCTCTATTTTTAGTAATTAACTTGTGCCAATAGAAGGAAAGGGCTTCGTGTTTGCATGACTGTATTCTGGCACCAACATGACTGACGCCCTGCAAAACGTGGGACACCTGGGGACAAGCCAGGGCTGAGGACACATGGCTGTACTGGTACTGATGCTGTGGTAGCCTCTGGGTTGGGGGCTGATGCAGAAAATGTACTTCAGGCCTTTAGCTCTTTTTCAAACAGAAGACCACAGGGGAAAACAGTGCAGAAAGTCTGCCTAGGGAGAGAGCTCAGGTTATACCTTGCGCTACGTCTAGGAAGGTCTGGCTCTCCATTCTGTTTCTCCCCAGATCCTTTCCTCAAACCTGTCAGTTTTGACTTCATTTGTCAAAATGAAAAGAATAAAAGAAGAAAAAAAAGTTTTGAGTCTTAGTTTGTCTGCAACTCCCTTGTGAGATTCAAGTACTGCAATTTAGACTACTCTGGCTGAGAGCTACCAGCCCAGGGTGCCTTGCTGTGAGGCAGAGCTTCAGACAGACCCATCTATGTGCCTGTTCTGCTCCTGCCAGGGCAAGAGGAAGAGGAGGTAGTGTGCTGTAAGGGGCTCTGCTCTGTCTTTGTGGCAGAGGGTCACCTGTGTTATGTGACCACAGGAAGGCACCAGGTAGGCAATTTGAGTCCCCAGGGATCAGTACTGGCTGGTGGCTGAAGAGAACTGATGAAACCCTGATGAGGGACAGCATGCTGATTTCCTAAGTACCACTTCTAAAATGTGATAAAATCTGCACTGCATGTTCACCCTTATTATTTGTCCTTTTGTGCTCTGAGGTAGTGTCAGTGTGGAGCAGTGGTTATTATCTTCATGTCTCTGGACAGGAGCCGTGTCATTCCAGAGGCAGGAAGGGACCTGTGAGGTCATCTTATACAAACCCTCCGCTCAAGCAGCGTCACTGAGAGTGGGTTTCCCAGGACCATACCAGACATCTTCTGAATTTTTCCAAGGGTGGAGCTTCTGGAACCTCTCTGGGCAGCCTCTTATCTTTTATGAAAAACATCTGAGCATACCCTGTCCTCTGCCAGCAGCTTTGTGTACACTGTGTTGTTACACCAGCAGCCACAGTTCATCTTGTTGCTGTGACCTGGTGGCTAGAAGGTGGCACTCTTCATATCAGCATTAACCAATAGTGGCATTACGTTGCTGCTGCTTGGATTTCCCTAGGTGAGCAGTTTTTTAAAGCGGGTGTGTTTTTCCTAGTTACTACTTTGTTTTTAAGGAAAACATCTGACCTATGCTAGGATGGCATTGGTAGGTTCGATTCTTGAGATCATCAAATACTTGTGGGTTGTCTCAGTGTGACTGTAGGCCTGCTTTGGCAACTTGCTCTGTAGCTAAAACTTCAGCATACGAAGCACACAAATTAAGACACCAGAGAACCTAGAATCTAGTTTGTTACACACGTCAGCGCCAAGCAATTTACCATACTTCATGGCTCCTGAGAAACTGCCTTTTCAGTTTAGAAGGAAACTCGGGATAGATTATGCAAAGACTACAATTGATAGACTGTGAAGTGTGGTTTTGTTTCGTTTTCATAGGTGGGTGGTATGGCTGCCTGGGATGGGGGCAGCTCAGTTGTCTGGAGAAGTTGTCTAAAGAAGTATTTGTGAGTTCCTGGGAAAGAAGGCTTAAAAAGGGATAGTGTGAAAGATTAGGAGAACCTGTTTGAGAGCCCAGCTGCTTTCTGTATGGCGTATGCCACACAGAGATCAACATTTCTAAGCTGATGGAGTATTTGGAGCATTTTCAAAGTCTACAAAAGCCATGTATGAAAGTGCTTTAAGTGAGGTCTACAGGGGCTGTGGAGCAGCGTTGCACATGGTGTGTGTTCCTGGATTAACTGTACTCTTGAGGATGAGCCAACCTTACCTGCCCATAGCCCTTCTGGTTGCAATAGGAGCACTTGTGGATGCCGACTGCTCTGTCTGTGTTTTGACAGGTATTTGCTGCTCTCTCTTGCGCAGTTGCCTGCAGGTCACAGGGACTGTTTTTGCAGAATGCAATAGATACGTCTGCCCAAGAAGAACGGCTCACACGCTCCTCTGCTTGTACGCTGAGCTGACGGGGTGCGAGTACAAACACATTAGCACAGTACTAAGCCCCAGCTAATATACCTGCCTCATTAGCAGGGCTTATCGACTGGGATTCAGCACCGTGCTGAAATCTGTGTGGTTTCTAAAGTTCAGGTAACGTCTGGCTGGCAGAGAGAGCCGGCAGAGAATTCCCATGCCTGTTACTCTATGCAGATGTCTCCTGTGAATAAAACACCTGAGGAGACCGGCTTAGTGTTACTGGGACAATATTTGGGATGCTTTTTCGTTTAACCTCTGATTATTTTATTTAAAATGTGAGAATGTGTTTTAGGGTGTGTGTTCAGTTTCAGTGCAAGAACTGATGAAAAAGACAAACAAGCAGCAGGGGGAAGACATAATAAAAGCTTGGGCAGATGTTTGTAAATATTAAATTTTAAAAGACCTATGTAATTGTCTTACATATGTATCTTCAGGAACCCAGTAGTTTTATCTAGCTTGGCACAGACTTGAAAACCTTCAGTGGTGGAAATGAAATTAGATTTGATTACTTTTTAACATGTATTTTCAATTTATTAGTATAGACAAAAATCACACTGGGGTAGTTATTGAATTTGGCAAATGAGCCTAACTTTTGCAGGCATCACTTACAAAGATGAAAGCGTGTGGCCCAGGATAAAAAATGAGGAGACCATGGCATGATATGAAATGATGAAGCTTCCACAGAGTCACAGAGCAGCTGGGGTTGGCAGGGACCTGTGGGGATGGAGTCCAGCCTCTGCCAGAGCAGGGTCATCTGGAGCAGGGTGGGCAGCATCGTATCCAATGCGAACACCCGCTTAGAAGGCCATTTCATGCCAGGTTAAATGATTGAATCTCTTCCAGTGCACTTAAATATATAAAACATTTTGGCAGAATGAGTTGATGGGTAGAGATGGAAGAGCATCATAACTCCTAATTTGTGTCAACAAGTTGCTGCTTTTATAAAATGTGAGGAGTTTAGGTGAAGTGTGCTCCTTTTCAGGCAGTGTATAGGACTGTAATGGCTTGTAATAGAGTGCAAGTTCTCTTTTTTTCTTGGAACAAAAATGTTGATGTGAAATTCAAAACTCCTTTCAGATGCCTGCTGGGCTGGCAGGATGTCAAGTTGTTTGGCTTGACTGTTTCTTTCACTCCCTTCACATTGTTTACAGACAACATACTCAACTCCAACTGACTGTATTTAAATATCAACTAATTATGTGCAAGAGGATTAGGAAAAGGGCACCACACCAAAGACTCTCCATGCCTTAGACTGGTCAGGAATAGACCTTGCTGCAGGCAAATCACAAAGTACTGTCCTAAGCAAAGTGCGTGGGACAGAGAAAGAAGGTAGGAAGAGACAGAAGTGCTTTCAGCCAGTGCTTTCTGGCACGTGATTAGAACTGAGGCAGTGGGTGACTCCCAGCATTTGCCTCTAGTTGCATACAGTGATGTGGAAGGTCTTTTGGAGGCACTGTGTTTGCCAAACCCAAGGAGGTGGGACACTTCCCGGGGTATGTTTTAGTTAGAGAACATCAGTGCTGTGCTGCCAGCCTGGGCCTGAGACTTGGTCCCTCTGCTATCCCTGTAGGGCTTTCTCAATTTAGGTATCGAGCTGGTTTAAGCACAGGTTGGCTGTGGTGTGTGCCTGTAACGTGGGCTGGGANAAGCTGGTTTAAGCACAGTTTGGCTGTGGTGTGTGCCCAGGTGTGCCTGTAACGTGGGCTGGGACTTGTGCACCTTATGGTCAGACTAAATCATTCAAGGGCTGTCGGTCTTGTGAAGCCCTTGCTGTTGTGTTCTTGGAGAACAGGCAGGTTCTCCTGCAGCTGGGCTATCTCTCTGGAGAGGAGCCTTGGAGCATCTCAATTGAGGTGCTGCGAGATGTCATCTCGGACCCGGGTGACTGAAAAGGGCAGGACAGAGTAGGCATGTTTTTGGAAGGGGAGTGGGGATCACATCTAGGCTGAGTGGCATCACTCGTGTCAGTACCTGGGTCGGTCAGCTGTGGAATGATGGGCTGTGGGAGCTCGTGGGACAGTCTTGGCCACTCAGGGCTTAAGAGTTATTGTGTCAACTTCAGTGGTGCAGCCACCAAGAAGAGGCCAACCCAGGCAGAGATTTTGTTTTGCTATCAGCCAAAGAACTCCTGATATTCCTGAAGTTTTAAAATATATAAAAGTTTCTCGTATTCACAGCATTCTTTCTTTTGGTTATATACCCTTTCTTGTTAAATTTGGTTGAAATAGGTAACGTGGAGTCTGACAGGCTTTTATCTTTTCTTATTTGCGGGATGGGGAGTTTTGCATAGACAAAGGTGATCATTGACCAAATATGACCTGCATTTTAAGGCTTTATACAGAAAATTCAGTCAGCTTTACACAGATTCATG
Organism: Nycticryphes semicollaris; assembly: GCA_013400055.1. Taxonomy (NCBI): domain Eukaryota; kingdom Metazoa; phylum Chordata; class Aves; order Charadriiformes; family Rostratulidae; genus Nycticryphes; species Nycticryphes semicollaris. Next base: position 363,853 of record VXBJ01006026.1, read on the forward strand.
TCAGATTTCCCAATTTAAAAAAAAATAATCAAAAATCTGTCTAATAGTTCATCTCCTTAAAAGATATATTACATGGCTATTTGCCCTCCCTTATCAAGTTGGATCCTATTATGACAAAGGACAATTTCTTTGGGAGCCGCATCTACCAGATGTGCTTATCTGTCCTCAGGAATTACAATGTGGTTAGTTTACAGTCTGTTATGCAAAGTTGCATGCAATGTGCTAATGATATTGGTAATTTAGTAACTATGTTCTTCACTAATTAGTAAAGCTGAATATCATATTGCTCATCCTGGATCACTTTCAGTGCTGCCGCATATTTTTTCAATGTGTTTTAGCTCTTGTCATTAAAGCATGTACTTACACGCCAACATACCTTGTGAACTCTGGAAAGAAACTCCAAGCCCCCAGTGTTTTATTATGTCTGTCATATTAAGCAAGAAAACACTCTGGTGGTTTGATAAAGAGATTATTGTGGAAGGACAGCTTCTGTGGTTGTGGGAATGGAGCTGACTATGAATCCTGTTCCATCACCTGTGTTAAATGTAGGGTAAAGGACTATGCTCTGTGTTGGGAATAGAGCTGAAACAGAAAGTTTTGACATAGTGAATCTAATTATACCCCCACAATTAAATGTTTTGATCAGAGGCAGCTGAAATTAGGAGTTACACACTGTAAGATCTTGTCTTGGTTATTCCTGTTAAATATTTTTTCTGTCATCTGTCACAAATCTTTAAAAATGAAGCATACCTGTTGTCTGGGAAGTGACTGAGTGGGAAAGTATGGCAAAGGGTTAGTGTGACCCTAAGAAAGAGCTTGGAAATGGTTCTACCTCAATATTAGATATACGAACTAGTATCAAATCTGATTCGTGCTTGGGTGCTCTCAAGCCCACTGTGAAGTGCAAATGTATTAGCAGTTAAACCTCTTTTGGGAGAGGGATGGATGCTTCACTTAGAGCTACACCGAGACCTGGTGCTTGTTCCAGCAGCTTGAATATTCATCCAGACTCCTCAGCTCTTTATAAAAAGCATGGAAAATCCAATGTGAGGATTGACCAGCCCTCTGGGAGGAACCCTGGAAGCTGAGAGGAGACTAGAGTTGACGTTTCAGATTAACAAACCAGACTGGCTCACACAGGGACCAGACCTTGTACTGCAGTGCACTGGCAGAGCCCTGTATGCCCCAGCGCGTAGCGGTACACGTAGGAAATGCACATCGACTTCATTGGTTCTCTACTACTTACTCACACTTGGGTAGAGGTTTGCAGGTTTTATTAACTAATTCTGTAACTATGCCAGCTTCAGGGTTCAGAGGCAGTTAAAAGAATAAATTAAATATTCATATTTACTGGAGAGGAATAGAGACCTTTAAAAAAAAAATCCTGTAGAAAGTAAGCACCCTTGCTGTCATTTGCTAGGCTACAGTCTTTCCTGTGACATTATAAACAAATAATATTTGTTTATAGTGGAGATACAATGATAGTATATAGATAGGCTGACAGTGGAGATGAGCTGACTGAAGGTGTATTTTTCAATAGAAAATGTAAGGTGTTGATTTGATACATCAAAAAAAGAAAAGGATGTCTCTAAAGAGGAAGGGGACTTGGTCAGCACAAGCTGATGTGCTGTCTGGGAGCGCTGACTGACACACTTGTCTGGTTCTTCTGTGTTAGTGGGATAATCAGTTGTATGAGTTGCCCTGAATATCTTTGTTAGAAGATAACTTTTTTTTCTTCCTACATAACTTTATCTGCATTGTTTGGCCTCTTTAATGAGGCTGTTCATTTCCATGATGTTAAAAGAAATCAGCTGTCTGGAAAGAGATCTTAATTCTTTTATCTCCCATTACATTTACTGCTTTGAGTGGATAAAAACTGAAAATAGTTCCCCCTCAAAAAATTATTAATGCCCATCTGCTGTGTTTTCCTGATGTTTACAGAACTGGTACAGCGCTTATGAACTTCAGTGCTCTTGGGATCATATTCAAGGTCCAGTAGAGTCAGAGAAATGCAATTTGCATTTGTCCATCTCTTTCCCGAGCATAAATACAATAAAATTGTAAAAAAAAAAAAAACAAAACAAAAAAAAAAAAAAAAAAAAAAAAAACCCCACAATTTTTAAAAATTTAATCCCGGAGGTCTCCTCTGGTCCAAGGGAATTCAGTGTGAAATGGTGTCACACAAAATGACTGCTGGTGTATGGCCCAAGGTTAAACAGTCATTTAATTTTACCTTGTATAATAAGTTACCAGACAGCAGTTAATAATTTAAGAGAATCCCATATTTCATAGTAAAAGGCTTCCATATTAAAAACAAAACAAAAAAAAACCCCAAACCAAAAAACCCAAGGAAAAAGAAGTAACTTCTGGAAAAGTTAGTGCACCTATTTCTTTGACCTGCGAGTGCACAGAACAAGAAGCTCCTGATTCCACACGTGTAAAATCTATGAAAGAGTGAGGGCACCATTAGGAGAAGGCGGTAAAGAACAGAATAGTTAGTGCAGTGGGGTTCACTGTGTGTCTGAGCACTGGCTCAGCAGGGACCTCGCTGAGGGAAGCTGGGCTGTCCTCTGGTGGAATGTGTGGCAGTTTGTCAGGCAGTTCTGTAATTCCATGTCCTCAGACTGGTGTAACTCATCAATTCCACCCTATGTGCAGGAGAGCAGGCAGCTTCCTTGGAGCTGGTGATGCTTTTCACAGCAGCCTTGGCAGTGAATTTGCATGGTATGAAAATAGGAGTGAGACCATACTCGGCAGGCTCAAGCTTTGTCCCCAAAATCAACAGGATCTGGCTGAAATCTGGGGTGTGAAGGCTGAGGGTGATTCGGCTGAAGCACGTGGCAACTCCCTCTGCACAGCCCCTGACCTACCCCCCGTGCCCAGCCCTACTGCCCTGTGAGGGGGTGGCAGCAGATAAGGGTTACCCCTCACCCTGCTTTCTGTGGCTCAGGGATGATCAAGGGAGCTCCGCGTGCTTCCTCCTTGCTCCTATACTGTCTTTCCCATGAGTGGAAGAGTGTTGGGACAGTCTATATTCTGTTGAAACCTTTGGCACCATCTCTTCCTTTGTCCTCCTGCTCTGGCTGCAACTCAGCAAGTCCTGCAGAGCACTCTGAAATGTGCAATGGGTGTATTTCCCTCTGTTTCCCTTGACAAATCCTGTTCCCCTGCTGCAGAACAGGCTTGTCTTCTATTTGCCAATGGGGTCCTCAAAAGAGGGGAAGCATCATGGATTTACTTGTTTTCAAAATGGATGAATAAATCCGGATTCTGCCAGATTCTAAATATCCGGAAGTGATTTTTCATATCGGAGTTGTTCCTGAGTTTGGGGCTTTTTTTTTTTCTTCACACAAATATCTGTTCCAGTAAAAATGTCATCAGATCCCGGGTGGGGTAAGGCAAGAGGAAGAGCTCCACCCAAGCTTAGTGGTTAGGACACTCATCCGAGATGTGGGAGATCCAGATTCAAGGCGATGTTTTCCTGGTTCAGAGTGAGGACTTGAACCTGAGTCTCCCACAGATCAGTGAATGCTCTTGCTGCTGACTATTGAGCTGGGACGCAGGGCTTGGCCTCCCAGGATATTTCAGAGGTTTTGTTTTTATTTTGCATTGTGTGAAGACAAATTTTCAACCACTGAAATTACTTTGCATGAAATGGAATAGCTCTGTTCCAGCCAGTCCCAATTCCCTACATGGCAAACTCGGCCAGGGGTCAGAGAACAGACTTTTGCCATGGCTTTGGGAACGAACATCTGGAGGCAGAGCCATAACTGAGCCATTGTACATCAGAATAATGCACTTAGAACTGCGTGGATGTGGGTGTGCAAGCGAAGCAGCCAGTGCTTGCCTACTGCACACGGGCCCTGCTCCTGCCAAGTGCCAAACCTTCATGGCCCAGAGGCTGCCACCTCTGACACTGGGGTGTGTTTTGTTTTGGTTTGGTTTTTTTATACTGTAAATAATGTTAAGATACTTTTTCTTGTGTCTTCCTGCCCCGACCCCTCTCTCGACATGGATTTCATTCATAGAGATGGGAACTGCAGTGCTTTGAGCCACAAGCGCACATGAATGGCCATCTCAGCAGCTTTGCTGGACGTTTTCAGGAGAACCCACAGGTCGTGGTGGGAGCTGTCTGAGAGGTTAGCCTTCTACAGAGGCTAAGAGCAAGCTCCCTGAGTAAATATAGATACTACCACTTCTGGGAAAACTTGACCTTTGACTAAATCTGTTTGAAGTCTGACAGCATGGTTCATTCTTTAAAAAATAATAATAATAAAAAAAAAGTCCTGTTTCATCCTGGTGCATCCAGGCATTTTGGTGTATCTAGACATCCTGTCCTCGCTTCAGACAAGCTTTCTCACATGTGGCTGCTGATGTCTTTTTGCACAATGAAGGAAAATTCTCCATCACCTTTACTGAAAAACAAACTTGCATGAGCCTGTAACTACACTTGGAGTATTTTCTAAGGAAAAATGTTCTGCTTTGGAACTAATTTAGATTCTGCTGAGCTAACACTCCGCAGTTTAATGGATGTGTTTTAAGTACTTGGTTAGTAGTTAGAAAGAGAAACTGTTTTGGTTTCCGAAAAATTATAAGATATTCCAGGTAAAGAGAAAAGAAATTATAATGTGATGAGAGACATTGAAAAAGCACACAGAACTGTGTTTGTAAAGCTGAACTATAGAAACTGAGTGAGGACTTACGTAATAGATCCAGACTCAGCTGGGGAATGGCAATCTGTGCCTCTTTATCTGGAAGATCTATCAGTTTTAATGAAGGATAATAACACTCACAACAGCCACATACATGCCTGGAAAAAGCCCACGTGTGGAGGTGCAAAAATTTGCCTTGCCTTGGGCAAATACACTTGAAAAATTGAATGCTGTGGTTATAGGTTGGTTTTGGCAGAATTGGGAAAAAAAATCCCCACCAAACTATGTGTCTTGTCAATTATAATGCCTTCTCTCTTTAACCCTTTGATTTGTTTTTTTCCTAATTTTTTTTTTTTTGTGCACACCACAGTCATTTTCTGATTGGAATACAGTAATCAGAGCAAATTTCCGTAACTGAAACCCATTTTCTGGTGCTGTTTAATTTTTGTGCTGCTGAGGTGGCCTGTGCTGGTGTCAGAGGTGGTTTATCAGCTGGGCTGTGCTGTGAGGTGGGCAGGGGTGGTGGAGGACATGAAGCTGGATGCTGTGTGGGGAGCACACATGGAGCCTGGCAACAGCCGGAGCAGACGGCCTTGAGGAGAGAGAGGGACAGACAGACACTCATCAGCAGCAACCAGCCTTGGGAGGCTCCGGTGAGGGGCACCTCCTAGACTGCTTCTTCACTGCCTCGTTAGCGCGGTGCCATCTCCAGCTCTGAGCGCATCGGGGGCAGCTCAGCCTGGCCATCGGTAGCAGAGCGGCTGCGACCGTACCCCTCTGAGGGGATGGTCAAGCAGGGAATGGAAGGTGATGGGGGGAGCATGAGGCTGTGGTTTCACCTCCCATGGCCAGAAACCAACTCCCAAAAGCTCCAACTGCGAGGTTTTTCGAGGCTGTGCAGCTCTAGGTCACTTTCTTCATCACGCCCATTCCCCCTGTCGGAATTAGATGAGGCAGAGCTGCCCACTCTGTGTGTTCCAGCTCTCTGTCCCTTGGCCCATGCACAGGACACACAGCTCTGCGAGGCAGCCCTGGCCGCACCGTGGGGAACGTGGCCACTGCGCTGTGCTGTGGCCAAGTAGAGAAATCACACTTGTTCTTAATGTGCCTTTTCAGGACAAAACCCTGCCATTTTCTGTGGCTTACTTCTTATTTCTTCTGCTAGAGGTATCTTTGGAAGCATCCATACCTCTCCTTTCAGTAAGGAGAGCTCATCTGATAATCAGTCCTGGGTGCTGCCTGTGACAAGGGCAGGGGAAGGGCAGCTTGTATGCTTGGTTTTCTTTTTCAGCATATCTGTATTTAAGACAGCTCATAATTAATTATCTGTATCTAAGAAAGCTATTAGCTAATAATTTTTGCAGAGCAATGTGAGAACAAAACACAACATTTGTTAGTGTGTGGTTTCGGAGGGAAGAATTTCTTTTGTGTGCACTGCTTCTATAAGCCAGAGCAGTAGAAAGCTTTTCCACTCAAAAGCCTCTGCAAATACATTGTATTTAAGAAGGTTTTGCTTTTGTAAGATGTTTAATTATTTTTATTTAAAAAGTACATAAACAATTTAGCTGGGTTATTTAAAATCCATTTGCTGTCGTTACAGTAGATACTTAGTTTCTTTCCATTTACAATGTATTTCTCAAAATTGTTTTCTCCTTTCTATCCCCTTGCCAGCTGGATCTTTATTCTGCCATTGCTAGCTGCCTTTTTTTTCTGCCAAAATCTGAAACACTTCTAAATTACATTGAAATGGTTTAAAATTAGACTATAGGATTGTAATTTGGAAAATGTGTTAGATTGACTTAGCCTAATGAGTCAGGCCTATTTTTTAGATACATTGGCTATATTGTAACATTCTAACTGTCAATAACTCAATGAAGTAAAAGGGAATAAAAACAAAAAATGCTCCAGCAGGGCAGAAAAAAAAAAAAGATCAGAATAGTGTAAGTGCAGGAACAGCTGAGGAGCTGATTCTGCGTTATTTTTGCACCTAAATTCCCCTTTATTTTGTGAATATTTTTCTAGACACAGCTTTACCTTGGTAACATTCTCTTTTTCAAGCTAAAGGAACATGAGTTTATTCATTAGGATTTTAACTCGGAGTGGAGATTTCCATTCCTTAGCACACACCAAGGAGCTATGCTCATGCATTCAGAACTGTTTACAAAAATGGACTAATAAGAGAAAACAGCTTTATCATTGTGGTTTTCCTTGTGGTCAGCATCTGCACGAGAGGAGGAAGGGTACAGAGGAAGGGTAGGCGATGAGACACAGCCCCGCTCTGGTGGCTGGCTGTAAGGCCATGGCTAACGGCTGGCTTTCAATGGGTAGTTAGAGTGGTACTGCTGCATACAGAAATGGGGATTTGGTGCTGGTATCAATAAAATTGTTCCAGGGAGGTGGAAAGAAAAGCAGCCTACCGTGTCTGCTTGCAGGTTTAATCTGCTCTTGCAAGGCATGTCCTGCAAGAGACAATCTTGGGGATGAATCTTCCTGTGCTGCTCTCTTTCAGCCCACTGAAGCAAGATTTACACCCTTGTGGCTGATCCGAGGCTTGTGTTCCAGCCACTGAGCCATGGGCAGCCTCCCCATTATTTTCCAGCATGTGCTTATGCACCAGTTTGCCATTACTTGAGCTAACTGGGAACTTATTGCTCTGGAAAACCTGCAGCACAGCACACACATGGGTAGCAATGACCTCAGATCACACAGCTGTGGCTCTGGCCCCTCCTCAAAGGCTCCTTGGGCCAAAAGATGGAGAATTGGTGTAAGAGGATGAGACAATTCTGTGGCCCTTGCAGTATGAACTGGACGCGCTCTCCCATGTGCTTCCCTCCTGCCTGCTGCCATGGGTTTGCACGATCAAAGTAGGAAGATTGATGTGTGGGAAAAACCTGCCATGGCAAAACACTACATGGCATTATAGATGCTTTAGATAAATGATTTGCAGTATTCTTTTACCCAAAGGTCCCTGTCTTGAGCTCTTTTACCTAGCTTAGATTCCTGCTGGCACTGAAATAAGAATTGAGGCAACTGTGCTTGGAAGCTTTACAAAGAAAATATATGCATCCAGTTTGCTCAACATGAGTATCTGAAGAAATGTTAAAAGATGTCCAAGATGCAAATGTTTGTTTATGAAACACTGGGGAGAATTTCACAATGGGCATACGAGAGCAACCTAATTTTCTATTTGAACCCATGTCCATCAGATGGAGGTGGTGTGGATGTCCATACCTGCTGTGCCACCATTGTCCCTCTGTAAGGCTGGTGGGACAGCAGGGCCTGCAGTATGGCCACTGCCTTCTGCTGACCCCAGTGCGGGTTCCTCCCTGGAGGGATGTCTCCAATGTTGGCTCCCTGTCAGTGCAGGTGACACCTCAGCACAACACATGGAACTTGGAGTTAACACCAAGGGTACATGTAGGCCTCCCGAAGTGCCAAGGGGTGGCTTCCACTCCAAGGATAACAACTTCATCAGTGTGACTTCCTACAAAATGTGCAAAGAGGACATGATGGCTTTCTTGCTCCACCCTGACTTTTCCCCATTGCTGAGCCCAGGGTAATGACTGAGAGGCTGGGAAGTGGCTGTCTGCAGAATTAATATAAATTCTCGTAACTCTTTGCCATATTGTGGGAGAGCCATTTCTTAGTTTGTCTTGGTTCTTTTTTAGGCTGTATATTGAATTGCAAAACCATGATACTGCACTTCAGCATGTATTGCAGAGTTTCCGGGATCACGTGTAGCTGCAAACTTTCACTTCATGCCAATGTACTGTACTCCAAAGGGTGAACTTTCTCAACTCAATGTTCTGAAAGTGTGGAGGTATTTTGAAATAAAACCCCAGTGGATAAATATAATCCTCTATTTTACTCCCAGTTAACCTTTTGGTGCAAGTGGGTATAGAGCTGGGTAGTAAAGCTGAAAGTCCAGTTAGTCTCGGTGGGATACTTGAATAGCTTCTCTTCTGTGTTAATGAATTAGAATCTGCCCCTGAGTAAATAATCTCTTAAGTTCAACATCCGTGGACAGGGAATACACAGAAAAGAACCATAAATACTACACAGCCATAGGTCAAGGCAAGTGGGCATTTTGTGGTGGTGCACTGCATAATTAATGAGCTGTAACTGAAGTCCTGAGCTTGTGGATGGAGCTGAGGCAGGAGTTCATGTATTTTGCAGGCCACCTCATTTTTTAGCTTTAGCCTGAGAAATAGTCTCTTTCCCTGTCCCATCACCTCCTCCTGGCTCAGTCACTGTTCAGTGATTCAATGCAGAGTTGAACAGTGGATCCCAACAGCGCTGAGACAGCCCTTCCTCTGGTGCCAGAGGGACAGCAGATGTGTCCCTCCGTTCAGTGAGGGAATTAAACCTGGTTCCCTCCCCCTCTGCCATTTTGTGTGAATGCTTTGCCCACCAGGCTGCTGCTGAGGGTGGGGGCTGAAGGTGAGAGTCTTGTAAGAAGAAGGTGGCTGAGTTCTGTGGGGACACTGGTCTGTCTGCAAGAAGCTCTCAGGTTGCATACCCACTGGAGCAATGCAGGAAGGTGCAGACAGTTCCTGCATGGAAGTGGCTCTTGCCCGCACTGGGCACGTATGCATGGGACATTGGGACCAAAAGCAGCCAGGACTTTGGTGCTTGTGGCTGTTTGTGTCTCCAGGCAGTGAGGTCCATCAGCATATCATTAGAGTAAGATCTGCTGGATCAAGCAGAGAATTTCCTAACCCTAGTAAAGTGAAAACAATAAAAACATGTTAAATTCAGTCCTGATTCAGCTCCTAATTGAATAGATTTACCACCAACTTGCTGTGCCAAATGTGGCAAAACTGTGTGGACAGCTGAGAAATTGGTACAAAGGGTGGAATTTGAATTCTAGGATCCATTGTAGGCAGAAGGCTAAACTCTTCTTTTTGACCTGATTGATGTTTGCTAAGGACAGTTTAGGGGCTTGGTGGTGTTTCAGTATCTCTTGAAAATTTGTTTGTATTTTTAAAACTTTTGAGATATCAAAGACTCTTTTTGAGGGATATTATACCGTGTCACTGACTTGAGCAGGAGTTTATACTGGATACAGTTTTGAAGGGCCAGACCCTGAGCTGTCATGTATGTCCTGTTGACCACCCTGCCCTGTTTCATTGAGCTTGTCCATGCTTATCCAGTGAAGAGGAGTGCGAACCCCCTAAGAACGAGTTTTCCCAGGAGCACATCTGGCCTTTTGGATTCCAGTGGAGCCTGAAAATGTTAGAAGCAGAGCTGATCCTCTTGTCTTGGGAAGGTTTTGTCTCTGGGGTTTGCTTTGGTAAGATGGAGTGGGTGAAGGTGAATAAAAGAATTATACAGGTCATGGTGAGAAAGGAGTACTCTAAAGGTGGGTGAGTAGAGGTGCTGCCTCTGCTATTTTTATCAGTTAATGCAAAATCTTTTCTTTGGTGGGGAAGGACACGATCATAGAAGTGCTTTGCTGGGCTCCTGATGGCCCTACCTGTCCTGGTGTCGGTACGACACCTGAGGTATCACAGCAGCGTGACAGTTAAGATCAGCATTCACCAGCAGATAATACCAGTAAAGATTTTGTTTCCTATTCTAATCAAATGTGGTATTGCTGATATCTGATGACAATTGCTGTCTTTTTAATAATCCCCACTTTGGAAAGCCTTGACTCCTCAGTTACAGTTACATTCCTGGAATTGCTTATTCCCTGCATAGAGATGCAGGACTATGTTTGCTCCAGTTAAGCCAAGACTGAGCTGTGCCCCAGGGAGTGAACCAGCTACTGGATCTTTATCAAACTGACAGGGCAGGGAGATCAAATACCCCTCACAGCAACACCATGTTCTTTCAGCATCATGGAGCAAACCAGAACGTGCAATGGCTGGGGGGGAGGGAAGGAAGCGCTGCAGCCCCCTGCTTCTGCCCCACCAGTGGTGGCAGCGAGACTGTGCCCTGGGTCCCGGGGACTGGGGATGTATTTGGACAGCTGCAGAGCAGGAGCGAGGGGAAGAAAAAGGGCTGTCTCCAGGCAAACATATCCTGATTTATAATGGAGCTATATTTATGTTAGTCGTAGCCGCATTATTCAATGTAATTGAGGTCAAGAATTGAATGAGTCTAAAAAGAATGCAAAAAATAGTTTCAAAGTTCCTATTATAAATAAAGACCTGGTTTAGATGTTTTGTGAGAACTCCAGAAGTTGAAAGGGTAGAAAAACCCCAGTATATCCAAAAGACAATGCCAGAAAAACCACATGAAAATTCCTCTTAGTGGAGACTGACTGCGTTCGATTTATTTTTTTATTTTTTGGTGCTTGTCAGTGTCTCGTGCTGCCCTCTCTGTCATTTTACTTCATGCTATGTCTGTGCAAGCTGACCAGTTCAGTGCATTGTGATACCAGTCAAGAGCAGGGACTTGCTCTTGGTAGTTTCCAGGAGTGAATTTCCCCTGCCTCCCCAGGGCATTAGCAGTTGTCAGTCAAATAAAGCTATGGCAGTGCCCTCCAGTCTTACCCTGTGTTTGTTAGACTTTCAGCTGGGAAATGTATGAGTTTCCCCACGGCTGCATTTTGGAATGCTGGCCCTGAGCTGAGGCACTGCATTCTGCTCTCCTTTACATATGTGTGCTACCTGGGGGCAGCGTTTCTCCAAAGAGTTCCTACTATTTGCTTAATTTTTTTGCATATTGCTTCTTTGCTTATTCTCTGTGTGGTAGGATAATTCTGAGCCCATAGTGAAAGCTGTGCCTGGGCATGACTTTTGAGACATGAATTTTACTGTGTTTAGCTCTGTCTAAAAGGGTGTTTCTTCCATCAATGAAAGCTCTCCTGACTATTGTTTCTCTAAATAGTTTTCAGGCGAATATGAAGCCTCCTGCCTTCCCCAAGTCTTCTCTTTCCACCTACCTCTGTCTTCCATGGTACCAAGAAACATCGACAAATAGTTTTCTGCAATTAACTTTTTATGGCTGTGTTGCCATAATTAAAGAAGTTGTCTTCATTTTGACAAAAAAAAATAAAAAAGAAAAAATCAGAATGTGGCTTGTAAGTGATAGTATTGCTGACATTTTCTATCACAGTTGACCTTTGTTCTTCAGTTAAAGCTGTATCTCAGACTTAAGCCAAGGGTCACAGATAAAACATCCCTAGGTTTTTTTCCACCTCTTAAACTGAGTTGCATCAGTGAACCATTAACCTAGTAGATTATTTACTCTTACCTTTATGGAAGAAATGCATACTGTACTTTTCCTGCATTGCTCAGGTGTGATTTATGTATGGCTTCAGTTCTATAGGTTCCTCACTGAGACAGGGCCTTCACACTGCAGCAGAGTGAACGGGCAGCTGAAACTTGCCTGAACAGTAGTCAAAACTTACAGTAATTCACATACTTTTTGTTCTTGTATCTTTTCTGTTTAACGTATAGCACTAACAGTCCTGGCTTGCACTGGGGAAAAGCTAATTACAGTGATGTTAGACTGGGATCAGTCTTAGCATGGAGTGAAACTGTAGAGGCCAGGGTCTGAGCTGTGCCCAGGCCCTCTGGGGAGCCATGGCCAGTCAATTATAGCTCCCCACTCCGAGGACAGGTTACAGGCTGTCCCCAGCCCTGGTTAGGGCAACATTAGAGAAGACATTACAGTATCCCGGGGGCTGTGTAATCAGGGCTGGCTTTGGGTGGCCATCGGGGCCTGCCGGTGCATGGCATGGCTTGTCTCAGCCTGCACCCTCTGCCCTTGCCATGGCTGAGTGGGGTCTGCGGGGACCAGGTGTATCAACTGCCGGGATAAAACAAACATCCAGGCTGAAAATGAGTGATTTCTTTCAAAGGAGGCAGCACAAGGAAGTGGGGAGGCCATCGGCTGACTAAATCTTCATCCTCCCATTGGGCAGCTCAGCAGGAAGAGATAACGGAGCAGGAGACATCCGCTGGTAGTGACCAGCTTTTCTGCTCTCTGACTAGCACAGCACATGGAGCCTTCCTGGTGGGATGATTTTCTACTTCCTCCCAGTCTCACCAGCCTATCTTTGAGAGTCAGATCTCACGGTAATTTTGGGGAGGTGGACTTCCCTATTTCTTCTCCTGCATGCTCCTCTGCTGTTGCCAAATGTTATCTCCCCTCCCAGTTTGTTGGAGCTCTCCTAAGCGAAGGGAGTAGAGTGTGAGGAAACCAAATGAAGTGTCTGACTCAGCTTTGGTTTTTCAATCAATTGAGAAACAAATGTGATATCCCCCTCCACTCCCAATCGACTGTGCCTGTAGGCCAGGCATTGGAGCTGGATTTTCCAATGGTTGGGAAAGAGCTTAATCCTTAAGAGGAGATTTGTAGGGAGGTGCAGAATAAAGGCATAGGTTCTTGATGCCCTTACAGTGGGAGCTGGGAGAGAGGTGATTCACTGGGCTCTGCTAGTGGCCTCCTACAAATGCCTTTTAAAGGAGGCCAGAGCGCCTTGAGAAGGGCAGTACAAGCCAGCTACAGGTGCTTTTATGTTGTTTACATTGACTTCAGCTGATTTCTTGACAAAGCAGGTCTTACTGCTGCTTTCATTCTGTATTGTGAAGAGCGACAGGCTTAATCTATTTTGACAAGCAAGTTTAGTTCTGTGCAGCATTGCTGCTTTGCCCATAGCTGTGTCTGACAGTAGTGTTAGGGAAGCAGGGCAAGATCTTGGCTCTGTGGCTCCATAGCACAGGGTCTGATGGTGTCACAGGGGCTCTGTGTGCTATGAGCACCCCCAAAGGGCTCCAGTTCCCACCGCTTTCAGAAGAAGATTCCCTGAAGCAGTGGACAAATCTGGGACAGCACTGCCAGCTGCGATCTCGCTACTTCTAGCATGCCAAAAGTGGCACAATTTCTGGTGGCAGAGGGGACAGAGAGCACAGAGAAAATACTGGGATCTCACTGTTTTCCTGCCACTTGCTGCTGTGTGTTGTGCAGCCCTGTTCAGCTCGAGCCTGGGGTGCCCAGCTGTGCCAGGGCTGCCACTGCTCTGCCTTTAAGCACCAGATCATACCACAGAGCCCAGAGGCTGGTGTTGCCTTCCAATACCCAAGAGTACACCACCCTCTTGGATATAGGTCCAAGATTGCACATCTCTTGGCTGTGATGTTTGCTTACCCTCTGGCCTTTGGCTAGATGGTGTTGCCCAGACCACTTGGCAGCTGAGTGGTTGCTCGTACCTTTACCTTTCCAAATGCCCCAGTTCCCCTGGAGTGCTCAGGACACACAGTACCCCCCTGCTGAGCCTATCTCCCCATCCTCATCAGTATAGCTTGTTCCCAGTCAAACTCAAAAGTCCAATTTGTTGAACGGATGCAATGTCCTTCTCTTTTCTCTTTCCTAGCCTAGATACTCTTCATTCAATTTAAAACAGCCCATATCAGTGAATCTTAATCTAGTTTGGTGCCATGGTAAATTATGTTACATGAATTTTAAGTAGCCTTAAAAACACTCACTGAATCAGCTTTAAACTCATTCTAATTATGCTGTTGTGATTTTGTGAGTGGTGGACCTTTTGGTCCCAGCTGTGGGGACTATGCCACAGCCCTGACCTTGCTCTTGCCTTGCTTAGTCCCTTTGTGAGGGCTGCTGTGCCCTGGGAGCGCAGCACAGACTGCGGGGAGGTCCTAAAGGAAACAGTGCAGTCCTATCCTTCATGTTCATAATAAGTGTCAAGATAACGATCTGCTAGTGTTTTTCCAAGGGAATGAAGCTATAATTTTCCTCTGCATGACTTTAGCTCTGAAGAGGAGTTTGTTTTGCCCCTTATTACAATAGATGATTGCAGCATTGAGCAAGATGATGAAAATTTTGAGGTTAGGTAAGGTCAGGAAGAGAAAGCCTATGTGGCCTTAATTGTGCTTAACAGGTGAATTTTAAGTACCTTTCTCCTTCTCTGGAAGAAGCAAAGAATTAAACTCTGCTTTTCTCATGGCTTAAAACTTCCCATTATTTCCATTATTATTGTTTTGTATGATCCGGCAGAGGGTAACAGTTGCCTGAGTTTTAGCTGCTGGTTGCTCTCTCTTGTAAGCATGCAATGGCATAAAAACAGCTCAGCTGCAGAAGAGGAGTGAGAGATGCAGTACAAGTAACATCTGCATTGCTAGCTCTGTCTGTGGCAGTAGTGTCCTCTGGCGGCCCAGATCCCTGGGGTGCTGTGTTAAGGAGTCCTTGAGGCCTTAGGGTGTCTCCCGGGAGGAAGACAAAGTAGTCTGTGGGCTATTCTTCCTGGCCAGGATTCATGGCATGGCCTAGATTATTTTCAGAATTTTTCTTCCGGAATTTTATAGGGGGAGAACATTTATTTTTCAGGAAATTAGATGTTTCATGTTGTCCCTCACCTCCCACAGAGGATCGGGCGATCATATTGATTGCTCATACTCCGCACGAAGCAAACTTCAGCTGTGTACCATGAACAAGCAAATCCATACTCTTTAAACTCATCCTGATTGTATTCAATAGAAATCTACAGAGTGAGGTTGTAAATCTGTATTGAAAATGCAGAGACTAAAATTCTGAACACAGCGTTTTTCTTCTATGGGTTTAGCTATAATCTGATTCCTAACCTAGCAGTTATAATCCTGGCAGTTCCAATGAAATCAGTAGATTTTACTCTACTGGAAAAAATGCAGAGAGGTTCAGAATTTACACAGAGTTCTGTCCTCTGTAGCTTTTGCTTTGGGGACCGTGGTGACATTTCTCCACATCAAAGCCGGGAGCAGTGCACATCACCCTTCAAACACCTACTCTCGTAAAAGAAATGTTGTTTTTCTTCTTGGAAGCCAGTGGATACCAGTGGTTCTAAGCTTTCCTCCTCTGCTGCAACTTCTGTAAGTTTTCCTCTGTGAAAACTTCATCATTTCTAAGCTTGCCATTTCTCTTAGTCGCTTGCTGTCTGTCTTTAAAAATAGCTTCACTTGTGTGTTGCTCAATCAATGCTATTCTTATATTCTTCTATTTTTGGGGCTGGAATTTTAGACCTGTAAGATGGCTCTGAGTAGTAGTGGCCATTGCTGAGAACCAGCAAGCTCCAGGTTCCTTGGAACTGGGGAGCAACTGGGCTGACTCCTATTTGCTCAGCCTGCTGGCCCTTGCGATCGGCCAGCTCTGGTGTGAGTTGGGAGCAGGCTCAGGTCGGGTGTTAAAGACTGAGCAGCAGCACCGAAGCCTTTCCAAATTGCCTCGGAATGCTGCTGCCCTGCATTTTTCAGTGCATAGGTATGTTTTCCTATTAGCTGCCATTTTTCCTTGGTGTGAAACTGGGGATCCGGCAGAGGGTAACAGTGTGAGGAGGATGGAGGAAGGCTCAGGCTGATGCAAAAGTGCTTTGCGTGTGCCTGTGGTGCCTGGGGGGCAGGCAGCAGGGACATGGGTGAAATGCATGCAGTTGTCTGTGTGGCTGCTGCTGCTCCTCACCACAGGGTACACAGCTTTTAAAGTGTAAAATGGTTAATAATGTTTTCTATGTTATTTTGGTATAAATAAGGAAGCGCAGCTTGCAGCCATCTTTACAGTCAGCCGTTTTCAGTTCCCCTTTTTCTCTGATCCGCCCTCGGACACAAGAACCCCTGTGAGCCCATGCAGCTCAGGAACAGTCCATGGTCACTTCAGAAGTCATATGAGTCATTTAGTTGACCAGATTTTACTGGAAGGCACTGTTCTGATTTCAGTAACAGAAGTGCAGAAACAATGGAAACCATGCAGATTTGAAATGTTCACTTTTTAATTTGATTAGCAGCAGGACCCATTTTTTTGTAGTTACTTTCACACAGTACTTTCAAGTAATTCTTTGCAATTCCTTAATTTTAACATTTCACTGCAAATTTGTTGCTATAGCTCGGATACGATTACAGTTGAAATCAGCACATTAGACAATGGCAGGATTACATCAATTATAGTAAAGAAAATCCTGACTGTAGATGCTGTGATGGAGGGTGGGGTGGGAAATAGAGCTGGAAGATAAGCTGCACCACAGCAGGCGCAGTGAGACAAGGACTCTGTTCCAGATGAGTAGAAAATAATGGCTAGGAAGGACATGTTCAGTGATTGAATCCCCCTCGCTGTTTGTGTGACTCTAGAGCTAGCGTGGTAGGTCCTCGTGCATGGAATGGCTCGGCACAGAATCTGTGGTGCCTCGTCTCAGCGAGATCTGCACAGCAGCACTTACCCCCTGCTGCTGGTACTGGAGAGGAACAAGCTGTTGACCCTTCCTTTAGTCAAAGGTCTTGAGCAGGAGAAGGTGAAGTGAGGTCATGAAAAGTGACCATGGCTTGAATTTGGTGAATGCAGCTGCATTAGCATAATGCTTCCTTTGAGGGAAAGTGCGTAACGTCTTTGCAATGTGTTGGACTTTCCAGTGGCATCCCGCTGCAGAAGATGAGATCTACTGCCTACCTCCTAGTGGCATTCCTGTCCTGCTGATTGCATGACTCCTTCTACTCATTTAGTAGAGGGACAGAGATTTAAGCTAAAAATCTGGGATTCAAACCCAGAGAATAAACCATCTGGTCTTTCCTGGGGAGACCGCATGAATAATCAGTGATGTTAATCATGTGAACAGATGCTGAAAGATTAGATTTTTTTTCTCCAGCAGTGTAAAAATTCCTTATTAGCATGGCAAAGTGTTTTAGAATGCCTTTATCAGCTCTCAGAACGACACAAATTGTTCTGTCTGCCCCTGGTGAGTGTACCTGCCTGCGGGGGCACGTGCTGAGCCCATATCCTGCCTACTAATCCTTGACTTTTCCTTATTAAAGCATGTGCACGGTCGTTGTGATGTTTCTCAGCTTCTGGTAAATCTGGACTAACGTTACTAGAATTGAGCTGAATCCAGTCCTGGACATGTTTCTCTCTCTCTCTCTCTGTCTCTGTTGTAGTAATCTCTTCCTCTTCCCTCTGCCTCCTGTGTCTCCTGGCAGTCTGTGACCACTGCCCTCAGCTGCTCTAGAGCCTGTTATTGCAGTTATGCAGCAGAAAACTGAAAAAATATGGCAAAATTCTGAAGGGAGAAACCAGGTGTATTTGATGAGTTTCTAACATGAACATATTTGAAATCAAATGTAGTTAAGAAAATCCATGCTATTGGCAGGACAGTCCATGCAGAAGATAATCTTGTCACCAAAATAATTTGCCAGGTTCTGGTCAGTTCTTGGTAACAAACCCAGATCTATTAGCTTCTGACTAAACTGGCAATAATCAACTAATAGCACAAGGGATGAAGGTGGCTGTATGGTGTCTTTCACAAGGATGTTTTTCTTAAAAATGTTGATATTTTAACATTTCACATGCAAGTCCTCCATCGGTCTGCATCCAGAAATGTCTCTTAAGAGGTTGGAATGAATGCTGCATCTGAAAAGGGTGCTTGTACTTCTACAGGGTCATAATAACACTCTGGGAGGAGCAGGCACTGGTAAGCAGGACCTGCACAAGTGAAGTACAGACTGTTGTGTAAAGCTGCACCGGATGTGTTCCCATTGATTATGCAGCCCGTTCAATCGGTAGAAGATGGGTGCTCATTAGCAATCGCTGTCTGAAGTCACAGCCACAGTAGCTGGCACTCCAGATGCCAGAAGTCAAACCGCAGCTCGAGCTGAGAACAGAAAGTACAATACATAGAGAGGGATTTTGAAATGCTGTTTTAGTGAACTTTTCATAGCAGTGAAAATGATGTAACCATTTAAGGAGTTCGAGGTACAGTATGTCAGTTGCTGAAATGCTTAAAAATAAACTGCAGCACACTCCTTTCCACGGGCTGGGAGACGGGAGTGCAGGGCAGCACACAGCCCCGGCCAGGGGCGCGCAGCAGCCTCCAGCGCGTCGAGGCCGTGTCCCAGAGGTGCGAGGTCCAGTGCTGGTGTGAATCAGCGAGGCTGCTGCTCTCTGAGCAGTGTTATGTCTTGTATAATAGTTGCAGCCTGGTGTTGTTTTCTGCTTTTTGTCAGCCGGGAGGGCCACAAGGAATGGCTGTTTCGCTCGCTAGGTGACAGTTTGCCTTGCTGCTTGCTGGGAGAGACGAGTTACCAGAAGTGCCCTACAGAGAGAACAGGGTTTGTTGCTGGGAAGTTACACGATCAAGTGTCCAAGCCCGAAACCACAGTGTACTATTTGCTTTAGACAGTCATGCGATAATGCGTTTCTTTCTGTTGTAAGCTGTTAAAAATAAAACAAGGATGCAGAAAATAAATGTTAGAACAGAAGGAGGGCTCTGACTTTCCACATAGCTAAACCAGCAGGGTGGCAGCCCTCACAGCAGAGCAAAATTACAATTCTGGGACTGATTTCTTTTTGCCCAGATTTAAAGAAATCGTCACATTATTTCCCTACCTTTTTAAAATAAATGTTTAAATCGGCTCCAAGTGTCACATTGGATGCTGGCGTGTGACTGGGACGCAGCTATGCTGAGTGCTGTCTGCTCGGCCCCTGTCTCCTGTTTACACCTGGCCTTTGGGTCAGGTTGGGAGCGGAGCTTCCCATGGGCATGACCTGCCATTTCCACAGGGCAGGGGCAGCGGGGCCAGTGTCATCCAGGTGAAGCTGGGTGGGAAAGGGCAACTGATGGTGAGCCATGGCCTCCTCTGTATTATGGCACACTTCGCGTGACACTTACCACCCTGGACAATTGCATGCTAAAATCACTGATTTCTTCAGCTAAAGTTTGGTGATCTGAGAAGACACCGTGGAAGACTTTTTCCGTCTGCATGCTGGAAATAGGCAAGGAGAGGTGGGCAGCAGGAAGGGACATAGAAGGTGCATTTTTCCCAGGACTAGAACAGCTCCTCTTTGGGTATTGTAAAACGAATCGTACCTAGAGCAGGTTCCCAGTAAGAATGTAATGCAGTGAATTCCTGCAGTTGTCAGGAATCTGAAATGGGAATGACTGTCACCAGTCAGCTCCTGGTGCCAGCATAGAGCCTGTCTCCTTGGGTTATCAGAGTAGGTGCTGTTTGGTCTCCCTGGTGGGGAGTACACGTCCAGAAACGGGCAGGTTTCCTCCTGTTTGACTTACACAAACATGTTTCCATGGCAAGTGACTGGTCACCTGCCTCCAAAGCAGGCTCCTCAAGGGTTTCATGCTGTTTGCGCAGCTGGAAACTGCTGTTGCTGCCACTTCTGCTCTGCGGAAAGAGCATGTTGGCCTGCACAGGGACAGAAATGACTATCTCTTATGGCCATGACTTACATGTGACTGAGGGGGTGGATGCTGTAGCCCCGCAGGTGCAGAAGATTCCACGATGCATTATCTCTAGCCACGGATTGTCCTGTTTCCAGGAATGCTCTCCTGATGGAGCAGATAAGAGCCCGCCAGTAACTTCTCTTTCGTGAAGGAGTCAGCAAAAGTACATTCACCAAAATGGCTTTGTAATCACATTAGTTTCTAAGAAGCACGGGAGGAAATACAGATAGAGCTGCATGTCATATCCTACTTTTTTATGTATTCTTGTTAGGTAATTGTACCGTATTTGCCGTGTAGCTGATAAATTAAATGTACTACAACACAAATAAATCAGGCCTGCAAATGCAAATGAGTGAACCCTCTGCATCCAGTGAGACGCTTCCAGGTGTGGAGATGGGCACTCTTTCTCAGGACTGAAAGGATCAGCTGCCAACATTTTGATTTGTGCATGATTTGAATATTTTTTTTGTAGAACAGAATGGATGGAAGGCACTTATAGTGTATAGCAATAGGTGTGCATTAGAAATTCCCCCATAATCCACCCCAAATCATCATACAAAAAGATCCATTTATACATAATTCTTTAAAATATTTGGAAATTAAGAAGTTCTTCAAAATTTCTGTCGTGAATTTCAGGCCCCTCTCTCTTGTGGTTAGCTCTAGGTCTCTGGCATCTATCCAGGCTGGAGCTAAATGAACACTTTGGGGTTTGGCAAGCAGGCAAGTGTGGAGACTAAGGGATAAGGGCCTGATCCAAAGGCCATTTTTTCTAGTTGGCCTGGAACATTTCTGTTAGGCCAAAGAAATTAAGGCCATTGTACCACCCTGCAATGTCCAGGCGAGGCTGAGGACTTGCAGCACATAACTAAGCGTGTCCAGCTCTTCACAACAGCACATTTTGCCCTGTCTTTGCCCCCTGGCAACCACTTCCACCCCTTTTGTTGTTATCTGCAGCATCCTTCTGGGAACAGGAAGGCACAAAAACAAGACAAAGTGAAGAAACAGGGTTTGCAGATGAGTTGGGATCTGTGCAAGTGAAGGAAGGTGATTGTTTCCAGACCATGTTCCTGACCTCCTCTAAGCAGGCTGTATCTGGGGTTTCTGGGGTTCTGTGGTGGATGAGGTGAGTGACATGCTGGTGTGTGAGGATGTGAGCTGTGAGCATTATAGTGCTCAGAAGAAAACGGGGATTGGTGTTGCAAATTGGTGTTTGTGCTGCCTCAGCTCTGCTGTTGGTTATCATTCCTTATCCCCCTCTTACTCTCTCAGATTTAACTTCTGCTGTTCCCTCTGGAGTGCATCTCCTTGAGATGGGGTCTGTCTGTCTCTTTGTCCCTTGGGTGTGTTCCCCATCTGAGCTCCGCTCTAACACCCTGAGTCGGGCTGCACACAGACAGCAGAAATTCATCTTGGTGCTGGAAATATTGCACTCGGGGGCCAGCTCTTGCAGAGGATTCTTGCTGTCATGTGTATGGAGTAACGGGAAGAGCTGGAGAAATAGCCAGGGGTCTGAGATACACAGCTGTGAGACCTGCCAGAACGCCTGGCTGCTCTGGAGGGGAGGCTTGGCCAGGCTTTTGGAGGCCGACGGATCTGAGTGCCCAGGTGTTCACCCATCCCTGAGCTGCCGTAGGAGACCTTACGGCTGCCACAGCCTTGACAATGAGCTGGTTCTGTGGAGGGCTGCCACAACCCCCAGGTCCTCCTCAGGTCACATACAAAAGCTGTGTGTGTTGCAAGAGGACTGCAGACCACCCTCGGGAGCCCTTGACGGACAGCTTCCCGCCTCCTGCCCCTCACCATCACCCTGCAATCACCGTTTCTGCTGTGCCACAGGCCTTCCCTGAGCTGGCCTGAAACACCAAGGCTTGTTTTCATCTTGTGCTGAATAAGAGACTGACAATATCTAATTGTCGATACCCCTCCCCTGAGAGACGTGCAACAGCATTACTCCTCAGGGCATATTCCCCACTGCTGGATTTAGAACAGTTTGAAAAGACCAAATTTTAAAAATAATAATCTCTCCAAAAGCTCCCCACCCACCAGCACTCCTCTGCCAAATTTCAGCTTGAAGAAAACGAAAAAGGACAAGTTTATACACTCTGGTGAACAGGAGTTCAAAATGGAACCTGAACATCGTAATTCTTGTGAGTGTATGCTGATAATGGAAAGCAGTGGTGATGGTGGCATCATGCCCAAGGGGGCCTTTGTTGTAGATGCTTGCAGTCGTGCTTCTTTTTGCAGTTTATATTAAAGGTGAAAACGTCCGCTTTCTTCAGGCCTTAAGACTACTTACCCATCAGCTTATCCATGGAAATCTTAAATCAAGCTGCCCATGAGTACGACTGCAGTATTGCTGACTGCAAATCGCTTGCACAGGGAGTTTAGCTACTTTTCTGTTCATGGAACTCCCACTTTCTGAAGATGTTATTACTTAGGGTTATTTGTGAACATTTGCCACAAAAGACTAAGCAGCCAGTGGTCAGACTTTTGCTGCTTCTATCAAGTATTTGTAATGGAAGGGCCACCTAAATAGATGGCATCATCTCTGTCCCTGGGTGTCACAGGCAGTATTTGCCCTGTGTATGCATCTAACTCAAAAGTGAGTGACGATACCAGATAACTTTATTGGCTTACACACACTTGCTTTAGAAAATCAGAGGCTGAAATGTTGTGACTGGGAATTTCTTTAAAACCGACATGAGCAGAACTCTTTTGTGCAAGTTGTCTCAAATGCTGTGAATGGGGCTGGAAACTGGGTGGAATAAGAATGGCTTTGAACGTGTAAGTGCAGGGGTGGGTGCTGGGTTGCACAGGTCACATTTGGTGAGGTAAATTGGTCACCTTTGTTCTGACTCCGTAGTGGTGCTGTCTGGGCAGTCTTTTCTAGAGGCTGTAGCAGATGTTTGATCTGACATCAGGTAACAGGTATTTTGCCTTACCTCCTGTCTAAACCTTTATTGTGGGTGAATTCTGCTATCGCTGAATCCTCTGCAGCACCGGTGAAATCTCTGTAATTAAAAGGCAGAATTTAATATTTAGATTTTATAAGGGTATAACAATTACCCTTTACCCATGCATATGAAATACTGCATCAGGCAAATCTATAATTAGTTAAAACTAAAACAAAGTGCATTTCTATTATTAACAATATTGCATAAAAGTTTCAGTGCCATAGCTGAAAAATCCAAGCCAAGTAACAGTTCAGAGACAGTTGCTGCTATAAAACTTTTGACCTTAGTTACCGAATGTACATACAAACAAATAAACTAACCAGACAGAGATAGTCCCCAAGGAGCAATCAAGATTTGCAAAATTTTGGGGGCATTTAGCCAACCTGTAAAGTTGATGGAATAAGAAGTTTGCCTGTGTATGCCAGCTCATTAATCAGTGCCCTTCTTGACTAGCTGAAAGGCTGGTTTGTAGATTTGCTTCTACTCAAGGCATCCGTTTTTGCATCCTTTCCAGTAAATATTGCTGACTCAGAGGCTCCAGGAGTCGGAGAGCCTTTTGCTGATCCATCAGGGACAGCCCTGCATATCTTGCAGGGGTAGCTCTGTGAAGGCTGTAAGTCCTGTCCTGCCAGTTGTGTTCTTTAGATACAGCCATCCTCTTGGATACCCATTGCTTCATGTTGGCTTAAAATACTGCTATATTTTCATCTGGGAGCCCTTGGGTAGCCGGTTCCAAATTTCCTCAGTAAGGTTAGAGGACTTTGACGGGGAGCGTTGCTTGTACAGTGGGTCTCAGGTGTGCCCAGTTGGTTCTCCATCTCCCTGTGCTGATTCTTCTCCTTGTTGTCAGCTTCTGGCCTTGGCACTTTTCACAAGGAGTCCTGAGGACTATCTTGATGTGGGTTGGTGTTGGTCTCCATCATTCCAGTCTTCCAGCAGTCAGCTGCAGCCATGCTCCAGTCATCAGCAGAAGTGCTTGTTATTGAAACTTATCTGTCTCTTTCCATCCTCAGCATAATTTTTTCTTTGACTGCATGCTCATCCCCAAAGCCTCTTGAAGTCCTCTTTGGAACATACACTAGAGGCTTAAACTTACTGTCCTTCTTTTACATACTAGGGCTTGTACTGGTACATACGGGGGACAGTTCAGAGTGGACTTTTACAAAGTGACACCTCCTTCTTTGTGTCCCTGAGGACACATAGGACACATTAAGCCTATTTTTCAGAGCTTTGTTCCTGTTCCCAGCTGGCATTGCCCACCACCTCTGAAATTGGGGCTGTGTCTCTGAGCCTGAGCCCCCTGAGCTGGGGAGGATCACAACCAGGAGCTTGGTTACCTGCCCCTGGCAGCACCTCGGTAGTGCCTGCGTGCCCCTCAGGGTGTCTGTGCAGCGTGGGTTTGAGCAGCCACCTCACCAGCCCATCCTATCCCATTTCAACACACACCTACTCACAGAATATTGCAGTTGGCTTACATCAGAACTAGACAAAACATTGCCATTTCAAACTCGCTTGTGTTGTTCAAGTGCGAAGGTGAAAGAAAGAGCCCTTGTATTCCTGTTCTGAGGCAGTGTTGTGGTGGGGCACAAGTAGTCAACCAGCCTGGTGGGTGTTAGGAAACCACTCAGCAAAGACTCCCTCAAAAGTTTACAGAAGGCCTTCCTACGTTCAGGTGCCTGGAGAGTGGTGTGAATCTGGCTCTGGCTCGCGGGAGGGAAGGACCGGAGTGAGGAATGGGGTGGCTGTGGGTGCCCGCTGTGAGCCACAGAAAGGCACTGGATGTAGCTGTAACCCTAAAGGAGGTGCCAGCAGCAGAGAGATGACACATCAGGACAAAGCACACTGCAGGTTGTTTGGGGGGTTTCTTTTTCTTTCAGTACAAAGACGCTGTTTCTCTGTGTTTTGAAGGACACTGTTTCTCTGTGTTTTGGGGCAAATCCTATTGTTCTCTTTGACCAGCCCCTGGGACTACTCCTGGGAGAATAAAGGGCTTAGAAAGCGTGGGAAATTAGTCCCACATCCTTGCAGGTAGTAAAGTCCTGTAGGCAGAGCTGGGGAAACATGGGCTTCAAAGGGCCATACTCTGCCTGTTATCCAATAATGTTTATGTCCCAAGTGCTAATGTGAATTAAACCTTTTCACAAGGTATTTTTGAAGCAAATCACCTCACGAAGCTTGGACACGGGAGTCCTGTGAGCTAGGCTTTGAAACCACAGATTGCTATAATGAAAGGTGAAAGTGTCATGCATAAAAATGACCCTTTGCCTTCAGAAAAAGGCCACACAAAGCAACCTACGTTTTGTCCACCTAGTAAGATACACATGGAGCTTACATCAATAAGCCTTTAATCGTATTTGTGTCTTCACGAGCTGTGCTACGACTTGTTTGGGCTGTATAAACTCTTCAGAGCCCTGTCCTTGTGTATTTGTGTGAAATGTCTTGCACACCTACAGAGCTGTATATAAAAAATAAATCCTAATCCTCATCAATAATCAAAGGAGGGAGCAGCTGCAGGCTGTACTTTGGCTGACCCTGGCCCGAGTGAGCTAAAGAGCAGAAAATAAAACCCCTCTATGTGGCACTGAGACAGGAGACAAGTGTCCCTGCTCCTATTTGGAATGAACTGCATACCTGCAGTGCTGCAAAACCAGGCAGGGTTTCTCTTTCCCTGGGTAAGAGGGTGTTGCTGCAGGTGCCCCCCAGCTCTGTGCCCCTGGCCCTGTACAGCCTGTGACGGGCAGAGGTCCTGCAGCATGGGCACGAGGCCGGGTGGACGGGCACCGGGGCTGTCTCTGCCACACAGGGGACGAGGCAGGGTGGCTCTGGACACAGCACCCGGAGGTGACTGTCACCTCTCCCATACGGGCATGGCTCCGTTGAAGCCACACTTCCCCCAGCCATTTGCCCAGGCTGCTGTGCAGGATGCTGCAGTTCTGGGGATGACTCGAGGTGTGAATCTGCCTTTCTTTGTCTTGCTGCCTGCCAGTCTCTGGCTCTTCCCAGTCCTCGCAGGAATAGTGGATACGCGCAATTGCACATGTTCCACCACAGCTGAATTTTCCATAAAAATCCCTACTTTACAGCTCTCCTGTGCTCTCGAAGATGAGAAAAGTAGTTCTTGCCAGTTTAACCCGTGCAAACTTCATCATAAGCTGAGTTTGGGAGACAATTAATAAATCCCAGTGCATGTTTCCTGGGAAGGAATTCTGGCCTGTTTTCAAAGCGATGATGCAATCTCACTGATGGGGTGAGAATAGCTTTTCCTTCAGTCCACACCTTGGATTGCACATGAGTTACGTAGAACAAGTGAAGTATTCCCAAGAATACCAACAGAAGGGCAGTAATTTTTTTCTCTCCTTTTCCCACCATTCTTAAATCTTCCCCGTTCTCCCTTTCAGCTTTTAAAACAGCGTGTACTCTTTTAATTTAAGACCCAAATGCCTCCATCAGACTCTTCTGCTGGCTGAGTGCCTGTCCTCCTCCTGTCTGCTGTGCTGTGGCTCCTGTGGTGGCCTGGCCACTAGCTCTCCCTGGGGACTACGCACGGGCCTGGCTGTGCCCAAGTGCTGCCAGCACCTTGCTGCCCGAGAAGGGAAATGAACTTCTAGCCCTTTTCTTTCACAAACCTTGCTTAGTCTATAACATCTACCCTGTAGAACAGCCTTTCCAGCAAGGGGTAGCTATGCTTGTAGAGAGGTTCTAGGCTTTCCAAGTTTTCTTCTCCCCTCTCTTTGCGCCGTACCTTTCCCAGGGTCCTTGTTTTTCCCTAGAGGAGCTTAAGGTTATATCCAAAATGTCGCAGCTCTTTCACGATCCACGGACAATCTATTTTCAGACAAACTCAATTTCTTTAAAAAATGGAAATATTTGTTCTCCTGGAGGTGCTTCTCAAAGACTTAAGGCAGTGTTTTTATGAGAGTAGGTAGCTGGTAGTTGCTTGGGTTAGGGAAGCAGTTCACCAGTAGGGTTTTGCATTTTTTTTTTTTGTGGTCTGAACTTGCTTGTTAAACTGCTGTAATTTGCTATCAAAGCTAGAAAACTCTTTCATAAGTGCATAAACGCTACATGACACCTCTTCCTGTGTGCTGTGGGTTGTTGTTAGTGCCTCTGTTAGATGGCTTTCCTTCTCTCTACTGTTTCTTAGGCTGATCTGGGGACTGGAGTGCAATTTGGGATAAATCTGAGTCACAGTTTTAGAATATGGTATTAAATTATATGTCTTATTTGTATGGCTTATTTCTTTGTTGTGAAGCAATCAGTACCTCACATGTAGATGTGTGTAGGTGAATTTGAAGTAAAAGTCCAAGACAGGATGTCAGATACTACTGTGTGCCTGCTGTCTCCGGGAGCTTAGATTGTGCAAGAACAGGTTTTTAAAAGGCATGCCTGATTTTTAGTTTCAATCCTTACATGTATAGTAATAATATTCCTTTTATTATTATCTATGATTCCCCTTACATGCTCATCCAAGACAATAACCTCAAGAGACTTTGTGAGGAGTAGCCAACCTGGACAGCCTTGGAGAGGCCACTGGCTCACACCCCACAGCTCATTAGAGTTCAAGTAACTAGAAATGAACTGAAATGGAAAATCCATTCCAAAATGCTGAGAAAGGAGGAGTTATTTAGACTGAATTATGGGGACAGCTTCATCTGGTGGGTGAGTGCTAATGAAATGCTCACAGTGTATAGCTCTGCTGGGAAGAAATTCCTGTTGTCTGTGCCCTCTCTGTCGCTGCGTGGTATGATCAGGCTAGTGAATAACTGTGTTTTCTTGGAATTAGAGATCATAAAAGCCATAACTGAATGATTTGCTAGAAGTAGGTTTCAAAGAGTGTAAAATTAAAATTAGGGTGACAATGGGACTTTGAATCTCACATTGTATGTCTTGCTTCAGATAGGTCCCTGGGAATGCATAATGCAAAATGCATCAGTGACAGATCCAGCACTAAATAATCAAATTAATTTGCCCAACCTCTAAAACCTGAAATCTGCAAATCTAATTTCCTGTAGAGGCTTTCACTATTGTTTACAGCTGTACTGTAAAGCATATATGGATGTACAACAGGAGAATCATCTGGCCTTAAATGCAGTTGATTGCTGGGCTCAGGAGTGTAGTAAAACTGTCAGCCAAACTCTGCCATTGAACATGGAGTTATCTGTACTTGTGACAGGAGCTTGTCAGTGATTCCCAGTGAAAACTCCTGGAGGTCTAATAATTGTAAAAATGCTGAAAGAGAATTTTCACCTTCATTAAGTCAGAAATGGGTTGTACCTTAGTGGGCTACAGTCAGACTACACACACTGGAAGTGCACAGAGCTGCCCCTCTGCTGTGCATGCTGCTTGCCTTGCTATGCCATGCCATCCCATCTCATCCCTTCCTCTCCCTTCCCTTCCCTTCCCCCTGCAGTGCACGATCCACCCTTGGCACCACTACCTGGTTGCTGTTCCAGGCAGAAGCTGTACTGGGCACTGTGATGTCCTCATTCCAGCTCACAGGGGTGGGAGCTGTAAGGGCTCCCCGTGCTACTGTGCTGCTGTTCCTTGGGGGACTCTCAGCAGGAGAGACACCCCAGGGGATGTGGGGGGCACTGGCTATGCTGAGCTGTGCTGGTAGCATCCCTTCTGGAGCAGAGGTAATGCCCCACACTCAGGACTGCCAACCTTGCTCCAGACTTCAGAGCAGGCTCTCCAGGAGTCCTTCAGGTTACCTGGGAGGTGGGTGCACCCACTGGGACAACTCCTGTCAGTCAGAGGAGGAGGTGACTCCAGCCCCCCACATCTGGGATGAGTGCTGTGACCCTTGAGCTGGGGAAGAGAGAGGCGTTTCCACTGCTGGGGCTGGGAGAAAGGGCCAGTAGTTGGTACCACCCAGCAGGCAGGGACGTGGGAAGAGGGCTCTGCACCTTTGCAGCCCGGCAGGAAGCCTGCAGCATGACTGGGGTCAGAGATACATCTGTCTCTGGGGGCTGATGGAGGTGACTGGTTTCCCTGCGCACTCCTCCTGCCCTGGTGTCTCTCTCTGGGGGCGCAGGGCAGGAGCGGTGCTCGGGGCTGCAGCCTCTGTGGGAGGGAGCCGCTCCTCACTCAGCCTGACAGTGGTCCTTGTGGATCTAATTCCTGGGAGTGCAAGTCTTGTTTGCAAAAGCCATTTAAGTGATCGAGTGCCCGAGAATGCTGCAAACCACCAGCAGAAGTAGTTCTTGCCCCAACTGCCTGTGCAGGTTTCCCTCAGGCGAAGCTGGAGTATTCCCTACACCGTACGGCTTAGTCCCAGCAAAGTGGACAACAGGAACGCAAGAGATCAGAGAGGCAAATCCGAATTTATTTTGTTGATTCATATTTATTTTCTTTTTTTGTCTACACCTGAGCGCCTCTCAAAGATTTATAGGCATCTTTTAGAAAGATCTCTGTAGTAGAAGTACCAGTACTGTAAAGGTCACTGCTGTTTTCACGTGTTTCTTGATTAATCCTCAAAACTCCCTTCATACTGTTCATTCAGACTCTGAAAATAAGATTTCAGACTTGACCAAAGAGCTTACAAAGGAAGCAAATGTCTTCAAAAGAGGCTGAGCCCCGGAAGTGTCAGCTGTGATTCATTAGTGTCATAGAGACACGGAATCGAGCTGAAGAGGACAGGGAAAGTTTCCATAACAGCAACAGTCCCAAAATGAGACTGGAAGAGTTGTCATCATTGTTTGAAATGGACACAACCCTGAAGCACATCATTATTATTTTCTAGGCTCATTGCAGTGCTCGAGGCATTGTGCGTCTCACAAAGCCCCTCAGCCACCTCTCTCCCTTCAGTTTCTCCATCATTGTGGAATTTAAATAGCTTGTTCTTCTCAGACAATAGTTTTGTCTTTCTTCCACCAATATTGAATTATAAATGGCATTTCTGCTTAGACAGAAGGACCTTGATTCAGAAAGGGCAGCAGTCAAGTTTTCTTTACCAAAGTAGAATCCCTTTTAAAGGATTAAACTGAGTAGATTTCAGATATTTGCATAACAGCCAGACTTGCATTTAGAGGAAATCCAGTAAATTCAGGAACAAATCAGTTTAAATTTAATAGCTGCTCGTCTATCTATCTATCTGTTTATCTATCATCTGTCTACTTTAATTACAGAGGATTTTCTCAACAGCAGGATAGTTTTGGCTGCAGAAGCAAGGCACGCAGTTCGGAGGTAGGCTGATAAAGACTGTACTTCTCAGTCTGGAAGTGTTAATTTAACTTGAGATACGCTGGCGAGTCCACTGGGAGCTTTTTTAAAGTGCTAAGTGGGTATATTCTCTTGATGTTTTTTCCAGAAAGGAAACAGGTTTTTCTGTTAAGTTGGTCATTGTGTTGCATTAAAGTCAGGACAGTGTTTGAGTGTCTGCTGCTCCTTGTGCCAGCTGATGCCAGGGCTGGGGGAAGGCGGTAGGTGCCTCAGAGGCAGCTCCCTGGGTGACGCCCCGTAAACTGCCCTCACCCACGGGGCTGCTTGGGACGGGCCTCAGCAAATCCAGGCTTGCAGGATCTTGGTCTATGGCTTGCAGTTCCAGCCTGCTGAGTCCTGTTTTGGGTGTTCAGGCTGCTGTGAGCTAGGAAGTGCCCAAGTGATGTCAAAAGGAAACAAAAATAATTCATTTGGAATATGATCCAAAGGTTCCTGAAGCCAGTGCTAGAGCCTCACAGCTTCAAACAGCCTTTTGGTCAGACATGTCTTCTGCAGTGTCACCAATGGCATCCACCTCCTCTGTTGCCTGTCTGAACACATTTCCCTCACCCGAGATGAGCAGGAAAGACCTTCCCAAGGCAACCTCCTGAGGTGTGACTGCAGGAGAGTTTCCCTTTTCCTTTGATTTTGTGGTGACCAGCGTCCTGGAGGGACAACACAAAAACAACCTGTGAAAGCACTGTCTGGGGCCACCTGAACGCGGGACGTGGTGGAAAAGGGAGTGGAGAGCAAAGTCTCCAGGGCTGCTGGCAAAACACCTCCTAGACCTGGGGAAAATGTGCTAGGAGCAGAGGCTGTTGCTGGCAAGAGCAGGGTGAAGGTGCTGGCTCGAGCTCTGCATCCCCAGCTGGGGCAGTGCATGTGTGTGACAGTGTGGAGCAGCGTGTGACGAGGGGCTGAGCGCTGCGCCAGGGTGGCAGGAGTAAAGGTTTGAGTGCTTGTGCCAAACCCCTCATTTCTTAATGCTCTTACTGGCGGGCACGTTGCTGGGGAGGGCTCTGAGCTCGCTGCCGGCAGCTCGGTGTGAGAAGAGGTGTCCAACTGTCCCAGCTCCCCCCCCAGTGCCACCTGTCTGAAACACTGTGCTTTGGGCTGGTGGGGCAGCCCTGGGGCAGCCCCAGCGCAGTGTGCCCTGCTGTAGGGCACGCGGGGCAGGAACTCGCTCTCCTGCAGTCATTAATGTCCCCTGCAACGTAAACACAAGCCAGCCCTGCCGCTGGCATTCAGTGGTTCCAGGCTCCTTGGTGCTGAGGGGCTGTTCTTGAGGGACAAGTGCATTAGATGAGGAGAAGATTTTTGTTTCCAGAAATATTTCAAAGGTATTTTTCATGTATTTCACATGCTGCCAGCATACATCGGAACACCTGTAGCAGATAGCAAAGGGAGGAGTGTTTTCTAGAAATTAGATATTTCTCTCCTGCCTTCTTTAGGCTGTCTCTGAACAAAACAACTCTTTTTGTACCTGCCTGTCTGCTTCTGAGAGACTGACTGTGCTGCACTGGAGAAGAGATCTGAGTGAAACGGTGTGTATGGGTTTGCTCCTTGCAGTTTAATATTATAGATTAATTTGACCAAGTACGATTAGAGCGAATATTTCTGTATAATCTTTGTCAGTTGGATATGAAGCGTTAATGTTTGTTGGCTTGCTTCTCTCTGATCTGCAAAGAAGAAGGTTAGGAAATATCTTTGGTCTCATCTTTCCTGTTATGATAAATAACTGATCTGTGGTCAGAGCCGTAAAGTTCATAACCTACCCAGAAAAAGCCCAGGAACAAACCACTGCTGCTGCAACATTATGTAAAGTGGAAAACCTATTTTCCTGGGGAGGGGTGCTGCTAAAAGATGATTTCACAAAAGAGGAAGCCCTTGCTGTTTATCCTGCTTGATCCAAATGTGCAACATTTCCTGTGGCCAGATCTGCAGTAAAATCAAAGGGGGGAGCCATTTTCTGTGGTCTATTGCTTCCTATGGCGTACCCATATGGGAGAGGAAGAAAATTACCATTTGTTATAAAACTACTCCTAACCTTCCTTATCTGATTAATCAATTAAAAACAACGATGCATTGGTAATAACCCCACAATGTCCAACTGATAATCTGGTTTTCACATCTGTCTGGCAGAACCACTGTCTATTTTAAGGTGGCAGAAAGCAGTTTCATGCTTTCTGCAAGACAGAATCTATCCTGAAGACTTTGCAAATACAGAGGAGAGCTGATAAAATCTTTGCTTGTGGGAGGTCATTAAGTGATTGTGCAAAATAGCTAAATCTGGGGTTTTAGAAAATCAATGTGACTATGTAGAGCAATATAGAAATTAACACCCTTGTTAATAATCAACGCGCCTGACCAAGTCTTGTGGTCCTGACACAGCACAATCACTATTGAACCTGGGAATTTTGCATGTTCAGGTCCTGTATTCCCTTAGTTCCTGTGTCTTTTGATGATCCTGGAAGGTGCTTGGGGACTCTGTGGTGGCAGCTTTCTGAAGCCAGAGGAGGGGCAGAGACAGCAGGCAGACCCCAGGCCCTACCCGTCACAGACAGATGCCAGCGAGCCCCTGAGGCCAAGGGTTAGTGCATGGACTAACACCCAGAACCTTCCACGTCCTCACCCAGACCTCTGCAGGGGCTTCCTTTGGCTGGACACAAGCACTTGCCAGTTGCAGAAAGCCTGGAGCAGATAGAGAAGGCAATATGCAGTTTTTCAGGAGTGCGTGTCCAATCCCTGACATTCTGCAATTCTCTGCAGTGCCACCACCCACACACAATTACATGAAGAGAAGTTCGTTTAGGTTACAAAGTGAAGGGCAGAGCAGATAGCAAATGCCACCATGAAGATTCCCTGCAGAGCTTTGTTTCAAGTCCCCAGTGCACCTGAGCACGATGACAGTCTTTAATCGCATCCTGTGATGCCTCCTGTACAGGCAGAGCAGTGTTGGGTGACTCTCAGAAGTGCAGAGAGCTCTCTGAAGGAACTGGCTGCAATATCTCCACAGGCTTTTCCATGGAAACAAGCCGTGCCCCACACAGCAGAGAGCTGGTCTCTGCTTTGTCCAGCACCCAAGCTGCAGCCTGGTGGGAGGTTGTTTCTGTGGGAAGTCTCCGTGTGTGTGCAGGTACCCACAGCCATGTGCAGGGAATGTGGTTTTTCCTGAAGCACTGAGGGAACTGCCTCCTGGATCCTGGTGGCTGGCACCCCTTCAGTGCTGAAATGATTGATGAAATCAGTTCCCAGCTGGACTCTGGGGTGGGTAACACAAGACAGGGGCAGGATTCCTGGATTCCGTTTGTGTCTGACTCAGTGAGCGATCTCCAACAGCACATCAGTCAAACCAGGGCATGCTCTGATCTGCCACGGGAGGCAGTTATGGGATTAATGGATGTTTGTCAGAGCTCATTTAGTCAATACTGCAAAACACCAGCACAAGTAACTCGTGTGTTGGGTCCCATTGTATCAGGCACAGGCTGCAGAACTGATGAGGATGCTGCAGTGCAAGGCAATGCTGCCGCTATTCTGCTGAGAATCTACGTTCCTTCTCAGCACAGGGCTGGGAGAGTGTTTTTTCTTCCCCCTTTCACTTAATTGGCCACTGTCATCCACAGTTGCCAGAGTTAATTCATTGAACCCACCTACCATTTCAGCTGCATCCTCGAGTTCCCCTTTCTCTGTGCTGGGTCTGCATCCCTGCTCTGTGTCTCATGTGGCCAAGGACGGGCCCCAACCATGGAAGGACAGAAACACACGCACATGCACCAGCTGCTTCGCACCAAGTCCCCTTCTTTTGGGATAGGTCAGATTTACTTTCTGTGCTCTGAAGAGCTCACAGGGCTTGCACCACATTTCTGACGTTTCCCTGAGGCATCAGACTGACTGCCGCTGTGCAGAACAATGGGGTAATCAATGCAGGCACAGTGGGCCTGTCTAATTCGCCTGGAATTGGGACAAAATCCATGGGAAGGATTAGGCCAAAGCGCACATTCCCAGAGCGAGTATCTGCAGCGAGCGGTCGGTCTGGTTCTCGGGGAGAGCAGCCCAGTGCAGGGAAGCTCCATCAACGGTCCCGTGGCAGCCTGGGGTGGGAGCAGGGCTCCTTCCTTCCCCGCATCCTCAGCAGCTCCAAGGAGGAAAAACAGGAGAAAATGCTCCTTGTGGGATACTGCCTGCTCAGTGGTACCAGGAAGCATCTAAGGGACAAAGCTCAGTGAAGAAATGCGTGTGCAGAGCATCCCACAGCTGCCCTGAGTGCATCACTGGCTCCTAAGATCCAGATGCCAACTTCCTGCCCAGAAATCAATATTCTCATTCTGAAAACATCAAAATGATGATATTGAGTGTGCCAAATCTGACGCAACCTAAATGTGGATGTGTTTTGCAAAGAAAAAAGCATTTGGGTTTCATTTAGATATCAATCCTTTATATCTTAAAATATTTCTTATATAATGTTTTTCCCCCCTTGGTAAAACGTTTTCAATAGAAAATAAAAGATTTAATTCCAAAAATGTTAGCGTAGAGGTTTTGAAATATCAAAACATTAAACTATGTTAGCAGTCATAAAAAATGATGTAAGTATTCCTACAATCACAGCGGGTCCAGAGCTGCATCGGGTTCCCGTGTGAATGGGGGTGACCCCGAGCTGGTTCCGTGTGCTGTTCCCCTGCCTCTCTCACTCACTGCTGCTGCTGCTGAAAAGGTGCTCTCAGCGTGGGTTTGTGTTACCTGTTTCACAGCAGTTAACTCATCAGTTGGAAGTTAGTCAGAGATTAGGAAACATTATGAAGTTATCAAAAAACTGGCATTTTAGGATGAAATCAGCTAATCTTTAGCCTCACAGGATAGAAAGAGGAAATGTAATTGCAACACAGAACTGTGTTTTACAGTCATTATCACTGAGAAAGCCCTTCAGATAATGCTATAATTAGCATGGGACATGTAATAGAGGGAAAAATACCTGACAGGAGAGGGAGGAGGTGAATGTTTTCATTCACAAGCTGCATGGCCTCCGAAAAAAGGCTCCTTCAAGGACTGAGTCAAGTCATGGTTCACCATATCTTGGGGTGCACCCCCCTGGCCCTGGGCTGTGTGTCTCAGCTCGCATGGCTGTGAGTGCCACCATTGAACAGCGCAGGTCCCTCGGGGGCAAACCGCAGCCACCCCGTGAGAGACCCGCTCCAGCCGGGCAGCCCACCGCGCTTGCCTGGCCCTCAGAGACCTTCCAGCACCACCCCTGCTCCAGCCACAGCTCCCAGCTACAACCAGCTCTGGTTATCACACGTGTTGATGTTTATACAGTACCTGTCATCACTCACTTAAATGGATAAGGATATGGATAGAGATTAATTCCTGCTCTGTATTTTGTTCTTGAAATGTAAACAGTGTTTTTAACTACTAATTCCTGAAGTGTGACACTTTGTAAGAGATCTACCTAAATCTTAACAATAGTTGCTGGTGCTTAGCTCAGGATTGATTTGCTCCAACATTATTTATACAATGAACAGAGTGTTTCAGTTATTTCATCTCTGCCCAGGAAACTCAGTTAAGTTTTCAAGTGTTCAAAATGCAGGTTCAAATGCTGAATTGTGTAAATGAAAGGTGAGCTGAGCCTGGGCACTGCCTCTTTCCCATCGCTGGGAATACTGTGGGATGTAATGGTGGGAAAACTCTTCAAGTCTAGTTTACAGCTTCTGCTGATGACTGTATCTGACACCACTCGCATCTGAAATGAGCTTTTTCTTTACCCTTTTCATCCTAGAACCCCATTCTGGCTCTCATCCTCCCATGACCATAAGCTTTCCTTCACTTTACAGCCCAAATATATTTATGGATATTTTATACATGGTTTTTCTTTAGGCATCTGTTATTTTTAACAGCTCTTGTAGTATCTCTCAACCAAGTACCTACAGGGAGCAGTAGCTTTGATTTAGCTGGGGGTTGGGTTGTGGTGGGGAAGAGCCAAACTCTGCTCAGAAAAGAGAATGTGATTTGAAATCACACCATTCATTTTCTCCTCCTTGCCACCCACCCTCGGTGGTTTTGCAGAGTGCTGTCAGTTCTGCCAGCCGTGCCATCTCCTGCTCCCCCAGCAGAAGGGGGTCCATGATGGCAAAGGAGCCTTGTGTAACTCTCCCATAGTCTCCTCCATAGTGAGCTATATCCACAGAGCCCCCCCAGAAAGTGCCCACTGCAAACCACCGTGACCACAGTCTCTCCAGCCAGAGCCCTTCACGTGCTGCCGGAGCTGCCAGTGGGGGACAGGGAGCCCTCCTTCCAGAGCCACCCACCAGCGTGTCCTCTCGCTTGGGCGCTGGCGAGGCGTGTTTCACACGTAACAGAAACCAGATGCTGTGCGATCGCTGCACAATTGCGCAGCAGAGAAGAGGTTACCCAGTGGCCAGATAGAGCTGAGCAGTGACTGTGGGAAAGGGCTGGAGGAAATCCCTGTGGTCCAGGTTGGACGCAGCCCTTCAGTGCCATGGATGGAGGTGCCTGGAGAGGTTGACCCTGGTTTTGACTCACCTGTGAATCTCTGGAGTGGTCTGTGATGCCCCTGTGGGGCGGGACCTGGCTCTCTGGGTTAGTCAGGCCTCGCACTGATTTATTTGACAGACTGTGGCTACCAGGGTGGTTGAGTGGGCACCATGGGGTGAGCCCTGGGCATGGCCAGTGCTGTGGAAGAAGCCCTCTGAGTTTCCTGGTCACATCTGGCTTTTGTGTGTGCAGTTCGTGCATTTGTGTGTGTACTCAGTGGGGCAGATTCTACAAACAGGCAAATGGCTGCAGCTTCTCTCAGGTCTGCGTCTGGACGTGTGTGACTGCTGACAAAACGATAGCTTGTCACCATCAGCGATTGCTGACACTATCATTAGGAATCTGACGTTATTGGGTAAACAGGGTTTTGATTGCAAGGTTTTTCTTCTCCTAGAAATTAGAATTTCAAGAATAGAAATAGTTATTCAACATTTGATACCCAGCCAGACCAGTCAAATTTTCGCTAACAGAAATAAATCCAGCTAACGCTGAGCAGGGATGCTTTGTAAACTTAGCCAGATAACTCAGAACCTTGACCAGTCCCAAAGTGCAGAAAATTTATGATTTGAAACCTCATGCTATCACCACAGGACCCAGGGAAAAAATTCAAGGGATACAACATATTTCTTGTTAGAAGCAGTATGAAATGACTCCCTCCGCTGATGACGTTCTGGTGCTTGTTACCCACCCAGATGATTCCATGAAATCTTTGCTTGAACTTGTTGACAAAGTTGCTTTAATATCTTCCTGCAATAGGAATTGGACAAAGCCAGAGTTCGTGCTGGTGTATGGTCTTTGTTCACTGCTAGTAATTAACTATTTAATTCTAACTAGAAGCCTTAGGGCTTCATACCCTCAAGGTATAGGCTGGGTGTAACTCCTAAACGTAGAGGTTGGAATCACCAGAATTATCAGAGAATTGTCAGCAGATTGATTTCCTTTAAATTTATCTTGGTGGGGGAGACTGGAAACTAATAAGATCATGATTGTTCCAAAAAACAATTACGTATTGAACATGCTGCCAGTTGCTATAAATCCTGGAACTTTCTGAGAGATGGCTTCATTATTAGCAATGTTTTTGTGGAAAAATGAGAACCACAACATTGGCATTAGGAAAATCCTGGAAATTGATAAAAGCAAGCTTTTGTTTGGAGGCAGAGTATCATTTTGGTTCTCACCTCCTGAAACTGAAAGAGGCCCTGTGTAGTTTCACCCAGAGGAAGCTCAAGCCCAGCCTTGTTTATTAAAAACCTGAGCTACAGTGTTATCTGCCCTGAAGAATCGGGTTCCAGGCTGGCATGATTCACCTGCCGGAGCCCCAGGGCTGCAGCGCCGCTTGTGATGACACAGGCAGGGAGTGGGTCTGCCCCACTCTCCGGAGCTTGGCACCCATAGGGACGTGCTGTGTATGAAAGGCATCCTGACGGCAGCTGGGAGCAGATCCCATCCCGGGGGGCACAGAGGGACCCAGCGACAGCCAAGGACCAGCTCTGGGTCTCACATCTCCCTCCCTCTGCTCTCCTGCTGCCTAGAAGCCCCTCTTCCTGCCGGTGGTAGCTGCAGAATGCTTCCTAGAAAAGGTATTTTGGGGGACATCAGTAATAGTAATTAGAGAAAAATGGGTTATGCTGTGAGACCACGTGAACTGCATTCCCAGTCCCCAAAAGTGCACATGATGCCTAAAAGTCGTTGAAGCTGAGGAGAAGCTCGTGGGCAGTCTGCAGTACGTGGTGGCATTTTATCATGGTGGTGTATGCACAGTATGAGTGTGTCCTCTGGCAGGTGAAAGTTGTCTTTTACTTCAGAGTGTATAAGAATGCCCCAAACACCAGGAAATGGAAAGCAATAAATATTCTACCAAGCCTGTTAGAACTGTGAAACATAATAATCTAAAATAGCAGTAGTTATTCTATAAAATTCCTGGTATCTCAGAGATGACCTTATGCTTTTCTTGTGCTGGAACAACTCGTGTCTCTGGCTTCTGGTTGTGTCTCTCAGAGTAACCTGGTTCTCTCAAAAGCAGCTCCACATCAGAGAAAAATCCTGGCTCCATTGAAGTGAATGGGAATTCAGCTACATGCAGAATCATATCCCTAGATTTTCAAACATGAGGAGATGAAAATTTGGCTCTTAACTGTCCCTTGGGATTCTTTTATTAATGGTTCAACTACCAAAAGCTCTGACACCCACTGATTTCAATGGGAGCTGCTGGAGCTCTGTGAAAAAAGGTTGCTCATTTCCAACACTAAATATGGATGGTGGAATCTTAAAATTAGGCTCCTATTTTTAAAAATCTTGGCCCAAATCTTTATTAATACCACACAGCCATGTGTCCTGCATCTATTAGCAACTATAACAGCATTCAGATCCACATCTGCTGTATTCTCTAAACGTGGGAAACAAAAATGGTCTTTTAATCAGATTTAGATGAAAAGCTGTCTCTAAAATAATGATAGCCAGTTATGGATAGTCTATAATTTGCTATTAATTAAAATATTCCCAAACAGCACAGAGGACAAGTGGTATGTATGTATACTGTTCCCAGAGAGTTCTGGTAATTGGAGTAATTTCAGCAATTTCCAATTTTAGAGGAAGTAACTGATCCCAAGATGTTACCTAAAGTAATTCTTACTGACAGTATTATAGGCCTGAAACATTTTCTGCTCTGCCAATACTACAAACTAGCTGTGCAATTACAAGTTAATTTGTCACTTCTGTATTTACGTTATTAACACTGCTAATTTAAAAAAGTGTATTATTTAGGACAATCTCTGTCCAAAACAAAAAAATTTGGTATGTTATTAAAATCATCGTTAAGTCAGATCTCTGATACACTGTCATCAGGATGAAGCAGGTAAATAGGGCTGGCTCAGATCTGATGGGAACCCTCTGGGTGCGATGCAGATGCTGGGGGAAGTGGCGTTACTGGTTCTGTAGGTGGCTGGAGTCAATAGCCCTGCACTGCTTTAGTCTTGGGCTGTGGAGAGCCCCGGCTGTGTTTTTAATAGAAATTCTATGGGACATTTTGCAGAAGAGTTAGTCCAGATGTTTCAGCTGGATTTCAGTTTGGCTATCCTTCTGCTTATCTCTCGAGAAACAGCAAGAGTTAGGGTTGCAAAAGATTTTCCATTGCAATCCTTGCTTTTAGCAGGCTCCGAATTTCCTGAACTGTGCACTTCTGTTTGCTGAAAGTTCTCGAGCTCGGCTTCTGTTGAGCAGTGAGGTGCAGCGCTCGGTGCTGTGGTTGAGCAAGATCTCTCCAGCCAATTCTTGGGGGAGAAGAACACTGTACACGTTCCCCACCATAAAGCCAACCACCTTGTGAACAGGGCTCTGGTAAAAACCTCCTTCTCCCCAAAAATGACTGAAGTGTGAAGTTGGACACCTGGGACAAACAGGGGAATTATACAGAAATGATTATTAGAGCCAGATCTTTATGCCTCTTGTTTTACCTGTGCAGGAGCAGCTGCCCTGGGGGCAATGCAGGCCCCATTGGTGATGCAGAGGTTACCCTGAGTGTGACAGGGTTGGGGGGGCTTGGCTCTGGCCAGAGGAGACAGGAGCTGCCTCCGGTTTCTGCTGCCTTGAAAACAGGTCCCCTTAGTAGTAATATTGCAAAGTAGTAGCAGAGCTCTGTCTCCTACATCCCCCAGGAAGCAAGAGATGGGGTAGCGAGAAGGAAACCACACAAAAGCCTTGCTGTGTTGCTACATCAGCTTTCTGCATTTGTTCCTGGAGGCAGGGTCTGGCTTCTCATTTGTTTTTCATCAGGGCTGAACCCTGTGGTACCCTTGTATGTTTGGGCCATTTGAGGCTACCATAACACAAACAATAATAAATAACAAGTAAGCAACTGGAGTCTAAGGCCGTAGGGTAGACTCCTTCCAGGTCCTAGTGGATGAGCGGAAGGGTCCCGGTGGACTGGGAGAGCCCTGATTAATCATGCAAGAGGCTGGAGGTGTCTGTGGGTCCCTGTCACAGGGACATCCTTGGCAGCAGCAGCTCAGACCTTTGCCCAAACCCAGCTGCTCCACCACATCATGTGCTCCTGCTTC
The DNA here is from genome assembly GCA_013400055.1 of Nycticryphes semicollaris. Lineage (NCBI taxonomy): Eukaryota > Metazoa > Chordata > Aves > Charadriiformes > Rostratulidae > Nycticryphes > Nycticryphes semicollaris. Next base: position 404,417 of record VXBJ01006026.1, read on the forward strand.
CTACAGGAGCTTTGGCCAGCACGTTTCAGGAGATCTTATCTCCCTGCGCTTGCTTTCATAAGACTCCAACCTCCTGCGTCTTCTACCTCGTCTCTGGCTTGCGGGAAACACCCGGTGTTGCTGAGGGCATCCCTGTATAAATAATGTATGTGCCTCAGCAGCTCCTAAATGTTTCCAGCAGTTTATTGCGGTGCGATGCAGAGAGGAAGCATTTGCAGATCCACCTGTATCTCACGACAGGGCACTGACTGTCCCCGGCATGTCGCAGTGCATTCCCCAGCACAGCGCGGCACCGTGTGTGAGGATGACTGTGACAGCAGCCTTTGCAGCGGGGTGTTGGGTTTGTCTGTCTGTGGAACCCCTCAGCTGGAGGGCTGTGCAACCACCACTGCAGTGGGGAGTGCTCGGCACAGCCAGGGCCACTGGTGGCCCAATGACAATGAGATCTGGGGAGTGCTTGACAGGCTTCTCTCCTGCTGCTTAGCAGTGTGCAGCCTCCAAAATTTGGGAAACACATGACAGGTTGAAAACCTGAAAACCAGAGGCCACACCTTTAATGCCAGTTTGGAAACAGGTATAAAGCATCTGGTTACCCCCGTCTGGGAAGCTAATCCACAGGGAGCTGAAAGCATCTGGCAAAAAAACTCATTTTGCCTTGGGCTTGATGTGGGGAGGGAAAAAAAAAGCAGTATTTCCAGTTTTTTAATCGGTCTTTGGCAGACGCGGAGCACTGCCTTACAGGATTACTGTGATTATAGGCTACAGCGTGCACTGCGAATGAGGAGTTTTGAATACCTGCTCAGGGCCTGGTTGATGTGGGTCGTCAGGATGAGCTGGGGCAGAAGCGAGGGACACATTTGTCACCCAGTTTCTTCAGCTATAGAACACAGGCACCTTCAGGTTACATCAGTGTGTACCGTAGCAATGTGCCATCCGTTACCTGACATCATGTGTTAGGTCCTGCTGCCACATTTCTTAACAGTCACAGCAAGAGCGAATGAAGACGTTAATAGATATGGCCTGTGTGAGAGATGGATTTTCAATTTCTTCCTGCTTTACTAGGGCTGATTCCTTTTCTCAGCTTTTTCCATTTTAGAAGTCTGTTACTACTGAGTTTTTGCTGGTAGAGTATCAAAGTATTGGAAGGTTAATTCTGTTAGGATTCAATTGCTAATGAACACTTTCATACATTCTTTTAAAATTCATTATTTAGTACTGTCCATAGGGTTCTTGAGGTTATTTTAGGGTCCCTGGGAGAGCAGGATCTAAGCTGTCAACCATGGCTTTCCAAAGGAGCCTGCTGTGGACACAGCAGAGGCTGGTTTGTGTGTTCTGGCCACACACTCCCTGGGCAGCGTTCTCTTGGGGCTCTGAACTGGTTCTCCTCTGAGAAGTCGGGCACTCAGGTCCCATCGGTGCCCTGGGCACTGTCCCCTTCGCCTGCGCTCAACAGCGGTCCCCGTTAACAAGGGGCTGCTTCTCTGCTGCCCCTGTCAGCATCTCCCAGAGGCCCCAGGGGGAACTTGTGCAGGAGAAGGTGCAAGTGAGCAAGATGTGTCTGACATGTAAAACCAGAAAAGGTTATGAAACGTGGCTGAGGGCCTCTGGAAGGTTTCCTCACGGCGAAAGGCGAGGGCAGATCAGCTCACCAGAGTAATTGCACAGTTGATTGGCCGTAAGCCACTGCTCCGCGCTGTTGCAATGTGTGTCCTGCTGTTGAGACACGCCATGGTAGGAAGCTCTGACACAGCCACCGAGTAACAGCAGTGGCCCCCTATCAGGGTCCTTCCTATTTTTGAATGTGGGGTAAAAATGGCTGGGAACAGAACTGGGAAACAGAATTGTCATAAAATGGAGAAGAGCAGGGGCCCAGGGTGATGGCTCAGCAGAAGATGTCTTCTGCTGGAAAGGATGAGGGTGGACTACAGGTAAGAGTCAAGTCATCTCGGAGACACACGGAGTGTCCACAAGGCACTCACTGATGAAGCACACATTCGTGTGCCATATGCCCAATTCATCATCGTTTCAAAGGCATTTCACCATTGTGTCTATTACAGCCCATTGTAATAGGCTTAGATGGGAATTATGTAAGTATATTCATTCCCAAAATGACCTGGGGAAAGAAGAGCCTTGACATGTTACAGTGAGAGCATGAAGAGTGCTGTGAGCCCAGGTGAGGTGGAGGGCAGCGTGGATTCCTCTTGCAGTTGCGAAGCCAAGCACAGGTAGAAGCAGTGTCAAACCTTATTTTTAGCTATTTTTTTCTGGGAGGATGATTGCTAAAGTTAATATTGCACTGAGGTAGGCAGCATTTCACCTTCTGAGCCGCTGGCTCTGCTTGCGTCTATTAGCACTGGGGAATTACTACTTCCTACCATTTGTAGGCTGGAGTACCATGTGTTGCTGGTTGCACCCAGCCTTTGATGAAGATGTCAACATGTTTTAAAAAATACAATTAACTTCCAGCTCACCCACACTCTTATTCCACTTCGTGCAAAAGCCCAATTAAATACCATTAGCTCGTATAAGGAAAGATCTGAGAACTCAAATTTTCAGTTGAGACTTAGCCAGGCTTCCATTGGTGCTCATCCTGAGTTCTGGGTCCAAAAGCTTTGCAGCTGAAGTGGAGATTAATGTCAGCGAAGTTGCTGTGAAGATGCAGAAATGAATAATCTCATCCCTAGAAACAAGGAATGAAGCGTATTTATGAGCCGTGCCTCTGTGCACCTTGTACGTATTCCATGAACACTGGGCTTCCAGAGGGTTGGTCAGGGATGGTCCTGGAGCAGTTGATTTACTCAGAGCATCGTGGCTCTCACTAGTGCGGTGCAGATCTCTCTTCAGGCCTGTCATGTTTTCCAGAGTTGTTGAGCTGCTGTAATTTCTCAATGAAATCAGAGAGCTGAGGGAACCTAGCATTAATTTCCAGCCCTACACAGATGTATCTTAATACAGGGTGTAATTAATGCTCAAATTAATCACCAAGTACTTTGTTTTTTCCATTAACCAGTATGTATTACTTTTTGATACTCCGACGGGAAGTGTTCCGCTTTGTTTCTCGGCAATACTGTGTATTCAGTTTTTATTGTGTGTGATAAAAGCAGCTCAGCCTCATTATTATCCCGGGATTTGGGTGACAGCAGGGAATGCGTCGCAGCAGAGCTACAGCCTGGCTGAGAGCAATTTTACTGTTCCAGGCACAATTACCGTCCATTACAAATTCCAGGAACGAGCACAACCATAACTTTAGTAGGTGACTGTGTTACAGCAGCACAAAGAGAAAAATGGCATCGCTCCCTCAGCCCAGAAGAACAAAGAAATAAAAGGCTTTTGGTTGCATGCTCTGCATTAAACCCAGGCAGTCCTGCAGGCATTTGGCTCTGCAGCAGGAAGCAGCCCTGGCTGCTCCCTTGGCTGCAGCTCCAAGGGGTTTAGAGGACTCTTTGGGGCCCTGGTCCCACGGGGGCACAGGCGGCACCTGCGTGAGGGCTGCAGGGTCTGTGCCGCTGCTGGGGGGCTCCGGTTCCCCGCGGAGGTGCCCATGTGCCCCCCCAAGGTGACAGCGTGGGGAGACCAGGATGGTTCTAGGACCAGGGTGCAACTGATGGTGAAAGTGGTTTTCTTCTGTTGCTGTTTAAAAAGCAGCAACTGAGGCTTAACTGAAGTTGTTTGCATTTACTTTCCACACTTCAATTATTGCTGCCTTAAATAAAGCATTTTTTCGCTAGAAGTGAAACTTGGACCAAGACCCCATTTCAGGAAAGCACTTCCCTATCCAGAGAGCACCAAAGTAAATTCCTGGTTTTCAGCAACCGCCCAAATGCCCTTGAATTTCTGTCTCTTAAGAGGATTGTTCAGGCAAGTGGATGAAACAGGTCAGAAACAAATGCAAAGCTGAAAAAAAATCCATCCATTTACATTCCCTGTAACCAGAGGACAGCATAAATGCTAACTGAGGAAGAGAGCAAGTGCTGAAAGTTAAACTGATCTTGTTTTTTCAGCAAAACTCTTTAATTTAAACAATCTCAGAGTTACAATCAGTATAAGAAGTATGGGTGTGATACTGTTTATGTTCCTTTATAGCCCTGTATCACGCTCGCCTGCATGAAGAGTCCTGGGAGGGAGTTACTCAGCAAAGACTCTTCAAGCCTCCAACACCTCACTTGACTAAGGGTTCTTATTTTCTTGCAGCTTTGGTAATTAATGCAGCTGTTGTGTGAAAAGGGAAACTGTCTATACAGGTTCTAGACAACACGATTTCCATGCCTCCGTCTTGTAACTTTTTAATTAATTTGTGTTCTTGAAGTAGCAATATTACCATAATTTGTTGCAGAGATTTAATCGCAGATGACACTTCAGCTACCCAGACGTTCCCATTTGAATAACTGTGTGAGGTTACTGGTGAGAGCAGGATCTCCACGTAGAACAGACGGGTTTTCCTTCCCTGGGTGTGAGTAGCCCTTTGCCATTGCTGGGCAGTTGTGCTGGATTCATGGGAGCTGATGGTCCGGACCACTGGCCACCACCTTTGGCCATTGGTCCTGGCCACCATACCTGTCTTTTCTCCTGGGTGTTTTGCTGGGGTCGGATGAAGCGTGGTGATGTGCTAACGTTGGAGAACGTGGGGTTTACCCCACGTTCTCCAACGTTAGCACATCACCACGCCTGGGGCCATTACTGTAGGTCTTGATTCTTATTTCACTTCGTGGGAAAAAGAAACAGAACAAGGAGTTAAGTGCCTTTTTTTTTTTCCTTTCCCCTGTGTCAATAATCCGACCAGTTTAAATGTATATTTATTCTATGTTTAAAATAATGCAAACTATTCAGAAAGCTATGAGAGCTATGAAAAACACAGGGCTTGGAAAACTGGCAGTTTTTGTGGTTTTGGGGTTTTGAGTAAAGTTTCACAACCAATCAGCCCAGAATAATGTCCGGTAAAAGGCATTTCTGCTTGTTAGTCTATTTATTTATTTACTTTGGCTTTGCAAGCCAAGGCGAGACACGTTTGGAGGAAGGTCAGTGAAAATACTCCAGGTCTGTGAGAGGGTCTGGTCTTGCAGAGTGCTGGGGGGACCCGCTGTCCTGCTGGTGCTCACCCAGGAGTGGCTGGAGAACAACCTGCCTGCTCGGGCAATATGGGCTCTCAGCCCCCCGCCCGGAGCAGGCACAGGAAGGGAAACCAGTGTTGGGGCCATTGGATGCTTTACTTTGGTGGCCACTGGTGTCTGTGTGGCTAGTGGCCCTGATGGCAGCTGCCTCCATGGAGATCTACCCTCTGCTTGATGCTGTGTGTTGTCCCACAGCCGTCCCAGCCCAGCACCCTGCCTGCCCCCGAGGTGACGGCTGAGCCCTGACCCCGGGGCTGGCAGAGGCTTCCCAGGGGGTGGATGCAGCTGGTGATCTCTTGTCCCCCTCCCCACATTGTGCTCACCTGTGTTGTGCGATGTTGTGCTCTCGGCTTTTGGTCCCTGGGACATCGGGAGGACTTGAGTTCAGGAGGGGAGATCCCCCTGGGGAATGTGTTTGCTCCATGGTTTGTTCAGTGCATTCCCAGTGGAAGAGGCTCCCTCTGCCCAGCTCTCACCGGGAGCTGCCCAGGGAGGGCTCCAACAGGAATTGGGTGTTCCCTGGGGAACACAGGCAGTCCTGGGGCTCAGGGTTAGTTGTCCCACTGTGCTCCAGCCCCTCTTGGCCATGGCGGTGCTGCAGCCCCAGCCCTGCAGGGGTCCAAACAGTTGTCCCGTGGTGGAGAATCCCAGGATGTCTGGAGCCTTGCTGGGGCTGGGGACAATGCCCACAAGGGCCAAATCACGGGCGCTTTGCTCTGTGGCTTCTATTTGTGTCCCTGTGTGTGACAGCCATGTTGCAAATACCCACCACCAGGAGGTTTCTGGGGAAGAAAGAATAATTTTGAAAAGCAGAGGCTGCTCCCCATCCTGCACAGCCCCCCTGGGCTCCCACAGGGTCCATCCCCGCCACCACAGGACCAGGGATCAGTCACATCCCAGTGAGGATCTGTCCTTCACAGCAACCACGGGCCTTGCCAGCCGGCACAGTGGCACCCCTGTGCCCGGGGGGCACTTGGGCACAGGGCCCTGTCTGGGCCATGGCATGGCTGTGCCTGCCAAGGTGGGCAGGCACCAGCAGCCACCCTGGCTCTGGAGGATCCCAGGGGAAAAGCTGTGGCAATTTTCTGAGAGCACTGCCACCTTGTGTTGGTCCATCCCATGCTGTGGCAGTGCCATGTCCTTGTGCGGAGGGACACGCGTGCTGTCTGTGGAGATCTGGAGATGGCTTTACAGCTCGGGGTGGATGTTTGTCACTGCCAGGCACCCTCTCCGGTGCCACGGCTCCCCGGCTGCAGGAGCACACTCTGCCTGTGCCAGACTCAGCACCCACACGTGAGCTGGGGCAATGCCACCCTCTCCTTCAGATTCAGAACACCCATAGCCCAGGCTGGGTGTCCAGACAAGGAGAGGAGCCACACGGAGCAGCTGATTGCTCTGTGCAATATGGGAAGAGAGGCCAGAGGAAAGTCTTGTTGGTTTGTTTTTCTTCTCTAACCTGAAAGGTCAGCCGCAGTTCTCCCCATCCTCTCCTCTGTGCCCAAACAGATTGCTGGGAGCCGCATGCTTCCATGGCGCACATTCTGCACTACATTAGTTTAATGGCACTGTCACTATGAATTGCAAACTTTCTCAGCTCCCCCCTGTGCTGGTGAAACATGGCAACATAAGGAACATCTGTTCCCTTACCCTTTGCTGGAAATGGGAAACATCATATTGCATTTTTGTTATTAGCCTTATTTGGATGCCAGTGGTTTTGTTTCTAAACACATCAAGGCAGCTGAATAACCTTAATTGAGTACTACAGAAAAAGCATGGTTTCATGCAAATACAGCTGCCAGCATAATTATTAGGACAATACTGAACTTCTATTCCTGAGATGGGTTCCAGTTCCTTGGTTTTTATATTGCTCCCTTGCTGCTGAGTTTCATTATAAACATCTCCACACAAACCGATCTATAGTTAGGCAGTAAACAAGTTAAGTCCTTAATTTTGTACATTAAAAAGCCAAACAAACCTAATGATTACAATGTGCATTTGAGTCTTTATTTATACACAAAATTAATCACCTAATCTTCTCTAGGAATAGCTACTGCAGGTAAATCTCTGTCTTGCATGACTTCAAACAACCCCCAAGATTTCTAGTGCAATTTCATTAAATTCAACAGATTCCTGCAGCTCCTATGGAAGACGACAGCATGTGTAAATGGAATCAATTAATAATTCCCAGATTTAATTATAATGGATTCATTGTTATTGCATGATCGACCACAGCATGCAAACAGCAATTAAGCACATATATGCAATTGCCTCGTCCACCCATTATATAGAATCACTTCGTTATTAAGCTCGAGGGCAAGTCAGAGACCGAGAATACAGCAAAGGCACAAAAAATGGCAGAATCGATTCTAACACTGTTTTTGGTGCCTTTCTGCACTGCAAGATAGATGCATCCTTCACGACAGGCACACTTTTAATGAGCCTTCCTGAAAATATTTTGCTTTTATCTTATCTCCTTCCCCAGGTTACTGGAGCGTTCCAGAGCACTGTTAGCCAGGTGGGGCTTGCTCAGTTTTGGGTACGTTTGTTTAGATTCGGAGAGGTCTTTGGCAAAGCCTAAAAATCAGGCTTCTGGTGGGAATGATGGCTCTGCAGATTTAATTAGGTTTAGTTTTCTTTTAGACCCACAGCAGAATTCAAGGCTGCTTTGGATCGCCCACAAGGATGCTTGGTGTAATTCCTTGGGGAGCCGTGCTCATTGTGGCAGAACAATTGGGTCTGGTGTCGCAGGGCACCAGTTTCTCTGGAAGGCAGGCGGTAGGAGCAGCAGAGGTTTTGCAGGTCAGGATTGTGTTGTATCAGCAGAACTCTTGTGGGGAAGCTGCACAGCACGTGCCTGCCCTGTCTGGCTTGGGCTCCACGACTAATAACGTTTACTCCAAATGTAAAGTGGCGCAAAGTTCAGCAAGCCATTTGTGGGGGGGTATCTTTGCTGGAGTCATTAGAGCTGATAAACTTGGATGGATATTTCCTGTTGGAAGAGTGAATATGAGAACATTTCTTCAAGTGTTTATTTTCATTTTTACAATCACAGAACAAGGCAATTTGCAGCAAAAGGTTGCAAGCAACTCTGCTCTCAGAGCGTAAGCCACAAGGGATGCCAGGATCGGTTCTTTACCTTAATACTACAGGTTTGTGCCAGCTGTGTGCTGGTTCTGTCTCCCCCAGTACCTCCTCTCTGAGAAACACTGCCTGCATACTGTAACTGGTCTGTAGTGGGAAGTCCATACTGGTTGTATGGACTGTGGCAGTGGTAGCATATGCTTAGTTTTTCCTTCATAAAACTCATGTTCCCCCACAGCTCTATCATATCCCCTGCTATTATTGCACAGGTCTCCCAATTAGGCCACTGTAGTTCTCAGCTAATTAACACGTGCCTGGACCCCAATGCGGTCTTGCCTATGGCTCTAGCAATCAAAACGAAGGCAAAACCACCTGTGAATTTTTGGATGAGTTGATATTAACCAGGGTAAAAGTTGCAGATGCAACTGAAAGGGGCCAAAGACTGTGAAAATGAGGAATGAGCGCCGTCCAGTTGAGGGAAGATTGGTGTGGCAGTTTGTTCAGGGCTTTGCTTGGCTGGTTTAATTCTATTTTAACAGATTTGCTTTAGTAACTTTGTGGTGGTTTGTAGTTTGAGTACAGTGTGTGCTGTGCTGTATTTGGGATTTGTTATTAGTAAACAGCCCTGAACGCACGACGTGTGGAGCTGGAGCCAGAGCCGAGCATTCGCTGTCCATGCAGTCCAGCATGGGATGTTCTCCCTCAGCACGTTTGGAACTCTGAAGAAGAGAAGACAGACCTAACTCCTCCTGGAGTTACAGTCTGTGGCCACCTCTTATATCAATCAAAGAGGGAAACTTTAATGAGGGCAAAGCACCCTGGTGTCCCGAGACACCAAATTGTTGGAGAACACCCATTTTGTAAATCTTTCTAAGCAGATTCAAGTCTTGGGGCTGGATCCGAGACCCTTCCTCTCCTCTGACCAAGCTCATTCCTGGAAATTTGCCTGGGCTGTAACTCACATGCTTCCAGTCCATTGCAGTAGGTGACACCCATGGTACCCATGACCTCCCTGAGCCAAGTTGGGGCGATGGCAGTCCCGGGGAGCTGGTCCCTGTGCTGTGACAGGGCTGTGCCCCACAGTCAGTCGGCTCCCTGCCCCTTGGGCCCATGGCCAGGCTGAGAGGCTGATGGCCAGCGAGGGGAGCGGGCACAGCCAGCACGGGGTGCTCCATGGGGGACAGGGCAGAGGGCAGGAAACCAGCGGTGACTCACCGTCCCCACGGCGCTTGCGAGGCGGCAGGGCCAGGCACAGCCCCTCACTCAGGACGGGCTGCTCCGCACAAGCTGCTCCTGGGCAGAATTCATTGCATCTGGTGCTGTTCACTTCCTTTCCGTTTTTATCTAGTCTCTCTGGGCTTCCTGTCAGCACCTAATGCCGGTGGGGACAGCCTGGTGCTGGCCGCGTCTTTGCTGCGCAGCACCAGCTGAGCTGGTGGGGACAGCCAGGGGCTGCCAGCACCAGTCCTGGGGTGTCCGCCCTGTGCTCCCCTGAGATCCTCCTCTCCCAGGGGTGCCCTGCTGGGGGTGAAGAAGAGCGGGGACACTGGGGGACCTCAGTGAAGTCTATGAAGTGGATGCTGTGTTTCTGCCGGGAAGGGCCATGGGAAGCAGGCAGCAAAGCCAAGATAGTCAGCTGTAAAATACAGATTCTGGTTTTTCTTCTCACTTGTCTCCCCCTCTGATTATATTTTACTTGTGTTGATATAACCATTCACTTGAGTATTTCCAGCTTTTCTCAGGCCTGTGAACTTTCGTTTTTATAGAGTGAACTTGTTTGCCAGGCAGGTTTTCCTCAAGCTCTCCCGATGCCAGTAATTAAGGGATTATTGTAATTACCTCTCTGGTGCAGATATTGAGTATTAGCGCTTAGGCTGAATGTGCCCACTTTGATTTCTCTGCAGTGACGCTAGGTAGGCTGTGGCTGAACTCTGCTCTAAATGAGTACAGTGTCATTAATGACAGCACCCTACAATGGGCACTTTTGTGCTTAAGAAGCTTTCTATACCTTAATCCAACCTGATGCAAGCTACACATGCAAATGTATTACAGGTACAATTTATTTCATGGCATTAACAGAACATAAAAAGAGATTCAGGCTGCCCTGTGAAGTGTTTAATGAGCTGTGGGTCAGATCCCTGGAGCTGGCCGAGCTCCACGGGCTGCAAGTCGGGGCGTAATGCCTTCCTTTCCCTTTCCTATGCCTGGCACCAGCCCCACTGCTCTGCTCCTCCCAGGCTCGGGGGCTGTGCTGGCTGTCGGGGGTCACCAGGAGTTGAAAAACACCCTAGGCTCTTTGTAGGTCACTTTTCCCTGTGCTGCCCAGGAGGGATGGCAGGGGGACGTGCTGCTGACTGCCACCACACCATGGTCCGGGAGCGGGGCAGGCCATGGCCACCCCGAGAGAACACCCCAGCCCAGGCCAGTAGCCCTGCTCCCACGGGTCCTGAGCAGGGGTGTCACCTCCACCGAGGAGCGAGGCAGCTCTGGTGGGTTGGTGTATCCAGCACAGCTGCCATCCCAGGCACCGCTCTGTCAGCCCACATCTGGCTCTTTCATGTCTGACCTGAAATGGCCTTTCTCCTAACAGCAGCTTTTCTGCTGCATGCAGGCTCCTGAGGTGATGATAACATTATGTTTCCCTGCAAGCTGTGCATGGGAAGTCGTGTCTTGTTTTGCATTTCATTTTATCCACTAATTAAACTGGCGATGAAACTGCTCAGGACCCCAGTACCCTTCTACTGTGGCCAGGGCAAAGCCCTGACACCCATGGGAATGAGGTCTGACCCCTGATCTCCCATGCAGATGATTACTCTTCATTCCATCCTCTGCCCTACTCTCTTTCCAAACCAGCTGTAAAAGCACCGGTGCTGTGAGACAAACTGTGCCTGGTAGGCACAGGGAGAGAGCCCACGCTCTACGTGCCCACTCCTCCTTGGCAGGGGAGCAGCCCGAAGCAATGGCAGTGCCCACAGAGAAAGAACCCCTGCCATTTCTGTAGCCTTTAACTCGTGTTTGTCTTTCTGCCGTGGAGGCTGTGTGTTCCGTGTGCCATCTCCGCTCGCTTCCTGCCTCCGGCCAGCTGTGGATTGATGATAGCATCTTCAAATTGTTGGACTTCCTCTTCTTGTCTTTAATCTCTTCTGGTTTCAAAATGGCCCCCGCATTTACAGTTACCAACCACAGCAGGCAGATAGCGGCAGCTGGCAGACAACACTGACTGTGCTTCAAACACAAAAAGAGATCTGTTCTTTAGGTTATATAAGAGGATTTAGTGCTAAGATTTGGTGAAACTCAGGGCGATTTCTGAAATGTTTGGCAGTTAATATCTTAAATGCGCTAATTCTTGACATTTTCAAATTCACGTTGGCTATGGCTTGACTCAGCAGTACCTGTAGGGGCAATGACAGCCAGTAACACATTTATGCTGCACAGTGTATAAATTCAAAAAGTGGCAACTTAAAGAGGATTTTATGCTGCATGAACTTCCTTGTCTGACTTGCAGTAGCCTCCCATCAGACCGTACAGTCCTTGGCTGGAATCTGCAGGGATCAGACAAGCACCACCTTCTCTGTAGCTAACACCTGTGCTCAAAGCCAGGCTAAACCAAGCCTAATGCAGCCATCCAGTTCTTCAGAAGCAAAGCCACAGGTGATTTTGCTTCCTCTTCCTTTCCTTCTTCATTAAATTCTGGTTTCACGGGGCGCAGAGCCTGAAGGAACTGCGGAGCAGATGTTTTGAAGAAAGTCCTGGCCAGAAGCCACTTTGTGTCTGGTTGCTTTTGTTTTAAGATAGAGAGGGAAATGTACCTTATTATATATAGGTGTTACCTCCACGATGTATGGAAAGTACGAACAAGTCAGGAAATATAGAATTTCTTCAGTCAGGTGCCACAGCCCTGCCCAGCTGGGAGTGCAGCCAGTGCTCAACTGGCGTAGCTGGGGCACCCGCATGGGCCAAGGTCATGAAGACGAGAGGAATCAGTCACTTTGCTTGTTAGTGACAAGCTGCTTCTTGAGCTGATTTCTGTGGTACAGTCATGCCATCCTGCTAATGCAGTTGTAATTCAACATTATGGGCTGCCCAGGGCACCATCTCTGGAGGTATTTAAAAGATGGGCTGACATAGTGCTTAGAGACATGGGTTAGTGATGGTTTATCAGGGTGAGGTTGATGGTTGGACTAGATGATCTTAAAGGTCCCTTCCAACCCAGACAATTCTATGACTCTATGATTGTTAGCATCACAGTCTAACCCTGGGTGGTGATAGCAGGTTTTGCTTCTGAGGTTTCTGCAGCTGTCACCTATCAAAGTGCCTTCAGAGCACCTCGCGTCCTCGCTTTCCTCTCTCCGGTCACAGTCCCAGATTGCAAACTGTTGTCCTCTCCTCTCCTGGCTGCCAGGGATGGCCAGCAGCCGCCTGCGAGTACACCTGGGGTTTGTTTTTCAAAGGGTTACTTCACCCCCACACCCCCAGACTCAGGACAGGGAGATGCCAGCTGAAGGGGAGTGATGCCAGCCAGTGGAGAGTGAGCTCAGCCTTGTCTCATTGGGCTGACACATGCACTCCCTCTGCCCCCACCTGATCTCCCTGACCTGCTGGGGCAGAAATCAGATTGCCACTGGCAACAACCCATGTTGGCCTGAAAACCACAGATTAGCTTCTGAGAAAGCCTGATGTAACTTTTCATTCTCGTTACCAAGTCTGGAGGGAAGACTCCCCCCTCACGCCTCCTCCCTCCCCTTGGTTCAAAGCTTTCAGTTTCCACGTAGAAGGTGGTGGTGGTGGACATGATCCACGTGCTTGCATGGACACGTTTAGATGTGAGCCAGAGAAGAGCTGGTCTCCTCTCCAGGATGCCTCATCCTTATTTTCCCATTGAGAGTGTACATTTGGCCAGCACTGACTTTTCAGAGATGCCGAACCAGTGGGGGCTGTAAAACCTCTGCTTGCGGTTCAGCCCATATGCACTTTGTTTGCCACTGAATATTGCATCAGGGAAATATTTAATGGTAGGGGAAGAAAGAGTACCCCTTCTCTGATACGAGCAATATATTCTCCACAGCTCAAATTGCTACCTTTGCTGAAGCTGAACCGTGATGTGTCATGTGGTGGTGTGTTATCAAAGGCTGAAGACTGACTTTTGCCAAACTGGTTTAAGTCCAGCCTTTCCCTCCTGGCTTTGGGGAAGGCAATCTGGATTTATCCCATTGATCGAGTGTTTCAAAGCCATCATGACTTCACACTTCCAAAGCTGTTACATTTAATCTCATCAATATGAACTGAACACGCAGGCAGTGAAGGAACACTAACAAATGGGGAAAGCCTGCCCTTAAAGCCCAGCAAGACCTGCCCTTATCAGCCCAGGATGTATAAATCACATTCTTTTCCAGCTCATTTAACCTTGGCCAGTGGCTTTATGCCTCAGTTTGCTCCGTTTCCAAAAATGTGTCCAGTTCCTCTCTTGATGCATGGCTAAGGCTCTCTTCTATCACTGACTCTGTCAACTGGGTAGTATCCCAGCCCCTCCTAATTGTGTAATTCTGCCTCAGATTAAATATATTGTTCCATTTTTGCTTTCACATGAGTTGTCTCAGAAAAGGCACTGGCACTGTCAGGTCCCTTTAGCTTTCTGGTTTCTGTGTGCCTTTCCTAGAGAAGCTCTAACTTTTTACTAATTTGATTCTCTTCTCTTTTATGCTCCCACCATCACGTGTGTGGCTGCGTGTTGGAGCCCACGAGGCACACACATGGGAGGGAGGGTGAGACCTGGTTGGGCTTTCACATGAAAAACTCAGATCTGAGTGCAGCAAGCAGTGCCAGCGCTGGGAGAAGCTGTGGGGGTGACCACAGCCCAGCCCCACGGGCTGATGTGGGGCACCTGAGGGCTCTTGTGGCTCTTCCCCACGCTGTGGTCAGGGTTTGGGATCAAAACGTGGCAGAGGCTCTGCCACGGCTGTTGTGCTTGTTCTTTGGTGGCCACTGAGAGCTCTGAGCTGGGGCTTAGGAGTGTCCGGGGTACATCAGATGGAGCAGCAGGAGGGTGAGTGCCTGTAGAAAAGGGTCTGTGACCAAAGGGACGTCTGAGACAGGCTGCCAGCATCAGCACCAACAACAGCTCGTCTAGGCTGGGCTGGTCTAGGTAAGGGTGTGACTGTTTCAGTGTAAAGCTCTTACAGGGACTAATTACCCTTAAACCAGCCAGGTTGTTGAAGGTTAAATCCATGCGCTGCCTATAGTGGTTTTACCTCCATAGGGACATAACCTGTGTCACCCTGTCTCTCGGGTCTGCCATGAGCAGGACACGGTGCTGCTGCAGTCTCTGACCAGCACGGGGGGAGGCAGAGCCATGCCATCCTCCCGGTGTTTGTTCTTGTGCAGGAGGAGTGAGAGGATGCTATGACCAGTATTAACGTGTTTTAAATGGAGCCCAGCACACTTTGGTGATGGGAGTGTGCATTCCAGTGCAGCGGCCTGTACGAGCGGTGACATCGCAGAGAGTGCAGTTACACAGACGTGTGGTGTTTCCATAATGTCTTGCTGTTACAGAAGACAGGGTGTAAATCTCTGGGTTTGCTGCAAAACTGCCCATTTTTGCTGTCGCTGCCAGCCTGTTCTGTTGTCTGCACAGAGCTTGTTCAGGCTGCGGAGCGCTGCGCAGGGAGATCTCCAGCAGGGACATGGGCTGGGAATTACACCCTGGGAGGGGGTCTGCTGAGGTGCAGCACTAAGAGCTCTCCGGGAGCAGATGCCTTGGCCATTAGCCAGGGCACAGTCTTGTCCTGTTGGGTGTTGGGGGGACAAAAGTGGCCCCTGCCCCTCGGAACTCACAGTCTTTATATAGCCACTATTAACAATACTAGATGTCATTTTAAAGACATGAATGATTTAAAGGAACAGGTAGAAGAAAAGTGTGGGTGGAGGGTAATGCTGTAATAACATTTTTCCCCTGAGCTGAGTGAAACATTATCAACCAATGGCTGATTTACATGGTTACATTAGCTGGGTTTTAAGTACCCTTTTTATTCCAAATTTTTGCATAGAAAAATCTTGGCTATAAAATAATCTTATTTTACTTATACACTGGTAAAGATGTTAAGTAAGAATTCTTAAAACATTTTTCTGATCTGAGAGACATTGGGATGTAGCAACACCATATTTAAAAATATTCTTTCCTCTTCCTGGCAAGATTTCTAATTCCAGTGGAGCATGACAACATCTCCTTCTGCTTTGATAATGTCATGCGTGCATGTGCCTGCTGTTACTTGCAGGACAATGATTTCACACCAGACACAAATGACCAGCCACTGGCAAAGCCAAAATAAGACTCTGTTTATGTTGATAATAGCTTTGTTCTGTGCTTTGTGTGCTCTTTCTAGTGGAGGAGCCAATTCTGGCCTTGGACCAGTTTGCAGCCGATCACCTGCTCGGGGTGGCTTTTGAAGTCACGATGTGCTGCAGGGCCAGAAGATGTTGGGATTCTCCCAGTGCCGCTCGCAGGGGTGAGCAGTACCTGGCTTGGCAGAGGCTTGACACCAGCGGCATTGCCATGTCTCCTGTGCCAATGCCTTGGGATGACTCTCCAGGGTTAAGCTACAGGCTTTTCTACATCCTGTCTTTTCTGTCCGTGTGCAGCAAGACGAAGCTCATCTGACTATTTGCTTTTCTAATTTCAGGTATCTTCTGGTGGGGGACCGCAGTGGGGCTCACAGGAGCCGCCCTGGAGATGGCCCGCACTTACTGGCTGCGAGGAGGCTGGTGGACACCATTTCTGTAAGCAATGGACTTTAACCTTTGGAATTAGAGGCCAGATGAGAAATTAACTCTTTATAATGGGTGTCTGTGGAGCGCGTGGAAGGGGAAAAAATTTGCCCAGAGCCCATGAAGCTCAGTCCTTCACTCTGATTGCTGATGAGGAGAGGGTGACCTGACCTTCCCTGACCTACTCCCTTTCCACCAGGAACGAGGGGTGAGAGGAAGTACAGCCTTCCTTTGGTTCACCAGATTTGTTCACCTTCCCCAGAAGGAAAGTGCCATTCCAAAGCCTTCAGTAAGGCAGCCCTGGCAGTTTTGTTCCCAAGGCAGAGCAGCAGTGGGCTCTGTGTGACAAAGTGGATGACAATCCAGCAGAAAGCATAGAGAGCAGAGTCTTGACTCATTGCCATGGGTGCAAGAGCTGTTCTTTGAACCCACTGCACTCCTGGGAACAGCTTTCTCAGAGAGGTGACTCATCGCCGGGGAAGTCCAGGATGAAGCATGGACACCGCCTTCCCAAAAGGGACAGCTGTGATCTCTCACGTGGACTCCTCCCCTGACTGTCGTAGCTCTGACAATGACTTGCTGCTTCTGGGAAGGAGCCACGTGGTGCAGATCTCGGGGACTTGTCTCTTCACTGTCACTTCTGAATTACTAAGACTGGGCCACTACGTGTAGTGACCCCTCAGAATGGGGTCTTTGCCAATAAGGGCTTGCAGATGTTTTAACGGGTCTTTCTCAGGAGCCAAAGAAGTTTGTGTGGGGATTTCCAGAAGGACCTAAGGCTTTTTTATTTTCACACTTTGCAGAAATCTGATGTACCACCTAGTTCAGGAGTGTCACACGCTCCATGGCCTAACCTTGTGCACACAAGGTGGTAGCACCAGAAAATTGGTTCATCACCTCTCATCAACACATTTCTCTGCTACAAATAAGCCAAAAAAATCTTGGGAAAATTCTGATAATCCACAGAGACTTTGGGGGGAGCACAGAAAACCTCAGGGAGGGGCACCAGCCCTGGACAGAGAATGGCAAAAATGAAGGGTCAGAAAGAACCGGTGAGGGTGAAGAAACATGGGACAATATGTGTATCCTGGGACCAAAATGCTTTGAGAGTTTGTAGCAACTTTCAAGTGATGGACAGTCCCAGTATGTGACTTTGAGCTTTGGGCATCTTCTTCATCAGTTGTGGTGAGGTTTGAAGGACAGGGAAGAAAGGAGGAGCATGTGAGACTAAGGGTGGAAAACTCAGATGCGTGGTATGAAGGGGCATCCATCCAGCGTGAAGAGCATCTGGAGGGCAAATAAATAAGAGAACAGAAAGAATAAGTCTTGAGAGAGCACAAGGACTGGGGGAAGCACAAAGACTGTTGAAGGACGCAACCCAGGGCAGCTCACAGGGCTCTAAGGACATAAAAACTTAGCTGGCTCCAGAAATTTCTAATCTGGAGGTGGTTGGCAGCTGGGAGAGCACCCAGGGGAAATATTGTATGTGCTTACCCTGTGCTCATACTTTTCCCCAGGCATTTTGCTTTTGCCCACTGTTGGAGACAGGAGCTGCATGGACCTTTGGCCTGGCCCAGTGTGGCTGCTCTTGTGTTCTTGTGCTCTCATGTTGTGAAAGAGTTGGAGTCCTTGTGGTGACTCCTGCGTTCTTTAGCCCAAGCTGCAGGACAAACCGCACTTTTCACAGCGCCATTGCTGAGTCAGGCAGGGAAGGGATCTTGCTGACATTCCTCCTCGCTTTGCACACAACGTGCAGAACACATTGTGAAGAGAAGATTCTGTGTTTCCCAAAACCAGCTGAGCTCTTCACCAAGATGGCTCGTGCGTAGGTAAAGGGAATTGCTGCGGGTGTTGCTGGTCCAGCTCCTGGGTGGCAGCAGCGGCTCCGTCTGACAGCGCTCCTTGCTCTTCTGCGTTAGTGACCAAGCCGTTGGGTTGCTGGAGCTGCCTGGGAAGCCTCTCCTGGAGCGTTCCCCTCACCTCTGGCCCACTGCGACTCAATACCCTCCGTGCTTTGCCCTGTTGCCCTGCTTACGAGGCTGATTTTGTTCCCCGAGGGGATTGAGGGGCTGGTGGATCCCGTCATTCCTCTCCCTTTGCTAGCATCTCGGTGGCTGGGGACAGGAGAGCTTTCTTAACCTCCCCTCTGGACTTTTTGGCTGCCTCCCTCCTCCCTGACTTCTTTGGCTTGGTACTCCCAGCTCTCTCGAGGCTGTCATTATCTCCCATGATTAGTGCTGTCCTGTTTTGTCTATCGGCGCTGGCATTGCCAAGAGGGGTCTCTGTTTTTCCAGGAATATCGTGGCACTTTTTAAAAATCAGTGTTTGCCAACAAGGCAAAGGTACTGTTAGACTCTCCTGGTAGCTGTACTCACCTTCTTTTGCCTTTCTTTTCCTTGCTTACTCATTCACATGGTGAGGATGACAATATATCTATCTATTGACAGGTAGGAAGAAGGGGAGTCTGCTTCCAGAGCAAATGGGAGGACAAGGAGGGCCAGAGTAATGTTTATAGACATATACAGTAATTTCTCCTTGGTGTATACATACATATGCGCTGAACTATATATATCAACAGTACATTTTTTTCTAAGGCCAATGTTTTTCTCTGCAAAGCTCAGACCCCATTTTGGGGAGAAACAAGGCTTGCCAGTAACTGGATTCAATTTATAAGAAACTAGGTGGAAATAATGATGAGGAAATGAGAAAAATAAGCTTTTGATGAAATAATTAATGACTAGTTGTGACACAATCTCACAGCAGCAATCCAAGGCTCGGGGAGATCAGAGGAGCCCATCCGCTGCCAGACAATGCTTACCACGCAAAGCCAAGTAGCCTCCTGTTTGCAATTTAAAATCATAACCATATACACGGGCTGCAGTCAGTGGCGGCTTGTTTGTTTTAAGTTCTCTCCTAACACAGTAACAGCACTCCCCTCGCCCTGCATCTGAAGGAGGAAGGGGCTGGCGGGTTCCAGGCGGGTATGGAGCATGTATGGCAGGTCTAGCTCCAGAGCCACTAGTGCTGGGAGAGGAACATTTCAACGTGGGCGAGTTGTCCTGCTGCCACCAGACCGAGCAGAGCCCTGCTGCTGGCAGGGCCGGGCCCAGCGGCCGAAACCAGGGCTGTCAGGGCAAGGGAGGGACTTCTGGAGAGTCTGCAAAAGGTGCAAAGGAAAACCAGACCTTTTGTCGGGAGGCTTCTGTGTGCTCTCACTGAGTCCTTGCCCCCATCGCTGACGTTTTCGTGAAGACATAGGTGGACAAAGTTGAAAAACAGTTGGCCCAAAGTATTTGTAGCAGAAGGCCCAGGTGTTGCTTTCTCCCATCCCGCGTAGCCGAGGGGGAGCCGTGGCGGTGAGCTGGTTCAGCTGAGGAGCTGAAGGGAATCTGCCGTGTCCCACACACCCAGCTCTGCTCCCAGGGCAGCCAGGGCTCGGCTGTGCTGGCTGCATCCCTCTGCCCAAAGGGAAAGGGACAGAGGCTCTGGGAGAACACCAAAGGGGCTGCAACTGCTGGGGAGGCTGCTCGGTCCCCAGAGCTGGGCTACAGCCGGTCTGGGACCCCCAAAACTGCTGCCACATGGGTGGCCACAGTATGTGTGTCACAGCATTACCTGTCAGTGCCAGCAGAGTCACTGCCACCACCCAAGTCCGGGTGGGGGTGCGACTGCGGAGGTGCAGAGCCCCCTCTCCCATCCTGGCTGTGGGGGTACTCCCTGCCACTGGGCTGCCCTGACTCCCCCTATCCCCAGCAGCGGGGTGGGGGACAGCTCGCTCCTAATGGCTTCCAGAGGTCCTCTTTCCAGCTTGGTCAAGGCTCTGCTGAGTCATTTTCATGCAGGATGAGTTATGGCTGTGTTTAAAACCTCTTTATTACCCTTCAGTAATCCAGAGTTCAATCTTGCATTTTTAATGTTGCTCTTCTAAAGGGCAGATTTATATGTAAAACACTTTACACTTTGGTTTCCTCTTAAATAATAAGTAACGTTGTTCTTCTGAGTGCTTTATGACATTAACTAACTAGTCCTGACAACACCCTGCTTTTCCATATGCACAGCAGAAAGCTTGGATGAGCTTCTTAAGTCTGGTGTTTTCAATTCTCATGATTTTATTGTGAGTCTGGGGTGGGCTTTTTCTTCAAGTCTCAGCTCCTGGAAGCACAGGATCACATGACTCTCTCACTTGTCTTTTTTTTTTTTTAACAATAAATTTCTAATTCTTCCAGTTGCAGGGAAAAGCCTGGAAATGTGATCCAAATGCACTGCGAGGCTCTGAAATCAGACGCCAAATGAGAAGCCAGACTGTGTTGCCATTTTTAAATTTCTGAAGTTTTAAGACGGTCTAAGTGTGCTCCAGGTCTTCACCCATGTTTTCTGAGTGTGGAGGGACTGTGGAGGCAATAAAACCTCATATTACAAGGAGGCAAAGGCAAATAAAATCTTCAGGGTTGCTAATATTCTCCATCTCCTCTCTCTTTCTTGCTTCTTTCTGATTGTCTTGCTGCGTGTGCGTTGCTTTCCACATTGTCAGTAGTCACGTTCCTCACAGTGGTAAAGAAAAGCACACAAATAAATCTTGCTGGAACTGAGCAAATTTTAAATCAAATCAAAATTTTACACACCAATAAGATCAAGGTTTTAAACTCTTCCATCTGTTACTGTGTGCTTGTGGAGTGCCATGATGCGGCCGGCTGGGGCATACAGTGCCTGACTCTTGGAGCTACTGTAACACAACAACCATTGCTGCTGCTGATGCTAATAAAATAGAATTGGTAATTGTTAAGTAGAACTTGTAATTGTGATCATCTGCTTAGAAAGGTGCAGGGAAGCATGCAGCAGGCTTTTCTTGCTCTGTGGCACTGCAGAGCAGCTATTTCCATGTGGTAAGAGAAGCTGGACAACAGAAAGTGACCGGCGTATTGGTTGTGTGTCACAGGTTTTGAGTTTCTTCTAGTTTTTTACTCATTTTATACCGACCCATTTAATTTCTCCCATTATCTCCTGCTGACACAGTCACAGACCAGTGGATGTGGCTGGCTGACTATGGGACAGCAATTTAGATTTGTCTCACTAGGTTTTTTATCTTGTGTGATACTTGCTGCTCTAAAATTGCTATTCCATTTCTATATTTTGCATGGGAATCTAATGCTATTTTAATTACTCTATGTGTGTACTTATTCTTTAGCTACTTGAAAATCTCTATTAATAAAGTCCAGAGCTTCCCTGAAGGAAATATTCTCCAGCCTGCTAGATCTTAATGATACAGGATCATCTTGATATTTATTATAAAGCATACTTTTCTTCATTTTCTCCCATGGCTTCCAGACAAATATTTGTGTGGCTCCCTGAACCAAACCCTTGTCCCTCCAAGTGGGATAGCTGCCTCCCTCTCACTTCTGCTCAGCTGAGCAGTATCTTCTGCTCCTTTGAGTGCCTCAGTTGTGCTCGCTGCTCTTTAAACCATTCTCCCTCTTTGCCCACATGTTTACATGCAGAGTAGAAAGAATCCTATTCTCGATAGAATCTAAAAGCAGTGGTGGTTTCCATCTTGCAGTGCACAGGTAATATATTACTGCACCTTCCCAGGCAGGGCAGCCAGTGGAAGCCGGGGGCAGCTCTCGCCGTGATCCCACTGCTCTGAGGGCTGATGGAAGGGCCCATTGCTCCTTCCAATGACCACAAACTCATTTGGACAGGTTTTGCCAGGGAATCCAGGGATTCCTATGTTACTATCTTTCTGGGACTAATTCTCTGCCCACTTCTCTTAGAATAAATCTGAATGAGTGGCGCTGCTCTAATTTTGCAAATCTTTACTTTTGTTTCAGGCAGCTCTGGCTTATGTTTGCTCTTGTCGATGGCAGCCCCTGCTACGGGCAGAGTGAGACCAGCACAGAGTGTTCCTGGTGGTCCCTTCAGACATCCTAAGAGAGAGCGAGAGTGTAAGAGAGCGACCACCACACCTACAGGGAACTTTTCTGAACCTGGGAGCAGAGGTGTACTGGAAGGAGAAGAGCCTTAACATGTGAGTAAAAATTAAACGATTCTAAAATGGCTGGACTGAAATTTCATGATGAGGAAAGTGCCTGAGCCTCCAGTTGGTGAATTTGCTGATGTCACACCAGTGAATTCCCATCAAGTACCTGAGAACTACCAGCGGGTCCTTCCCGGCGGGGAGCTGGCTTCAGGTGAGACCCTATCCTCTCCACTTCTCCCAGTAAGAGCCCGTTCCTGGGGGGTGCCAGGCTGTGAGCTGGCTGTGGTGGTGTGACTGGGAGCCCTGGCAGTGCCAGTCTCCGGGCAGGGAGCAGGCTAACAAGGTGCAAGACAAGGAGGGAGTAGATTTATATAGGGATTGTTTAACATCAACATTAGGTATCTAATCAGATGGACTTTTTTTTTTTTCATGCATTTTGCATAGAAGGAAAGGTGGGATATGAAGTCAAAAGGCTGTGGTTGTACCATAAGGGCTGACAACACATTTATGAACAGACAGGTAGGTGCAGCCTGAAGGGATGACGTGTGGAAATGTTCTTCTCCTGACCCAGGCAAGCGCTGGGTCTTTCAAGAAGGTGATACCAGGGGAGGCCGAGCTGCAGGCGGGTGGTGTTTAGCTCACTCAGCCCTGGCAGCTTCCTGACTTCAGGCCTCAGTTGCTGGTGTGAAATGGGAGATGGTGGCACTGCTGTACCTCTCGGGGTTTCTGAAGAGACTACATGAAGGGGTGTGGGATGCATGGGCAGTAAGTAAATGTGGGCGGTTGTATATACAAGGCACTCAGTGAACTGGGGAGGGTAATGACCAGAGCATGCCTTGCTGAAGTGGTGCATGGGGAAGGGACTCATATGGCTTTGGTTCAATGTGCCATGCTCCTCCCTGTCAGTCCTTGGTAGATTTACTGAGCAAGTTCAGTTTGTTCTTCCCCTCTGCAGCCCTGCAGAGAGTGGTTCCTGTTGTGATGATTTAACACACACCTTACAATACAGCGACTCAAGGCAGGGGATTGAAAGATTCACGTTGCTGATCCTGCAACAAATGCCCCCAGTGCTTTGTCAGGGGTTCCTGCGCAGTGCCCAGAGGGTTGGTCCAAGGCCACGTGGTGGACGACGAGGAGAGCTCAGTTGTACCTGGGCACCAGCTTCATCCCTGTGTTTCGGGCACTTTTATTTCCTGCAGAGGCAGTTCATTTCACGTGCAGCTTTACCTCTCCGACAGCTATTGAAGCAGCTTAAACAAGCTTCACTCCAGTATTTGGACATTGACCTGCTTCTTTCTTGTTTGTTTAGTGAAACTGCCACATAACTGGCCTGGCAGAGTCCAGAGTTACACACACAGTGTGACTGTGGAGTCTGTGTTGGGTCCAGCTTTCCCCTGGAGTCTGGAGCCTGTGCTTTCTGAGGAGCAGAGATGCTTCCCAGTACAGAGCCCAGCACCACCAGCTCGTCTCCAGGGAAACACCACTGGAAAAGGCAGCAAAACCCCCACGGCACGCAGGGGTTTTTAACAGAGTGTGTAATCAGCTTGCATTCTATTTATGTTAGTTAATTTTAGTATTAGGTTTCGTCATACCTTTGTGATATACAAAGCTGCAGCGAACAGATTGGCCTATGACCTCACTTATGCCACCGTAAATCCAAAGCAGCTCACTTGGAAACAGCACTTAGAGTGCGACTCCACCAGCAACCCTGATAATTAGTTTGTCCTACAGTAGCTTTTTGTTCTTTACGTGTGAAAGTGCAAGTTGTCTTGTTTGTAATGGTTAATTTTTTTTTGAGGCAGACTTATTTGCTAAGGCTGATCCCAAGGGTCTCTTCCAACCTGAACGATTCTGTGATACAATATATGGTGTAGGAGAGAACTTTGTAGAGCAGGGCAGATGGTTGGACTCGATGATCCCAAGGGTCTCTTCCAACCTGAATGATTCTATGATTCTATGAAATATTTAAATCCATATAAATATTTTAAAATATAAATTCTGTTCTATTAAATATTTTAATCGGAACAGACAGCACCTACCTTGAAAATGTAATAAAAAGCCCATAATCTCTAATTTAAACTATTAAAAGCAGTCTCACTGAAGTTGGACAAGAAAATAGTTATTGTATCAGTTCTGTTGTCCATGGTGAATAAATGGCAATGGTAAGTGGATGGCTAATATCAAACCAGGAACTCACCACCATCAGCCATACAAAACTGTCCGTGCCTTTAGAAATTAGTCCTTGGGGGGCTTGTGGAGGCTTCCTGTGACTTGGAGGAAAGTTGAGTAGTGAGATGTCTGCTTGGACAAATAGGCAAATCTTTAAAACTATATGTTTGCACCAGTGAATTCATTCAGAGACATTTTTCTTAAAGGGATTCCCTGCAGGGGAGCTATTAGACATGTTTTAGCCTGAAACTTGAGCTGGCCAGAGAATGGAAATTGTGTTTCACAGACGATTTTGAGATTTTGAAATTTGTTTTCATTCCAATTCAGAACAAAACCTCAAAATGTTGAAATTCTCCACAAAGGAAAATTCCACAAAAATAAATAGTTTTGGCTTATGTAGATCATTACAACTTCTAAAAATGCATATATTATATAAAGTAAAAAATCTGAATGTTTTATTCCAAAAATCATTGGCATTTCTTTCCTCAAAAAAAAGTTGGTAAAAAATAATAGTTTCACAAGATGTTTTGATTGTGACAGAATGACATTTTCGAAGGAAAGCTACTCCATTAAATAATTTTCCATCTGAAGTTCATTAGAGTTCCTATTGCCACGTTATCCGGACCTTTTGCTGTAATGTGAAAACTCTACAAGTAGTCCAGTGCAGGGGTCATGATCTGCAAAGCTGCTGCTCGTGGGCTTCTTATTGCTCCTCTGTGCCATGATGAGGCTTAGAAGGTCTGCACAGATGTCTCTTTCTCCTTGGCAAGGCACGAACGGTAAGAAAAGAACAATTTTTCAAGGTGTGAGAGAATCGGCTTGAAGTTGCTTTTGCTGCCACTGAGCTCCCTGACACTCTATGATTTGATGAAATGCTCTCCCTGGCTGGGCAGCCAGCAAACAAACCAGCCACTGGCACCAACACTGGCACCTTCCATTGAGGGGAAACGACCCACAGGAGGAAATGTGCTCCTTCTCCGTCACCAACAGGGCAAAGTCCATGGTGAATGGGCTCCAGGACACTTTAACAAACAGCAGTGTCAATAGCCCGTATCCCAGAGCTTGAGAGAGACAGTGGTGACGTGCTTTCAGTGCCTGTGCTGAACTCTGGAAGACCTGTGCTGTTCCAGGGTGACCTGAATGGAAGGGAGCTCTGTTTTTCATTCATGTCCAAGAAGAACCATTTGACACCACAAACAGATGGAGGATGTCTCTCTAACTGAAGACTACCCGAAGAGGAGCTCTAGATACTATGATAAACATTGGCCACGCTGTGTTGTGTCCATACAACAGAGAGAAGCGATGGGCACTGCCCTGTGTTCAGTGCAAAGGCAGTGAAGGAAAATGCCCACCTGTACTGGCCGCCCTCCCACCCCTCCTTAGGGGCCTGGGCAAAATGGATGGAGCTAGAAGACTTGGATGGTGCTGCTGCCTCCTTGTTTCTGATAAGGGAAGCATATTTGGTGTGTGTCACAGATAATGCCAGTGGCAGGGGATGAGGTTATTGGATGACAAACCTGGTCCCACAGGTCTAGTGAGATTCTTGCCCTGCATGCTGTGCCTGAGGAGGAGGAGCAGCAGCGTTTGGGTCCCTATTGTATGTACACAAAGCCAGCATGTTGTCTGCAAGTGGGATGTTGGGGCTTGGACAGTAATTCTGGAATATGTTTTTCTCCTTGGGATATTTCTGAACTGCAGTCAGCGTGCTCCCCACTAGAAAGTGACATGTAGGAGCCACCCTCTCTTGTTGAAAACTTGGTAGAACGTCTGTACAATATTATGGTCACCAAACTATGTCTAAACCTAATTGGTTGCATGTGGGATTGATTGCTTTAATATAAAGAACTGAATGCACTGAAGACCTGCCAGAGGTTGTGGAAAAGATCAAAGGAGGTCAGATAAAAGGCCAAATGTAGCTCTAGCGCGAGCAATTGTAATTGCAGCACTTTGGTGGAAGGGATCCTGCCAGCTCCGAGCTGTGGCTGTGGTCTTTCGTCGGGTGCATAGAGATGGGCCTCGGCAGGGCCCATGCTTGTCAGCCACGTCCATCCTCTCATGGAAACGCTATGGTCCGGGCAGCTGCGTGGTTTCATCTTCAGCCGGAGCCAATAATTCAGTGTAAGGAGCTCAAAATGTTTCAGTCCTCTGGGAAGTAAAAATCCCTCTTGAGAAATTTATAAATGAAATGTCTTAAACAATTGTCAGAAACTCCATAAAAGCCTCAGGAAAGAGGCACCAACCTTCCTGGTAACCCTGCCACCCTCACATTTCCACAAAGACTGCAGAGCAGTTACCATCACGTCGTGCCCCTGCGCAGCAGCCCCACTTGAAGGCCAGGAATTCACTGTATTGCAAAGAGAAACCATTACAGTTCCAAGTTGGAGATCCAGGATCTACCGTACCTTTGGAGCCTGCAGTATGGAACTGCTCCATCAGCTGTAGATCCCTTTAGGGAAGGAGCTCAGTGGAATCCTTATAGAATATTTACATTAACATGCAATAGGTTTCTAGGTCAAAAGACAGTGCCATGAACTTATTTTTCCATCATCTAATTCTATCAGCTGTTCCTTGTTGGTTTGCTGCCATCTCAGAGCATGTGGAACAGCTTTGCTTGGAGTCTGAAAGCAGCAAGTGCCGCTGGGTCTGGAGCAAGGATGGTTTTGGTGCAGAACTTCGGCACACGCCATGAAGGGAGAGCAAAACCTCAGCCCCACGGAGGCCATAGCCAGGAGAAGCTTCCCTCCCTGAGGGGTGCGTGGCACCTGGGGCCAAAGGCTTGTACCAGGGCCAGTAGGTTCTTACGGGGCTCCATCCGTGCACCCAGAGGTGCAGGGTAGAGCTTATTGGACATCACGGGATGTTGCCATTAGGGATGCACAAGGCAGAGGCTCAGCTCCCAAGCATGGGCTTAGTCTCCATTTGCATCTCATAGAATCATAGAATGGTTAGAGTTGGAAGGGACCTTAAAGATCACTGAGTTACAACCCCCCTGTCCTGGGCAGGGACACCTCAGACCAGGATGCTCAAAGCCACATCACCCTGGTCTTGAACACCTCTATGGCTATCCCTGCATCTCCTCTACCTGACCAGCAGCCACCAGCGGCTGCAAAGAGCCAGGGTGAGGGGCAAAAGCAGAATCTTGCCAGATGCCAGGTTTGATCTGCACAAGATTCCTAAAGGCTTTGAGGGTTCTTGCCAGACGTAGAAAGGTCTCTGTACAGTTTAGGGCTGGTCTTCCCTGATGGGCTCTGGGTGAATTATCTTCTCCTATTCAACGTACCAGGAACTCCTGAGATATGCTGAAGCATGAGCTCTGTAATTAGTTGGGGGGTGTGTGTGTTAGCAAATTAGATTGTGCTGAGCCCGAGGGCCTCCCCGAGGTGTGAGGTGATGCTGTGTGCTAGCTCTCTGCCTGGGGAGGACACTGCCACACAGCAGAGCTTGGGGTGTGCAAGGAGGACAGCAGCCTGTGCCGTGTCTGCCCTCCTGCCTAAAGCCCCCCAAGGTCCAGGAGATAGGGGTTGGATGGACTGAAGTTGTTTGAACACAAGCTCCTTTGAAGCCATGAGCACATTTTAAAGCCTTTTATTTCATCCAAGACTGGTGTGTATTTAGACCCCTGCGAAGAGCTGTGCCCACTTGGCACCCACCAGCCCCCTGCGGCTCATGAAGGGGCTGCCTGGGCTCCCAGCAGGGCTGGTGCTGAGCACTCCAGAAATTCCTCTCTAGTTCCCATTCTGTTTGTTTGATCACCTTTGCAGAGCAGGCCACCTAACAGCCGCCTTCTGAAGGGCCCCGTATTAAAAAGCCCCAAACACTCCATGGCCTAAGTGGTGACTCAGAGCGGGGTTGTTTTCCCCTGCAAGATGCCCATGGAAGCCGAGGCAGTGGCTGGAGTGTCCCTGTGACCTGGGCTTGTGACTTTGAATGGCTTTGGCCTTCTCTGCACCGGGCAGAGACAGCAGTGCCTCCAAAGCACTGAGAGAGAAGTCATTTATGTTCAGAAGCCAGGAATTAGTCAGCCTTTTTTTTTGTTAAATTGGCATTTCATTAATTAGTACTAATTTAACAAATGAGTGCCATGATTACCTTGATTAGGACTAGAGCGGAGTGGAAGGTGTGGGATATTGTGGGGTGCAAGTGAGGGTAGGGGCTGATGTCCTGTTGGAAGGGAGGGAGGACGTAGCCCCATGGATCCTGTGAGGACAGAGAAAGCAGCCGCTGTCCTCAAGTCCCCAAAGGCAGCGCGTTGCAAGCTCCTGCCCTTTGCTGCCAGCGGGGGTGGTGGTGGCAGGTCCTTGTTCGCTTAGAGCATGTTGTAGGGACAGGCAGAAACCTGCTGGGGAGGAGGAGATCATACTTATGGTGGGGTGAGGAGAGCCTGAGCCACTGTCATGGAGCTTCTGACCGCAGTGTCCCCTTGCAGATGCAGGACAGACACCTTCAGAGATGCCATGACAGCAGCAGGGTGTCCCGCTGACGGTCCTCATCTCCAGCTTCTACCTGCTGCCTTCAGCTCCCATGCATGGCCTGAGTCCCTGACACAAACACCAGGACCCCCTCTAACTCCCAGGGTAGAGATTTAAGTACAATAACCAATTTTGCAGCAGCCTCTTCCCTCTGTGGTGCTGCCTGATTAGAAAAGAGGGTGGAATCTCTGCAGGAGACCTTGGATACATCTCCTTCCAAAGTTGGGCACGGCATCCCTGCCCCTGTGGGTGCTCGGGGTAGCGATGGAGCTGAGTGCTGGGCTGGCACCTGGAGCTGCTGCCCTGGGGGTGGCCCGGGCTTCTCCAAGACATACAGCTCCTCCAAGAGACAGAGCTCCTCCAGTGCCACCAAACCCAGTCAACTGCCCTGGAGCAAATTCCCCTGTTTTCTTCCCAAAATACCAGAGCTGTTGAGCTGATGCTGCGTGTCTCACACGGGCTGCTGCGCAGCCCCATTGCGCTCAGGGATCACTGGCCGAAGCAGTGGTCCAAAGGAAGCAGCAATTATCTGTCTGTTGTCCCGTTGCTGCCTTTTTGCAGGGATGACTCCTTGACATTAGGCCTATGGCGTCTGCCCGTTAATAGTAGTTTTAAATGGTCAAGAGGTTACAGCAGTAAGGAATGTCAGTAAAAAATGTCTCTGTGGAGTTTAAACAACCAGTGTTTTAGGCAGGGCTTGGTGGGTTACTGTCCCTGCACAAACAACTAGAATGTGAGAGTCTGGGCTGGGAAATACTTAAACTGTTTGGAAAAACTTGTTTTGTGCAGCTTGAGAGTGTCCCTGGAGGCTGTGGCCCGATGCCATGACTCCTGGTAAAGGCTGGGCTGCAGTAACAATGAAGCTTTTATGGGGAAGCTGGAGTACAATCAGAAACTTTTTGGTCCCGAGGGATTATGGGGAGGGGAGTTCCTGGGTTCAAGATGTCTGGCACATTATGCGCATTTCCACCAGGATTTGGGGGTGTTCTATGGCATGCAAGGTATGCAAATTGCTAAATGTGTTTTCAATTCTGCTGTGCTGTGCCGTCTTTGCTGGGTGATCATTTTCTCG
The DNA here is from genome assembly GCA_013400055.1 of Nycticryphes semicollaris. Classification (NCBI taxonomy): domain Eukaryota; kingdom Metazoa; phylum Chordata; class Aves; order Charadriiformes; family Rostratulidae; genus Nycticryphes; species Nycticryphes semicollaris. The sequence goes on from VXBJ01006026.1 coordinate 434,051, forward strand.
TCAGAAGACAAGATGGGCTCTAGCAGGAGAAGAAAGTCGTAGTTGCCTCACCAGCATTATTGACCTGTGAAGAGCTTGTGGTTTTGGTTCTCCAACTTCTCCCGTCTGGGTGGCTGCAGACCCTTCACTGGTCAAGCTTCTCCTAGAACTGTGAGGCATCTTTGGTGGGCCCCTCCTTACCAAAGTCATCAGGCACGTGTGTACGAACGATCTCACTCCTCCTTGCTATTACTTAAATCATTTGCGTGCCGTATCGAGCAGATGTCAGCAGGAGGTCTAGCAGGTTACCGGAGTATCCACTCAGAGTTAGAGTCTCAACCCAGATTTCCTTCAAAGGCATCCTGCTGCTGCTAATTAATTTGAAGGCTTCGTTACGGGAGAGAAGGCAGTTTCTATTAGACATAGATTTCCATTACTAATGGTGTTAACTGCTAGAAAAACCAGGGCTGTATCGGTCCTACAGACCAAAGGAGAAGGGCTGAGCTAGCACTGCCACTGTACAACTGTTCCGGTACCTGGTTTGGGGACATCAAATCTCATCCAATGGCCATGGAAATCAGTGAGAAGATTCCTGCTGGCTTTGGTAGCTGACCCAGCATGGGTGAGCAGGTTTCTCCTGGCCAGCCCGTGGCATGGGCTGGTGGCCATAATCCTCACTCGCTGCTCACACCTGGGCTGACCCAGGTTCTCCTGGGCATAGGGAATGGGCCTTGCACCAACAGAGCCTGGGGGCAGAGAGGGTGGGAGTGAATCTATACTCTTAGATTACTGAGATGTCATTACTGAGCTGGGACTGCCCAGAAATTCATTGTCAGATTTGGTGGATTTTATTGCTGCTGCCTTTTCTTTCCTGGACTCCAGAGGAAACAAACCAGGGTCAAGGGGCTGGCTTGCCAATGGAGTCCCCTGCCAGGACCCCTTGTCCCTTGATTTGTGTGTCATCCCCCTTGATTTTCCAGGGTTTATGCTCAGGCCTGCCTCCAGGTGGGAAACACTGAATGGGCCTTGATGACGGCAGCACAAACCAACCCTATGAAGGCAGGATTTGTGATTTACATTTACCACAAAAAGCATGTTTATTCACTTCTCTAACAAATCCTTAAGACAGGAACAAGTACTAGCTTGACCAGATTCATCCTGTACATTTATTTTTCTTGTAGCCACTTTTGCAAATCTGTAAGTGCAGGACAGAGAGAGACAAGACATCTCCCATCACTCAGACAGTAACTCACAAGCTGATTGTTATATTCTTGAGGCTGAAAACCTGCAGTGGCAGGTGCTGGTGCCTTCCCAGGCCCTGTGGTGTGAAGCTCTGCTTCTGTGAGGGTCCTACAAAGTCTACTATTTGCTTAATTTTCTTATTGCAGATGGCAGCAAGTTGAAAATTCACACCATCAGATAGAATGGCTTGATTCCATCCATCTGATGGACAGAAGAGGTAACTGATGTAGAGAGGTGACCAGTGGCTTTGGGGTGCTCTGGTTTTAGGTGATGGGTGACTTGAATGACTTTCCAGGGACCAATATTACGAAGCACTGCCCCCGGTTCCATTGCGTTCTGACAGACAGGGGTTGCAAAAGCTTTTCTTCAGCTGTTGGTTCAGCTCAGCTGTAGCCATCTCTGGGTTTTCAGGGAGAACACGGGCAGGGTGGCTGCAGTGTCCCCAGGTTGCTAGAGGGACCCAGCACTGTGCTGGGCAGGGCCCCGCCAGCCCTCCCGAGTCTCTGTGGGGGACAGTGTGTCATACAATGTGGAAGACTTTGTCACCTCCATTGGAAGGAAGTTGTTTGTGTTAATGCTTAAAGGTAAGGCGAGACAAGGCAAGCTCGTTGCTTTAGAACACGGGTTGTGCCGTTGATGTACAGCAAACACAACAAACAAAGAGTCTGCCGCGGTATTTACACTCACCGCAAATGCATTTGCAAAATAGGATTATTTGCAATCCAATAAAATAGTACTGCTTTTAGGCAGAAACCCTGTGTGTTCAGTGAAGTGTGCTCCTCAACTTTTTCTTACCATTTATCAACCCAACACATTCCTCCCCATATTTTTTAATGCCTTCCATTAATAGTTAAGAAAAACCTAGGGAAAACAAACACTCTATTCCTGATTGTTTATTCACCAGTCTCTTAGGAACCATAATTACGTCTCCCAGGAATTGTGTGTTTTATCATACTGTATATCTTAAAGAGCCACTTTAGGTAAAATAACAAGGAGTGCCTTATGAAGGAAAATTGGATTCATTTTAAGACTTTTTTAACCCTCCAAAGAATGGTTCATTGTTTACTTCTTTAGTTCATGTGGCAACTTGCCCAAGTAAATACTACGCTGCATAAATACCAGAGATTGGTATTTATGATATTACATAAACATACTCTGAATAATGACTCATTGTTGCAGTGAAGAAGAACACAAGCAATATACATTGCAGTCAATGCATTATTTCTCGTCACAGAATTAAGTGGCACTGAAGTGCTGTAGTATGAGGTGATGCTGAGAGGGGAGAGGAAGAGTCCTATCACATTGTTTAGCATATCTCAGTTTACTAAACAAAGGGGAAAACAGCCCAAACAGGAGTGTGATGAGGGTAAGAAACACAGCAGGTTAGTCATCGCTATGCAGCAGGCAGGAATCAGTGGTTGGGCATATTTTGGGGCAAAAAGGTTACTGCTCTTTAACTAAAAACTCATCCCATACATTCATACCGCTGCTGTGGGAAGGAGCCCAGCCCTCAGGGTTCTTGCTCCTGCCGGCTCAGGTCCCCTCACAGCAATAGGATGTTGATGCTGGTTTTTATTCGTGGAACCACACTTTCAAGTGACTATTTCTCAGAGCCTTAGCTTACCCAGCTAAAGTGTCATTAAACATCTACCAGCATTTCAGCAAAATCCTGTGTGTGCCCCCGTGCCACACTTTGTGTCACTGCCCAGTGCTGTCTCCCCTGCTGCAACGGGGTTCCAATCTGAGAAATCAAAATCCCAAGGGGAAGATGCCAAACATTCTCTTTTAAAGCCAGTAGGGTATTAACAAAATTTATTTTTAAAATCCAGGGCTGTAGCCTGTCTCATCCAGACAGCAAAAATAAAATACACTCAAATCCTCAAAGGGCCATTGAACCACCCCTTTAAAAAGGAAGGTGGAAGTTGCCACCCATAATAATGCACTAGCCTGAAAGTGTGACTTTTCTGAAATGCTCCTCTTTCCCTGAAGCAGCCACAGCCCTTCAGGAACAGCAGAGGAATCCCAGAGGGGCATGTCCCCAAAGCGGGTGCTCAGTCCTCCTAAAATGCAGAAGTTTGGGGGTGCTCTGTGGTGGGTGCACCCTGAATGCAGGTTTGTGTGTTGTGAAGAGGGGTGGCTGCTTGTGTTTGCTATGGTTTATCATCAGCAGAAGACACGTCCTGCCTAGGTGTGAGTAAAGGGATGCCTTGGGGAGCAGCCTTCCTTTCCCCTGCTCTCTCACCTGAGAAGATGGGGCTGGATGTTCCCAGCAGCCTTGCAGGGTTCATGGGTTAGGAAACCGCTGCACTACCACATGGTTGGTGGCTGTTTGTTGTGGTTATTTAACTGTACCTTATTCCTCTAACTTTTACTAGTTCCTGGTTTTACTTCTTAGGCAAAGCCCACCACGTGCAAGCAGAGCTGTGTTTTGATGTTGTCCCCAGCACTGTGTTCTGTTCCGTCTGGTGTGCAAGCTCTTATGGGACAAATGGAACACTCGTTGTCTGGTTTTTATACAGAACAGGAGGGAGCAGAGGCGATGGGAGAACAGAAGACTGCTGCTCTGCAAGGAGCAAGGTTCTGAGAACATGTCCTGGGCCAGGACCCACATACCGAGAGTTTGCTGAGGCTGTGCTGGCGAGGCTGGCAGTGACTGCGATGCCCTCTGTGCCACCCTGGGTGATGGAAGGTTTGTGCCTGGGCCACTTGCAGATACCGCCTGAAGCGCTGCAGGTGCCAGCAGAAAACTACACCTTCAATGTTTGCCCTTAATTCCTGTTTTCCTGGGAAAAAATGGAGCAGAAATATCTATCAGCAAAGTTGAGAGAACAAAAATATGATTACATTTCAAACTCGCACACAGTTCTAATTTTTTTTTTATTTATTTATTTTTATTTAATCAGTGGCACTACCCAAAGCCTCCAGTTTCATGGTATTTGGTGCCCTTCAAACACGTGCTGGGATATCATGCCAAGACATCACTCCTTTATTTGGATTTTGAAGCCATGCCTCGCTAGCAGTTATCTCAAAACACATACTGATGCCTGTTCCAGGCAGCTTTAACCTGAATTCTTTCCTCACGTTGTTTGGGGTCTGCTGTTCTCTCTTCCTGGGAGACGAGATGGCAGCCTGAGGTCAGCCCCAAAGCCTGATAACAAGCCCGCCCCTTCCCTGCCCCACAGAAGCCAGTGGGACGTTTGGGTGGACAAGTGTGGTTTTGACTCAGGCCCAGAGAAACTGGAAAACAACAAAGGGGACAGAAGGAAATAGCTTGGTCAGCCTTGGGGGTTATTCCTTCTGTCTTTTAAATGGAAAAAGTACATGGGATTTGTTTTGAGTGTCTCTGAGAAGCAGTCTCTGCTCCCGGGCAGCCGTGTCACAGTGATGTGCCCATGTGATGAAGGCAGAGCAATTCTGAGCTTACAGGTTTGAACATCCTTCTTCAGCGTAGTCCATTACAAGGAGCTGTGAGTCACCCCTCTTCTCTCTAAGCCTGGTCTGCTCGGCATGAAAGCATCCGCACGCTTTGCAAAAGCACGAGGATCACGCCGACAAAGAGTGATAGCGCTGCTTAAGTGGTTAAGTTGGTTATTTATTCATTCAAATGTATGTGGATCAAGACATTTTTCTGTGATCTAAAGCGGCTGCCAAGCCTCTGATTAGTTTGTAACTATTATTGTGTCTTGTCTCATTCCTTTGTTTCGCACAAAAGGACGCAGACACGATTTCACTGGCAGTTCTCTGAAAGCAGCAGCAACTCCCAAATGGGCCCGAGACTGCCCTTCATCACTTCAGTTCTGCAGGAGTGAACTGCACGCCCAGGATCTCGGGCCTCCCTCTGCCTGTAGAAATGCACAGGTAGGAGACTGTTCTAGGCAAAATGTACCCCTGCAGGCACAGTCCAGAGGCAGCACTTTCAGAGCAGGGCAGGATTTACGCTTTTCAGAAGTTCAGCTCCCTGAACAAGGCAATTCTGGTTTGGTTCCTTCCCCAAACTGTTGCTGCACAAGTGGGTACCCACCTGATGGCAGGAGGCAGAGAGGGATGAGGCAAACTCAGCACATCACGGTTGCTGAGGCTGCTTAGAAAAGGGTCCTGCAGCTCAAAGGTGGTACCGCAGCTGCTCTGTTCTGCTCCCTCCCGCCACTCCCCACATACCCTGCAGATGCTCTAAACTTGACCTGTGGTCTGAAGAAAACAGGCAGTGTACTTACTTTCTTTCGTTTGCATCAGTGTGCTAATGAAGATTCTGCAATCGGATTTTATCTGACAGGATGATTAATTGCATCGCTGCACGAGTGCAAGTGGAATTCAGGTCCATCTCCCACCCCTGCATTTGGGTCTCCACATAGGAAAGGTATTTTGGTTGATTTTTAAAAAGAAAAGTTTGGCTTTTGTCAAGCCTGCAGCTTTGACTTGAAGCAGGGTCTGTTGATTTCCATTTTTTACCACTTCACTCCCGTAACCTTAGCTACCATTTTTACAGAAAACTGAGCTCATCCCCATTGATGACATTACATGAGTCAGAGAGGTGCCAGAGACCAGAAGTGTGATAGCTGTTCTCCTGCAACCACAGGCATCCAGCAAGTATTATTTATGTGCCATCCACAACGGGACATGCTCAGACTTGAAGGGCCAGTGCTGACCTTCCCTTGCTAATCATTTATACACTCCTTGTTTTGAGTGCTCCACCTTAAGGTTTCTCATGACTCACTTTCTCTCTGGAGTGAGCAAATAAATCCTGAAGGACTCTGTACGCTTCCAAGTGTGTAACCTCTCCCCTCGTGCTCGCCCTGCTCTCAGCAGCAGAGGCTCTCCAGGTAGCAGAGCTGTTTGTTATGGTGTGACCTCAGGGAGCTGAGGACGGTGTTGTTCGGGCTGGTTTAGGCTTCACCTGCTGAACGTCAACCCAGCACTCTCACGGGTGCTGTGAGGAAGGGACAAAGCTCCTCTGCTCCCTGGAGACAGGGAAGTCAGGCATTTGTAGTTCACTGTCCAAGTGGGGAACCTCAAAGGGTCAGGTAGATACCTTGACCATAGTCAAAGGCTTAGTGAAGAAAAATGAAACCTGATTATATCTCATAGGGGTGTATATATGTTGTAATATACAACAAACATTATGTATAATATCTACAATATCATCCACATTATGTTATTGTATATTTGCAGTTCTACCTTAGGTGTACATTATATGTTGCATGGGTATGTGTACCTATATACAGGCATGTATATCCATATAGACATGTGCATGATACAGATACATGCATGCATGAATATATACATGTATCTATGTGTTTTTATAAACACATACTTTTTTAAAACCATTTTTGCTCATATGCATGGTTGAGAGGTCTTAAGGCGACCTACTGAATGGACTTTTTTTTANCTTAGGTGTACATTATATGTTGCATGGGTATGTGTACCTATATACAGGCATGTATATCCATATAGACATGTGCATGATACAGATACATGCATGCATGAATATATACATGTATCTATGTGTTTTTATAAACACATACTTTTTTAAAACCATTTTTGCTCATATGCATGGTTGAGAGGTCTTAAGGCGACCTACTGAATGGACTTTTTTTTATCTAAAGGGAACGGTAAGTTGAGGGAACCTGTTTCTGGGTTGTTCAGACCAAAAGAGTTCATGGTGGACCCTCAGATGCTGAGGCTGCTGCTGGTAGCTCTGACACTCTCTGTGCTGAGAGGGTACATCTCCCGATCTGCTAAGGGGGGCTGCTAGTGCTTTGGGGAGAAATAAGCAGTAAATGGTTGCAAATGCTTTGAAGGTACAAAGGCTGTACAAGGGCGAAAATTATGAATAGTATAAATATTATGGACTATAGCCATAATGGAAAAGAACCAATATTGCCATTAATGAGCTGTGCAGCAGTTCACAAAAATGATGATGAGCCTGAGAAGCTTAGTGGAAGCAGAGATGAGAGGGGAGGACATGAGTGCAAGAGACTGTAAGGAAGGGCCATCTCACCTTTGTCCTTCCCTTGTGTAGCTCTTCCCCAAGAGGTGCTGCAGGAGGTGGGGTGGGTGGGAAAGATCTCACCTCCGAAGGCTTGTGGGGAGCTTTGAAGAAGGCCAGTCTCCCTGGGGCAGGGCTGCCTTGGCCATGGGGTTGGAGGTGGAGGAGGAGGAGGAACATTCTTTGGCTTATGTTCAGTAGAGCTGTGGGGCTGAAGGGGCTTGAGACAGGCCAGCAAGGGTGGGGGACACATCAAAATGTCATCAGAAAGAAGGAGAGAGGCTTGATCTAAGTGCTAAGAGCATTCCTGCCCTAATGATGGTCCCTGGTGGAGACCCATCCATTGCGATGAAGCCTCACCGCAGCAGCCACAGGGGAGCAATGTTAGAAGCAGGGCACTGAGGGCTGGTCCAGCATGAGGGAGTAGCTTCAACAGCAGGGCTGTGATGCAGAGAAGGATGTGGTTCTTTTAATTCCTTCCCCTTGTCCCATTGTTTCCTTCCCAGGCGAACACAAAATCTCCCCTGCCCCTCCCTCCCAGCTCAGCTTTGCTCCTCTCTTTGGCTTTGTGTCCTTTCCCTGATGTGGAGCTCACCAGCACATACCCACGCCCAGTGCGGTGGGGACTTGCCCACATTGAGTTAAATTTGCCTTCTTTTGGCTATTTCTCCCTATCTGGGACCCATATGTTGAGCAAAACAATTGTAAATGGGGTTAGTTCAGTACTCCGGCATGGGGCTGGGAGTAGGTTCTTGAGAAAAGGTTGTATTTCAGGGCTGTGCCCATGAGTTGTGCTGGGGGGACTTGTTTCGTGCAGTTGCAGAGCTCAGTCACAGCACGAAGCTGTAGGTGGGGGCCCAGGCCTTGAGTCCCCTCCCTGTCAGAGGAGAAGACAGTGGGAAGGTGTGGGATTGATGGGCACACAGGGTCCTGCCTGCCCGGGACCTGGAGTTCACGNACAGGCAGCACTTTCAGAGCAGGGCAGGATTTACGCTTTTCAGAAGTTCAGCTCCCTGAACAAGGCAATTCTGGTTTGGTTCCTTCCCCAAACTGTTGCTGCACAAGTGGGTACCCACCTGATGGCAGGAGGCAGAGAGGGATGAGGCAAACTCAGCACATCATGGTTGCTGAGGCTGCTTAGAAAAGGGTCCTGCAGCTCAAAGGTGGTACCGCAGCTGCTCTGTTCTGCTCCCTCCCGCCACTCCCCACATACCCAAACAAAGCAAATTCTCTCCCCCAATTTCACCCATTGTTGGTTGTACAATGCATTTTTCAGACATCTTTTCTACTATTTTTCAAAGACATTTTCTATTATTTTTGTTGATCAGAAAGCAAAAAGATAAATAAACCTGTACACCAGACAAGGTCGAGAGTTAAAGTTGGCTGACAGGGGGAAGCTGACATCTGGTTACCAAAGCAAGGGACTCGTCTCTCTCAAACAAAGCAAATTCTCTCCCCCAATTTCACCCATTGTTGGTTGTACAATGCATTTTTCAGACATCTTTTCTACTATTTTTCAAAGACATTTTCTATTATTTTTGTTGATCAGAAAGCAAAAAGATAAATAAACCTGTACACCAGACAAGGTCGAGAGTTAAAGTTGGCTGACAGGGGGAAGCTGACATCTGGTTACCAAAGCAAGGGACTCGTCTCTCTCCTTGGCCAGTTCCGTGACAGGTCATTGTGGGGTCCCGAAAATTATACTGTGCAGAAGAAGGTATTTCTCCCCAGCATCTCAGCTACCCTGAGGGGCAAGAGTGGTTCAGGATAAGGATTCACTACTCCACAGTAAATATTTGTTTGTGAAATGTTTTAAGATTCTCAAGTCAAAGGAATGTAGGGACCATGTCCACAAATATATTATGTTAAGACAAGACACATGGCCATAGAACTACACAGACACGGAAAAAATGCTGAATTATTTCATTGAACTTTGTACAGTTTTGCACAGTGTAAAATCTCGTTACAATTCAAAATTGGATTTTAATTCTACAGCTCAGTAGATCACCAGCAAGGCACACTGCCAGCACTGCAGAGTCACCAGAGGAGCTGAGCGTCACCCCAGGCAGAGTGGTGGCTGCTGAGACAATGCTGGTAAGTGAGATGCCCCCAAGACTGGGCAGTGGGTGTGTGTGACACTGGTCCCCAACAGGACCCTTACGCAGACACGCGGGAGCTCATCCCTCTTGCCCCTGGCCTCAAGAGCCAAGGGCATAAGTGTCATCGTTCCCACCACCTGAGAGCAAGGAGGGGCAGGGACAGCACTGGTCCACGGGCAGGTTTTGTGGTGGCATCACCCGCTTGTCACTTGCCCTGCTCCAGCTGGGACAGGGGCCGTTGGACCACAAGCCCTTTCCTGCTCAGCGTAACCCTGCTGTAGCTGGTCACCCCCACATCACCCCTGGTGCCCCATCCACCTCACGCCCCACAGCTCCCCAGGAACACCAGGCCTCAGCTTTGCCCCTCCGTAGTCTTGTGGCTCAGCCAGGTGGTCACTTGGGCATAGAGACCAGAGGTCTGAGACGGGCTGGAGGCAGGCTGCTGAATGTGCTGTCTGATGTGTGTGTCCATATAGTTTTTCCTGGCATTCCTGCTGCCTGGTGGTAGGATTGTGCTCTTGAATTTGTAAATAGAAATATGCTGAAAAAACTGCTTTTCCACCCAATGCTGTGCAGCCTGTCCTTTCTGATGCAGAGGTCTGTGAAATGACTTAGCATGAGACCGGGTAATGGTATGTGATTGTGTGCTTCCACTCTGTTCTGTTGGAAATGCTTGCCCTGTTCCTGTTCTGCTGCTGCCCTGCAGTGTTCAGGGTTTGCCCCCTCTCTGTGATCCAGCTGCCCTGCCCAACCTCAGTCCAGGGCAGCAAACGTGCTGGTGAGTGTCTGAAGAAAAGCTTAGTACCAGTGCACATGGTGCTTGGAGAGTACACTCAGAGAGTATCTCTGCTCTCTACAGGAGGTGTCAGAGATGCCTGTGAGCAGTCACAGCTGGATCATGAGCTCCAGCAGTGGCCTGGGATCTCCCATGGCTGGTGCCGTTGATATTGCTGAAAACGCAGGACCCACAGCCTTCAGGCAGCTGTGATCCACAGTTAGACACTACATCACACAGTGCCACAAGTATCTGGGGATTCAAAGATAATGTTAAATATAAGAGAAGAGTTTATCTCAGAAAAACAGTAAATCTCAATGTTCTTGACAGATACCTCCAAGTGAATCACTAGTTATTTGTGCTCACTGAAGAAGTCAAATGTTTTTTTTCCTACCTGCAGATGCTCTAAACTTGACCTGTGGTCTGAAGAAAACAGGCAGTGTACTTACTTTCTTTCGTTTGCATCAGTGTGCTAATGAAGATTCTGCAATCGGATTTTATCTGACAGGATGATTAATTGCATCGCTGCACGAGTGCAAGTGGAATTCAGGTCCATCTCCCACCCCTGCATTTGGCTCTCCACATAGGAAAGGTATTTTGGTTGATTTTTGAAAAGAAAAGTTTGGCTTTTGTCAAGCCTGCAGCTTTGACTCAAATCTGTTGATTTCCATTTTTTACCACTTCACTCCCGTAACCTTAACTACCATTTTTACAGAAAACTGAGCTCATCCCCATTGATGACATTACATGAGTCAGAGAGGTGCCAGAGACCAGAAGTGTGATAGCTGTTCTCCTGCAACCACAGGCATCCAGCAAGTATTATTTATGTGCCATCCACAACGGGACATGCTCAGACTTGAAGGGCCAGTGCTGACCTTCCCTTGCTAATCATTTATACACTCCTTGTTTTGAGTGCTCCACCTTAAGGTTTCTCATGACTCACTTTCTCTCTGGAGTGAGCAAATAAATCCTGAAGGACTCTGTACGCTTCCAAGTGTGTAACCTCTCCCCTCGTGCTCGCCCTGCTCTCAGCAGCAGAGGCTCTCCAGGTAGCAGAGCTGTTTGTTATGGTGTGACCTCAGGGAGCTGAGGACGGTGTTGTTCGGGCTGGTTTAGGCTTCACCTGCTGAACGTCAACCCAGCACTCTCACGGGTGCTGTGAGGAAGGGACAAAGCTCCTCTGCTCCCTGGAGACAGGGAAGTCAGGCATTTGTAGTTCACTGTCCAAGTGGGGAACCTCAAAGGGTCAGGTAGATACCTTGACCATAGTCAAAGGCTTAGTGAAGAAAAATGAAACCTGATTATATCTCATAGGGGTGTATATATGTTGTAATATACAACAAACATTATGTATAATATCTACAATATCATCCACATTATGTTATTGTATATTTGCAGTTCTACCTTAGGTGTACATTATATGTTGCATGGGTATGTGTACCTATATACAGGCATGTATATCCATATAGACATGTGCATGATACAGATACATGCATGCATGAATATATACATGTATCTATGTGTTTTTATAAACACATACTTTTTTAAAACCATTTTTGCTCATATGCATGGTTGAGAGGTCTTAAGGCGACCTACTGAATGGACTTTTTTTTTATCTAAAGGGAACGGTAAGTTGAGGGAACCTGTTTCTGGGTTGTTCAGACCAAAAGAGTTCATGGTGGACCCTCAGATGCTGAGGCTGCTGCTGGTAGCTCTGACACTCTCTGTGCTGAGAGGGTACATCTCCCGATCTGCTAAGGGGGGCTGCTAGTGCTTTGGGGAGAAATAAGCAGTAAATGGTTGCAAATGCTTTGAAGGTACAAAGGCTGTACAAGGGCGAAAATTATGAATAGTATAAATATTATGGACTATAGCCATAATGGAAAAGAACCAATATTGCCATTAATGAGCTGTGCAGCAGTTCACAAAAATGATGATGAGCCTGAGAAGCTTAGTGGAAGCAGAGATGAGAGGGGAGGACATGAGTGCAAGAGACTGCAAGGAAGGGCCATCTCACCTTTGTCCTTCCCTTGTGTAGCTCTTCCCCAAGAGGTGCTGCAGGAGGTGGGGTGGGTGGGAAAGATCTCACCTCCGAAGGCTTGTGGGGAGCTTTGAAGAAGGCCAGTCTCCCTGGGGCAGGGCTGCCTTGGCCATGGGGTTGGAGGTGGAGGAGGAGGAGGAACATTCTTTGGCTTATGTTCAGTAGAGCTGTGGGGCTGAAGGGGCTTGAGACAGGCCAGCAAGGGTGGGGGACACATCAAAATGTCATCAGAAAGAAGGAGAGAGGCTTGATCTAAGTGCTAAGAGCATTCCTGCCCTAATGATGGTCCCTGGTGGAGACCCATCCATTGCGATGAAGCCTCACCGCAGCAGCCACAGGGGAGCAATGTTAGAAGCAGGGCACTGAGGGCTGGTCCAGCATGAGGGAGTAGCTTCAACAGCAGGGCTGTGATGCAGAGAAGGATGTGGTTCTTTTAATTCCTTCCCCTTGTCCCATTGTTTCCTTCCCAGGCGAACACAAAATCTCCCCTGCCCCTCCCTCCCAGCTCAGCTTTGCTCCTCTCTTTGGCTTTGTGTCCTTTCCCTGATGTGGAGCTCACCAGCACATACCCACGCCCAGTGCGGTGGGGACTTGCCCACACTGAGTTAAATTTGCCTTCTTTTGGCTATTTCTCCCTATCTGGGACCCATATGTTGAGCAAAACAATTGTAAATGGGGTTAGTTCAGTACTCCGGCATGGGGCTGGGAGTAGGTTCTTGAGAAAAGGTTGTATTTCAGGGCTGTGCCCATGAGTTGTGCTGGGGGGACTTGTTTCGTGCAGTTGCAGAGCTCAGTCACAGCACGAAGCTGTAGGTGGGGGCCCAGGCCTTGAGTCCCCTCCCTGTCAGAGGAGAAGACAGTGGGAAGGTGTGGGATTGATGGGCACACAGGGTCCTGCCTGCCCGGGACCTGGAGTTCACGACCTGTCCTGCCATCAGCTTCTGGAGCTGAACTCTCCCTGGCTTCAGAGGACGCTTTATGTGTGTGTGAGGAACTGTGGCAGGGTCAGGGCTAGATTGCTTCACGTCACCAAAACACGAATTCCTACCTTCATCCTAGAGCAAGGCTTGTGCAAGAGGAGAGAGTGGAACACCATGAGAGCTGGGAGCAGCGCAGAGGTAGCATCACTCGGGGAGAGGCCCCGGCAGCCCCGCGGGAAGGCGATGCTGAGACTGCTGTCAGGGCAGTCAGGGATTTTTCTTTTACCACAGACGTGAGCTTAAAGCTTTCCTTCGCATGCTAAAGATGCCACCTTTGACACTGAGAGGTGCAGTGCAGAAGAACCACATCTTTTAATGGAAGTTCCCAGGCAACGTGCCAGTGCACTGCAAACAGACAAATTTATGGTCTTTCAGGTACAAACAGGCATGATTTGTGATCCAGAGGAGGATGTGGTTCTTTCCATTCCTCTCCCTGTCCCCTTCTAAGCCTTGCAAAGCACACGTGAATGTGGCTCAGCGATGTAATACTCACAGGGCTGGTCAACAATATTCCTACTCTAAATTATTTGAATAACTTCACCAAAAATTAGTTAAATCCCCACAAGCATAGGCTATTAGTCATTCTGCAGAACACTAAGCCAGCTTCACTGGTATCACTCAAGGTGTCCAGCTGCTCTAAGGCTTATACAGATCTCTGCTGCTGAATCCTTTGTTACTGACTCCAATTTAACATTTTGTCAACATTGAACAGTTTGTAAACTGGGAAAAATTCCTCTCTCCAAATTTGAAATGTATTTTCCCATACTGATCTTGCACAAAACAGGTGGTGTCCACCCTGGAAAAGGAGCTGACTCTCATTCCTGTGCAGTGCTGGAGAAGCCCAACTCTCCCGAGAGGTGCCGACAGCCCTGAACGTGCTTGGCTGGTGCTGGATGGGTGCCGGCTCTGCAGCACCCGAGCTCTCCGGAGCACCAGGAAAAACAAGATCACATTTTTGGAACCCACTCGAGGTCTGGCAGCCCAGAGGTGGCTGCTCTGTGGTCCTGCAGTACCTGTGACAGTAGGACTGTGCTCACCTGGGCAAAGGCAGCTGCTATCTGCCTTGCCATGTTCAAAAAATAAAAGAATTAAAGGCAGATCGTGTCCAGCAGCAGCCCCAAGGTGTGCTGGGTAGGTGTGCCAAGTGCCGTGATTTAGAATGAAGGAGCAATTTGTATCCCTTTGCTTTTGACTGTTTTCTTTCAGCTGGCTGAGAGAGAAGCATTTGGGGCATTCTTGTTGGGCCCAGAGTTCATGGCATTAGTTTTCGGGGACTGGAAACAAGGGGGTGCTTTTCCTGCGAGCGGTTTGCCATGCTGGGTGCCTGCTTCTAAGTCCCTAAACCACATTTTCTCCTCTCTTGGCCAGTATTCAGTAATATTTTTGATTGCTTTCATATAAAGCCCTTTTTTTCCCAGGGATGTTAACATTGGCACGTAGGTGTTTTCTACCAGCCTGGTCCAGAAAACTTAGGTTGTTCTGAAAAGAGAATTAAATAAGGAAGGTTTACTACGGTTTAAAGAAGTCAACGCTTCAATGCACATCCCCAGAGGATGTCATCCTTTTTGTCATCCAGGGTATCATTGCTTATCATTGCATTGGCAGTTCTTCCTTACTCAAAGCCTTTCCATGTTTCTTCATGCAGTAGTAACATGGATTTAATAATCAGTTAAAACATCTGTGAGATAAAGTTTGTTTCTAAAAGTGGGTTGAGTGGAAGGAACATCAAGTTCCTTATCTTGTGTTTTTAGTGGTATTTTTTTGAGCATTGATAATTACGTGAGTTATTGGCTTTGCCTTCCCTCCAATAAAAATGACAAAAATTGGAAGTGTTTCACAGTGGTCTGGGGAGAAGAAGAACAGGATGTCGTGTTCACTGCACAGGATTCATTCGAAATTCATTGTTATTTCCAGGTAACTTCTTTGTCTGGCTGTTTGCCCTGCTGTCTCCCTGGTTTGTCATTAACTTAAAGTTCATCAGACTGAGTTACAAGGTGGCTCAGACTTTACCATCCTAAAGCTGAGTTAATGGAAGTAAATGACACTTTTTCCAACTTTCTCCACAGGACTGCCACTTGTCATTACCGCCACTGGCTGTGTCCTCAAACCACAAACCAGAACATTGCCAATTCTACAGCCTGGCCTCCTTCTCTGGGGTCTCCAGAGCCAGGGCTGTGGTGGCCAGGGCTGTTCCTCGGTGATGCCAAGCTGATGAAAAGTCACCAACCATCATCCTTCCGTCCAGACACACCAGATGTCAGCTGTGAGCATGGGGCACCATCTCCCCAAGCCCAACAAGCCACAAAGGTGAGTTTTAGGGGGGGGTGTGTATGCCTGGGCAGCAGGCACCCCTTGGAGCTGTGCAGCACCCTCCCCAGCAGGGCATGGGGTGCCCTCTGAGTCCAGGGGACTCGCATGATCCTGGCCAAGAGGAAGCTTTAGAGCAGCAGATGTGTTTTAGAAATGCAGGTTCCAAGTTCTTGGTTATCCCAGACTTACTGCCTACTAGGGACAGTCCTGAAGGACAGGTACAGCCTCCTCTGTCCCTGCCCCGAGTGCAGGGAACATTAACCCAGACAGAGCCCGAGTCTCACAGGGCACCACTGTCACAGAGCCCACAGGTCTCCCAGGCTGGAGCAGGGCTTTTCTGCCTGAGATCCCCGGGATGCTGCGGAGCAGCTTCAAACAGCCCAAACGCCATTCCCAGGGACATCTTTATTTCTAAGTGACCTGCTCTGACAGCAGCTGGTCCTTGCAAAGCGAGCTTTTGCTCTTACAGAGGTTTTCCCCCTTTCTTTGTGGTTTAGTTAAAGTGACTGTGGATGCAAGTGTATGGCTGGCTTCCATGTAAGAAAAGCACCCACCTTCCTGCTGCCCAGCCAGTGCTGCGACCCAGTGCTCCTGGGGCTGGCACAGACCCGCACCTCCCCATCCTCCTCCTGGCCCTGGAGGTGGGGCAGCCTCTCTGGGGGGCAGCACCTCCGGGGGCAGCACCTCCAGGGGCAGCACCTCCAGGGGCAGCACCTCCAGGCCTCCCGCCCAGCAGCGGTGACTCACGACAGGGAAGCGGTGAGGGCCCTGGCACATCCCTGCACCGAAACACTGCCTACAGCCTCTGCCTCTGCCCAACTCGCCCTTCCTGCCGCCTTCCCCCCAGGGTCCTAACTCCCGACTTTGTTGCTCTATAAACATAATAACAATAATTATTCTCTCATTGGACACATAGCCATCTTCTTTGTTTGCAGGCTTAGATAAATATCACTCAAATCATGGAGTCTGATTCATGAGTCAGGACGATGGCAGCCCTCCAAAACCTCCTTGCTCATGGAGAGTGTGTTTGTGTGAGAGAGATAGAGAGTTTCACTGTATGAAGGGTAAGAAACTGGAAGCCAAGTGAATTAAATACAAAGCAGATAATTATGTGTAATTCATTTACTGACTAATGATTGCACCTGGTACGGAGGTTATGAATTCATTTCACTCTGCATACGTTTTCAAAAACAATCTCTCAAGATAAAAACTACGCTGACATTTCTTAACAGACCAGGGTTTACCTTAGTGTTATTGTAAGATTCTGCCATTTTTGCTCATTTCTTGTTTTATCTCCTGGCATTTCATTTTTGCTGGGTTCAGCTGGTGTCTCTTTGAGAGCGACGATTGCTCGGTGCTGGTCACGGCCGGGTGTCACTGCAGAAAGGAGCCATCGCTGGCCTCGTGCAAACCACTGGTGTAATTAGACCTGGTGCTTATCTCCCATCTGCTGCAGCCAAACCTTGCCAGAGACTGTGCCTTCGACAGGGGAGCGGCAGGTCACAGCCCCCTTCCCCCTCTGCTGGGATCACCACCAAATTGTCACTCTTTCCATGGTGTCACCCAGTCCTCACCACAGCCTGAGGCCATTGGCTTCTTCCACCACAGCCTTGGCCATGGATCAACAGATGGGATCAACCTTCCCCTGCTAACCCTGGGGCAGACCTCAGGTTGAAGACCCAAAGACAAAGCCCTTAATGGGGTGAAAAAGCTTGTGCTCCCTCCATGAAACCCAGCAGCGATGTCCCAGCCTGTGTGACACCAGCCCCGGTGACCTGGGTGCTGCATCCACAGCCCCAGAGCTCTGAGCCTCACTGGGAGAAGCACCATCTGAGATGCCTGAGGTGATGTTCTTAAAAGTGGTGGAGACAGAAGAGCTTTCCCCGTTGTGTTCCCCATGCCATCGCCAGGCGTAAGCCCTTCTCCCAGCCTGTTCCCAAGCTAAAGGCAGCTCACCTTCATCATCCCCTCCACCCCCCACATAAACCTATACATCCGGTTAATTGCTCGAGTCCTCTGTGACGGTGGTTCATCAAATCAACAGACGTGTGTCTGTGTTTCCTGCTGAGACCACCATGTACCTGGGATCCATCCTTTTGAGAGCTGGTTGAAGCACAGGGTGTAAATGTGGATGTTTGTTCCCGGGGGAGAGGGCTACGTCTGAGGCACTGGGTGAGGGCACGTTTCTGTGAGATGCTCTTTAAGAGTGACTTTGGGAAGGGACCAAAACAGGAATGACATGTGGGGAAAGGTGAAGTTATTTGGCAATTTGAGAAGAGTCTATTGAATAACTCCTGAGGTGATGGCACTGAAGAATCCCCGTGGGGTGATTGCGGGTACATACACTTTCTAGCATCATTTGCCACTGAGTGTGTACCAAGGGGTGGCGAGGGGAGGCTGTGGTGTCTGATGTAACCCCTGGTGGCACAACACCACCCTGGGAGGTGTCTCCATGGGGTGTCCCCAGCCCCGGTGTGTGGTGACAGGGGAGTGACTGGACTCGCCGGACACCATCCATCCCTCCCTGGTCCCTCGGGCAAGTGGCTGTAGGACTGCTCCCCCCTCCCGCAGCAGCCACACAGAAATGTAACCCTGTGCTCTGCTATTTCTGATTTGAGCGATTTGTCATTAGAAAAGCCAAACCCAGCTCATCTTGTTGACATGAGCATTCCGGTCGATGGGAAGGCAGTCAGGCTGCGCGTTAGCTGTGAAGCTCTGCAATCCCTTCCCGAGGAAGAGCTGGCAAAGCCAGAACAGAGCGTCGGATCCCTGCCCTGGGACGGTGCTTTACCTGGAGGTGGGTCCTCAGCGCAGATCGTGAGACACAGCCAGCCTGATTCACGGCTGCTGTACTCCAGTTCTTCGGCAGAGAAACACCCCTGAATCACCAGCAAAGTTGAAATAACAAATGATAAAGTGGGGGCCTCGTGTCCATGTTTGCAGTGTGTGTGTGTGGAAATGACATGCTCCTTCTTGCAGAACCATTAACCCACATGGGTTTGTCCCAGTTCAGAATGTGTCACACATCTGACAGTGTGTCTCAGCTAAAGTTTGACATGTCAAAAACCCAACTAAAATCCAATGTAACAGCTAACATCGCATGCCATCAGTATGGTGTGGTGATTAATTTTTTTTTTTTTATACTCAGAAAACCAGGATTTTTGAGAAGAGAGGCTAAATGGCTCCTGACAAGATGCAATTTTTGATGTGGTTCATTTGTGTGCAGCGGATGGGCACTGAGTAGAGCTCAGAAACATTTAAAAACCTAGTCCTGGTTCCTTTTCAATTTACAAAGATACTCACTGAGCAATTGAAAAGAACTGTGGTCTTTTTTGCAAGTAATGCTCTGGAAAAGCCAACTACAGGCACTAAGCAAGCTTGAAATTAGCAATTCTAATTATAAAGGGTATACATAAAACAATGTCACATCATAAATAAAGGCCAAGTTCAAGTGATGCAATAGGAACAGCAGAACTTCATATAAAGCTGGACAAATGATCCAGCAAGAGAAATACTTATAAATCATCCTTTTTTTTTTTTCCCCCAATAATAGTGACCAAAAAAATATATAGAATAATACCAGTGCTTTATTTTGTGTAGTTTTTACAGCCACCCTGTCTCAGGGCCACCTGACACTGCTGCTGAGGAGCGGGGTCTGACGGCGAGGGTCAGTCACGGGGCCAAACTCTTAACTAGGACCCCTCACAAGCAGGAGCTGCTGGGGGAGCCCAGGGCCCCCATCGCCCGTGGCCTTTGCCTTCATCAGGGCCCCACTTCCTGACGCACCTTCACGGCCACCACTGGAAGAGCCATCACATGCTGCAGCTTTTTTCATTTCTTTATGTTTGCGCTGACGCCGCTGTGGTTTCCAGGTAACCAGAGAGGTGTCAAAGACAAGGTGTGGGTCCTGGTTCAACCAGGACCACCTTCAGGGGGACTGTGCTCGGGGAGGGTGTAGGTCCCTGCACATCCCAAGCCCCACCAGACTGCGACAGAGCTCTGTGTCCTGCGTGGGAAAGGTGAAACACCAGCACCATGGAGCAGCATCGCCGCACACACACTCCCTGTGCGGAACACCCTGCCCTCAAAATAAAGTCCTGGGTGCAACCAGAGAAGGTGAATACCTTGGGGAAGTGTTTTCACTTACTCTCCTTGGGTGCACACATGGCAAGCACCCATGCAGCATGATCCAGGATGTTGAAAACCATTTCATTATGTTCTATAAATAAAGGACTGATGTGGTTCAGCTCTATCAGTTGTGCAATTCCTCTGCATGGTGCAGGCAAGGAGAAGGGCGCTCCCTCCGAACCCACTGCCACCCTGGGCTCTGCTGGCATCTACCTGCTCCAGCTGCACCACAGAGAGACCAACCTGCCCACTCCTATTTACCACTTCATAAGGTCTATCACTGACCCTACTGCTGAATCCTCTCTGGGAAAGAGCTTGTCCAGTGCCCAGATGACACAAGGAAGAGTCAGGACACTGCTGCGTGTGAGTGTGTTGGGCAAGACACAAGTGTGGCTGAACAGTAATTTCGAGCAAAGCATCAGTTTTAAACAATGTTTAAACTGACACCATTATTATGCAATATAATTAATTATGGCTAGAAGGGCATTTGAGGTTAGTTGGCACTACCTTTGTCCATTTTATAATTATACCAAGAAGAGGATGACTAAGTTGTGCCTAAGCTAATTGTATCCATTTGGTTTTATCCCTCCTCTCCACCGCTGTTAAGTCACTGGAAGTGTTTTTGAGGGGTTTGGGTGCGTTTGTGCTGAAGAGGGTGCTGGCTGGGCAGCCTCAGGTGGTGCGGCAACAGTAGCGCCAGCAGCAGCAGTCACAATTACAGCGACTCAAAGCCATAAGTACAAACCAAATGCCACTCTTCCTGCTGCTGCTCCAGTTCCCTGCAGGAGATTCATTCTCTCCTGCTCCCTGTGTTCCAGGAGTTTTGGAGCTGGGCACTCCCTGGACCCGAGCTGCCCGCAGGCACCGGCCTGATGAGCCACTGCATAAACCCGCTCTTTTGAACGTTACCTGGCAGTGCCAGGATTCAAACCAAACAAAAAACACCATCAAAAACCCCAAACCCTAATGATGATAGACTTACCCTGGAAGGGAATTTGGTAATGCATGGTCTTGTTTGGCTGGGACAGAAGGCTACAGTCCTCAGCTGATGGCTGGAGACTGGGTTGCAGTATGTAAAATAGAGCTGCCTGCAAGGGCTGAGCGCTGTAATTAACAGGCACTTTTAGAAATTATTGGCTAATGCCACTTAATAGAAATACTGCCAACTATTGTTGTAAAAACTTGAACTGTTCCTTTGGTGGTAATATGAAATGATTCAACACGGATTCGCTGGGAAGAGATATCTTTCTCTGTTACCATCCTTACCTACATTTTTAGAGTTGTTTAATATGACAATACGCATTTTGAAATTTAAATATATTGTCCAGAACTATCTAGAGGCTCAACTGCCTCCCCCCAGCCACCACATCAGTGATACAGCCTGGCCCATGCACGGCAAGAAGGCATTTCTCACCCCGTCCCACCGCAGCCAGGGCAGCGTTTGCCACTGACAGGGTTTAAGCAGTTGCACGTTGGAAGGTTTCTGTAACCGGCAAATACATCCATGTAAATCTCAGCAGCTCCACCTACAACATCACCTCTGCCACGTGTACTGTGCCACTCAGAGCATTAATGTGCATTTTTGGTAACAAACTCCCTGAGCCATGCTGGAGAGTGCAGGAAGCTCTGCAGTAACATGCTCTGCTTGTGCCATGCAGCTGGTTTATATCACATTTTATCACCCAAGAACATTTTCACAGCGCTGCAATAGTGACCAGAAGGTTACTTCTATAACCTTGTCATCCAGAAGGCACCAGCCTAAAAGTTTCTGTTTGATTGCTAAAGAGCAGAAAGCGATAAATGAATATTGGCAAATCTCAGATGAGGCAGGATGTGGCTGTTGCAGCCCTCGGCCTGACGCCCACCTCCACCCCAGGGAGGAGAAACCAGACCTGCAGGCACACCAACCTCCTCCTGGTTCCCAGTTTGGGAATGAACTCCAGGACCTCACTGCTTTCTGTGGTGGTGGTGAAGCTTGTATATTAACGAATAGAACTGAGTCAATTGATTTTCCCTATTCCCTCCATTGATCTAGGCATTAAAAGACAATTTACTCCCACATCCAGACCCCATGTATCACTGTATCAGGAGAACTGGCTAGAAACAGTGAAGAGGTGAATGCACCTTCTCTTTTGAGATGTTTCTCCATCCCCCACACCTCTTTCTTTGCTAACTGCAGTCAGCCATCCCCAGGATCTATGCCCACGCTGATCCGACTCACTGATGAACACACATGAAACCAGACCTTGCTAAATAGTGAGCAGCTCCTGTTAACAGGACCTGGGCTGCATTAACAGGATACTACACCTCATCCATCAGTGAGAGCCCATGGGGTGGGTAAGGACACCAGGGTTTGGTGCTTACCCCTTGCCATAGGTGGCCCCTACATCCCTCAGCACTGCAGCTCTGAGGTGCTCCAGAATCTCTGGACTGAGCTACAGCTGGTCCTGAGGAGGTGTTTGGGAACACGTCCCCATAGGGATGGACTCCACACAACCTGAATGAGGAGATGGCTGAATCCCCAGGGGACCCCTGAGTCCATGCCAACACTCCCATGGGTGTCCTGCAGCCTGTGTTAGGGCAGGAGCATCCAGCTGAGAAGTGAAGGGGCCCTGGGGCCCCTCGACATGCTCCTCTCCCCATGGAAAGCCCCCTGCGCTGGGGCCGGGAACCTACAGCCTTGGCCTCACCTCTGGGCACAGTCTCCCACTTTGTGCCAGTAATCCCCTGCGAAGGCAGCGGATGCTGAGCAAACAGAAAGCTCCGTGTGGGACATGGGGCAGAAGAGGTGAAGGGAGGGAAAGTCACTGGCTGCTGGGGCCACAATGGCTCAGCGCCGATGCCATAAATAAAAGGAAGTGTGTTGGACGTTTTATTTTGCTTGTGGTGTAAACTGTACAGTTAGAGTCTGAATAAACCCCTTTTGTCAATTTTATTACCTTCCTGATATAAAAATAAATAAACTCAAACAAAGCAGGAGTGGAGACCTGCCACGCCAGCCCAGTTCAGTAAGAACTGCACTGACAAGGGAACAATGTCATCCTAAAGCTGAGGGGGTGAAACGATACGCTGTCAGGAGGGCAAAGCCCCTGCAGAAGGAGCTGTGGAGGAGCAGAGGAGGATCCAGAACAGAAAAATTAAAAAGGGTACTTTTACAAAAGGAAAGGCAAAACCAAAAATGTCCTAAAATTTTTGCTTCCTGAACTGCTTTCTCATTTGATGGGAAGGCAGCATGCAAAGAGCTGCTGAGAAATAGCAGCGAGGCAGAGGAACAGCAATTAGCAGCATTTTAATGATCATTTAAAAAAAATAAATCACAAGCAAATGATACAGTGCATTAAGGGACCATTAATAGGCAGAATATCAAGCAGACATCCAGAAATCATGCTTTTACTTCGCAACTGATCTCCGCAGTGAGTTCTAGGCTTATGCCCCCAGTGCCCCCATGGGAACCCCCCTCTGGCAGCAGCAGCTAATTAGCACTGGGCGGAGGCGAATCAGCCAGGAGAGACCCTCACACCAAGTGCCACGGGACAGGCCACCACACCTTGCCATAGTGTCTCTGTAGTAAGAAAACACCCTCAGAGGGTGTTGTGTCACTGCCGGGGAGGGGTGACCCAGCAAGGCGGGTCTGGTGAAGGCAGTCAGGACTGTGGGGGCTCACACTCACCCTGGGACCCTCAGCTGGTCGGGCAGAGGAACCTGAACACAGGTCTCCTTCACAAAAGGCACGTGGTCCACAGCAGCGTTGGCACCACGCGGAGGTTCTCTTTGCTGTCCTCTAATGTGCTGGTGGGGAGACTACAAAGGTAAGGCCACCACAGAAACACATAAGTACAGGTACAACAAAATATGACAGGATTATGCGTATTTCTTCTAATTAGCAAGACATGCCCAAGTGTCCCTACGGAGTCGTTACCCCTGGCCCCTGCACCTGCCTTTCCCCAGCTGCAACTCATGGTCCACTCCCAGCTGGAGGGGAGGTGTCTGCTCTGCTGAGCCCTTCCATGCGTGAAGGCCCCCAGGAACCCTAGTCCCAGCTCTCTGTGAGGTTGGCCTGTGGCCACCCTGACCAGCATTTCCATGGGTTTTGTCTTCTACAAAACCAGAGCTGTTCAGGGGCATCACTGATGCCGTGGCTGCAACCAGGCCCCCGCGGCCGGAGAGACCCTCAGGCCAGCCAAGGGGACACCCACCTGGGAAAGCAGCACTTGTCCTGCTCTGGCTCCAGGCAGACCTGGTGGCTTTCCAACCATTTCATTTCTTGCTTTCTACAGCAGCACTTACCTCAGGATTGTACTTCAGACCCCAGCGAACCAGGGTTATACCCAGTGAAACCCAACCATCTTCTGTGAATTCCAACTGCTACAGGCCATTGTGCAAATGTGTATTTTGGCAAATGCCTGGCCCTTCCTGTTGACTGAGCTACTCACGCTCTCTAGAAACAGCCATGCCGGTCCCCCGAGCTCCTGCAGATCACCTTACCCTTTCTTCCTCCTTGTTCTTTCTTTTTACTCAAACCAGTTGAACCCTTGCCAGGTGCCAGGATCCGACATGGCCACACTCTGCTGTCTCTTGGCCTGGTCGGCTCATTCCTCCCCTTTCCCCATCCCACCCCTCCTAGAGCTCCTGCCCTGAGGTGACACAAAGGCCATGGCAACAATAGTCAGAAAATTGTCCTTGGTGGCAAGGTTGGAAGAAAGGAATTCCCAACAGAGGAGAAATATGTGTGTCCTTGTTAGGTTGAGCCACTCCGACCAAAAATGGCCTCAACCAACACTGCAGGCTCATGCTGAAGGTCTCGCAAACTCAACACATGCAGCCAACGGGCTTCTTCTGAGAGAGATCAGCCAAAGCATTAGCAAAGATGAAGATGTCTTATCATCCAGAAATCCCTCTGGCCATCACAGAAGACATTTTTCAAAAGCAGAGCAGTGAAACTGGAGAAGGTGCCCAGAGAGGTCTGTGAAACCTCCACCCCTGGAGTTTTCAAAAGCACAATGGACAAAGCCCTGAGTGAGCTCTGCCAATGTGGAAGTTACCCTGCTCTGAGGGGGCTGCAGTGCAGCCCCCCCAGGTGTCCCTTCCAACTGATATTACTGCAGGTTGTTTTGTTGGGGTTTTTTATTACAGCTGCTGATCAGGGAGACTTGGCTGGAGTTAATGATTCCTCCAAAAGAATGGAAGCTGTTATCTCTGTAGCATCACCTGCCAATTATTTATTTATAATATGAACTAATTCTGAGTATGCATCACAAGTCCAGACAATCAAGAGACTTCACTTCAGATATTTTTATGTTTAAGGATCAAAGAACTGAACTTTCTCTCTCAGATCTTCAAATTAAGCAGAAAAGAGGTTCTGCCATTAACACACAGGAGTCAAATATGCAAAACTCTCCTCAGTTCAGAACTGTCATGAGAAAGGCTATTTCTTGCCTTTGTTTTGGATATATGCAGCTCTCACATGTTCTCATGGTGGCAACATAACATGTCGAGAGGTTTTCTGGTGAAACCGTTGTTTTGGCCTGAGATGTGAAAGCAACGCCTGAGATCTGGCCTCCAAACCAAAGCCCTGGCCAGGATTTGCCTCCCACTGTGACCCCTTTGATTCAGATAGAAACCCACAGCCCGTCTCCAGTCCCCATCCACAATGGCACAGAGGTAGAAAGCTGCCTGTGGACTCAGGTGTGCAGGGGACAGCCTCCCAGGAGGTGACCCGATGCCATGGGGACTCTGCAGGCCAGGGGAGCTGAAGAGTGTGGATGTGGGCAGTGCACACACGCGCTGCTGCAGCGCACAGGACTGAGTCCCATCCAATGCACTCTGCTGTGCACAGTTTATGGGCAGACACTTGTCCAGTGGCACAGGCTGCCAACCAAAACTTCAGAGAAAATAGCTGCCATGAAAAAATAAATCAAAGGTGGTTGCTGAGTCTCAGCACATTTACAACTCTGCAAATATGGGGTATGGGTCCTTGAGACCATGCCCCCCCCCCATAGCCCTGGCTGCACGGCCAGGAGGAGCAAAGGCCACAGCACTCCCTCGGATGGGACACGACAGTCTTACCTGCTGGTCTCTGGAGAGACACAAGTCACTCCTGTGAGTCACAGCCCCAAACACCCCCTAGCCCCTCTGCAAGGTTCTTGTCAGAACAACAAGGAATGACCAGAAAAGGCACCAGATATGTCTCCTGGCCCTGCATCAGTTGGGTTCTGGGACACCAACACAAAACCAGGGCCAAGAAAGAAAAATAAATAAATAAAAGTAAAAACCCAAACATATTTGAAAGTATGTTCAGAAACAAACAAGCAAAACCTCTTATCCAAACAAATCATAGTTAGATCTTGGGTGAGACTGTGTTTATGAAGGTTTAGCCAAGAAGCTTGCTTGGAGATACTTACTCCAGCCTTAACATAACACTACCAGCCTGGACAAGTGCTACTAGAAAACACCTCATTAAAATGCTGTTGTGGTATTTATTTATAGATAGCAATTTATATCACACCCATCACACACACCGATCTGGCAGCCACAGTTGGCAAATTGGGCTGCTGCTCCCACAGCTCTGCCTGCCCCGAGCCCACTCCCCACTGCCCCTGCTCCCCACCAACACACAACCGCTGCCCACCGGGTCATCGCCAGGTGCTCACAGGGTCCCTCTCAACAGCCCTCTCTGGCCACATCTCCCCAGCCCCACAGCAACCTCCAGACACACCAGGGGTTGCCAAAGATGCAATAGCCCCATCCCAAGCAGACACACTCCTGCGGTGCTTGGCCCCGGAGCCCCTTGTAATGCACCACAGATAATACAGAGACGCTCAGCTGCAGGTCACAGACACCAGCGCGACAGCCAGCAGGACACAACACCTTAGGAGAAAGCATGGGGTGCCTCTTCAGTGGGGAAAGGGGGAAAAAAAGCAAAAAAAAAAAAAAAAGAAAAAATAAAGAGGTTAGATGAGGTAGCTGAGACTGCCGGGGGCAATCTGAAATCAGTTTACATTAGAGCAGGTTGCTCTTGATTTCGCTACAGCAGTTGTCACGCTCGGTAAGAATAACAAGCTTTTCATTCGGCAGCCACCACCGTGCAGCTCCACACAGGCAGCCTGCTGGAAACTAACTCACGCAAAGGCAGTGGCTAGGATGGGACTTCTTCTCTCAAGAAGCACATGAAATGGTTATGTAAATAAGTTTCCACTCCAGGGATCGGTGAGAACAATTGTTTCCCTGTTAGGGGACTCTGTTATGGAGCACCTGATGGTTTACCCTCAATCTGCACGTTAGATGGAAATGCTGGCAGGGACGTCCCACGGCAGCTTCGAAGTCCTTCCCACTATCTGGCCCCTTCAATCTCCAACTGTTTTTAATACTTTCAGCTATCTGGAGTTCCACCTTCGTGCGTGCCCAGAACTGCCCCAGTCCTGACAGGGCCGAGCAGCTCAGCCCAATTCACACCTAAGTCTGATCAGGATCCAGAAACTGGGCGTTGCTTTGCCTAAATCCCCCGAGGGCTTTGATCAGGGATTATATGTTACCTGGTGACTGTTTCATGTAAAATGCATAAACAGTCCTGGGAGCAGAGTCCAGAATCTCAGACTCCCATGGGAATGCTGGAACCAGGAAAGAAGACGGCCACGCACGTGCCCTTGCTTTCCAGCCCAGTGATTCAACAGCACCTTCTGCAGAGCAGCAAATCCTCAGCAGGGAGTGGGATCAGGGTGTCCAGCTCCCTGCTTCGTGGTCTGGGTGTTCTGCTGGAGGTGGCAGATGGGAACAAACAGCCTGGGGAGAACTGTCACCCTAACTTGTCACTCCCTGGCTGCTGGTGAGCCACAGTTCAGATCAGACATCTTTATGGGGACAGGAAGGCTCTCTGTACTCACCTTCAGAGGAGCTGCTGCGCTGGGTCATGGCAGCAGTAGCATTTCAGACTTAAAAATGTCCCTATTATTCTCTCTGGCCACCACACTTGATTGTTTCGATCCTCCTGTGGAAGTGCCAGGCTTGCCTTGGGCACACTGCTGGGATTGCTGGCTCTGAAGTCTGGGCACTGGAAATCAAGAAACACAGAGCTTAATACTGAGACATCAACATACTCCTGGGTAGAACTTCAAAAATCTGTACTTGCTTCCACAAACAGCAGCACCACAGAACTCAGCCTGGGCACTCAGGTCCTGGTGCCTAACAGGAGGAGCTTGGTGAATTAGCACGTGCTGAGGGAGAAAGGCATGGGGAAAATCCGTACTGCTGCTGTCACTACAGAAACCAAAGGCTTCCCCTGCCCCAGCAGCTCCCACCCTCACACCCATGGGTGCCTTTGTCGCATCCAGCACCATTCAGGGGAGAAGGGAAACAGCTTTGTTTCTTGTCAAAAAGCAAAAAATTGTATTTAGATCATTAACAAGCAAAACACTTTCTGTATCTGTTTGCACTGCTCATAGGAACATTTTTTTTTTGTGAGCAGCAGTATTATTTTACCATTAAAATGTACAAATGATGACATTTCTTTAAGGAACCATCCAGCTGGACAAGCTTCCATTGGGACCAAATACATGGCAGTGTGCAGCTTGGTCTGGTTGTTTTCCATTTTTCCTACACAAATTATATTTGTGATGGTAGAAATTGGTAATTCTGCCCTTGACCTCTCTCTGTTGCAGGGCTATGGGCTACATGAACTGTACAGAAGGCAGGCAGGGTAACCAAGAGGGGCTCACCTCTGCCACAGGGTGAGGTGCTGCAAAGCACAGTGTTTCTGGGAAACAGAAGCAGTTTCCCTGCAGCTGATGATGGCTGGGTCCATGAAGCTCCAAGGCCTGAGCTAAGGAAGCAGGTCACCATGCCAGTTCCCATCACTGAGTCTTGCTTGGTCCAGCCACAGCAGTGCAGAGCTCTGATTCCCAGCACCAGATTTGCCACCCTGTGCAAATCAATAATGGCTTCAGGGGAAAATTAACAGATGGTCACAGGGAAAAACTCCCCGGGGGATTTTTTTCCCCCTCTCCTCTGTGATAATAGGCTACTTACAATTTTCTGAAACCACCTGCATATTTTCCCAGGCATCCTGGCTACTGGTTAGGACAGAGTGTTTGTCTCTGTGTTGGTGTTTGCAGCACCGGGCTTGCTTTTCATCGAACACATTGTGTGCAAAAGACTCTCCAACCCAGAAATTCACTGTCATGATGCCACTGAGGGGTGACAGGGCGGTGATGTCTAATGTCAGGGCACACTTAACCATTTCTAGCTAATCCCACTGCTTCAGGACAGTCGCCGGTCATCCTGGTACCTCAGCTTTCCTATTGCTGTAAGGGGAAGAAGTAAATCCTCACTGGGCTTTGGAGGAGGACTGCAGTGTGTCAGTGCTGTTGAAGACTCCTGCAGCTCACGGGGTAACTCAGAACCAACAGATGCTGCCCATAACAAAGCACAAGGAGGGGAAATAGCACACTGTGCAGGGAGGGAGCAGGGAGCTGCACTGCCCTGGGCATACGGTGCTGTGGGAAGGCGGGGACGGGCAGCGAAGGTGCACCTCATGAGTAACACACACGTGCGTTTTCATGTGGCATCGCTGCTCTGCAAAGGCTGTCACCCAGTAACTTACTGCTCTCCCTGCCTGACGTGTGACGTACGGCACGGCCACGTGCTCCCTCAGGGCAGCACGGAGGCATGGGCACCCAGGACTTTGTGCTACCCTCCTCCTAGCCCTGCTTGAGCCTCGAGCTGTTTGCTCAGATTCCCAGCTCAGCCAGATTTCATCAAAGCGAGCATCAATTCCACCTCCCTCCCTGCTGCCCACACCAGCTGGTCTGGGCTGCAGACACAGCTCAGCTGAAGGACCCCTGTGAGTGGTCCTGCTGGGAAGCCACCCACCTGCAGCCCACCACACAGGCACAGACACGCAAGGCACTGCCTGCTTCCCCAGGACACCGTGTGTCCTCCCCTTCCCTCCTCCTCCTTCTCTCTTGTGTCAATAACACACAACAGTGAGGCAAATACATGAGCTCTGGGGCATCCAAAATACCTCCTTCCTGGCAGTGGGGAAAGGTGCTGCCTTCTGCTGCATGTGATATCTCAGTTGCACAAATCTGCTTCCCATCCCGCTGCAAAGACCCTACAATAGCTCCCTCGTGTTCTTCCCTGTATTTTCTACATCTCTCACAACAGCCTCACTGCCTTCTGCTCCGTGCCAGTGGGGCAGCTCTGTAGAAAGCCATTCCTCCCCTTTCCTGCCTTTGGTGGAGATGGGCCCTGGTGCCCTCCAGGGCTACAGAGCTCAAGAAGACTCTGCGTTAAGGCTCTGGCTCTGGAAAGATGCTCTGAGCTCACAGCCAAACGTGACCTGCTCTGCAGGGAACATCCTTCCTCACCAGCCTCTTTCCCCCTGCCAGGTGACAAGGCAGTTGGGACTGCCAGAGCAGGACGCAAACACCAAGGGTTACCAGCTGGAAGCTGTGGTTAGCTGGCAGCTGGCACAGGTATTGCTTTCTTGATAAGTGCTTTAAGTGGCTCATTAATAGCAAAACCAATGGCACTGAATCCTACCTGCAGCCAACAGATGAACCACAGACTCCAGCCCTTTTCCAGAATCCTGCTCAGTCGCTGAAGACAAATGGTGCTCAGAAAAATGGCCTTTTCTCTTTTTTTTCTTTTTTTCTTTTTTCTGCAAAAGACAAGGAGAGGGCAGGGTCACAAGTGCACATATACTCGGTCACCTGGAAGAAGGATGTTCTCTAGCACCCATGTTGGAATTTTAACTGCTGACTGTGAGCCAGACGCGGAGCCGACAGCGGTGGGTTTGCACGTTACGTCAGTAGCTCAGTCGGGTGGCTCTAAGAGGGGCAGCTTCACCCCAGCTCTTGGCTGGCACAGTTCCACAGGGAAGATGCACAGGTCTGAGCCTAAAGGAGAATTTCCCAGGAGATAAATAACACCCTATCTGATATTTCAGACTTGGTTGCCTGTAGTGTACTGAGAGAAACAGGCAAAAATATGGAAAGGGGTATTTTTGTTGTTGCTGCTGTTGTTCCTCAGTTACAAAACCTCTCCAGATTTGGAGATGTCAAAGATAAACCATGTGAAGATGGATTATTTTGGAACTGGCATTTTACTCCAGTACTGGATTGGAAATAATGGTGATGGGAGAAAAGCTAAGCCAGGCTGATTTGTTACAGTAAAGCCGTGTTGTACTTTAGATTACTTATTAACAAACAGCAAATGGGCCTCTGCCTTGACCTTTTTTCATTTGAGCAAATATACTCTGCCTGCCCCTTGTAAACAGCAGTTACTGGTAACTGAGTCACGTACCCCCTCACATCACTGGACTTAGGTTTTTTCATCTGTGGCACAGATTTTAGCCAAACTGAATTTTGCTGGGGTCACTATGGTTATTAGCAGTATTATTAGTCTTAATAATAACAATGGTAATAACAATACTCTAGGTCACCATAAACCTGAAAACATCTAAGTACTTCACAAATATTAATTAACAAAACTCAATAGGAGGTCTGAGAAACCAGCAAAAATTGTCAGCCTGGCTTCAGAGCCAAGAACAGAGCCACAGCAAGCAGAAGCGGCTGTTTGCCTGATGAGTTTCAATTAATAGCTGTCCCTTTGGTGTCCTGAAAGGCTGGGTGCCGGTGCTGCTGGCAGAGCTGCCGGGTGACAACAGCAGCCCACGGCACGGCTGGAGCAGCACAAGGCAGTGCCTGGTTGTGAAACAGAGTCAAAAGGATGGGCTGTTCTGCTGAAAGCTGGTCTCTCAGTCGCTACGATGCTCAGAATGGGGCTGTGGGGTGTGCCCCAGGGGTCCTGTGCCCCGGGATCCATGACCAGTGGTTCCTTGGGCACTCTGCAAATCCCTCTCCTGTTGGTCTTCAGTGAAGCTGAAGACCAAGAACATGCACATCCCAACAAACTCTGGATACCCTCTCCCTTGCCAGCCTTTTATTAAACCTTGTTGAGTGGAGGAGGCAACCTCTGACAGCCACAAGGAAACCCTCTGCAAGAGCTGATGACTACTTTTCCTACCCAATTATTTCCCTGACTTCTCTCTACTGGTATTAAAGCTACAGTGGTGGCAAAATCATGACAATGGCACCAAGGAGCTGGCAGTATTTATCTGGGCTGTAAGTTAATTTATCCTGCAGGTATCACCCAAATCCATTCTGAGTCGCACAACATCGGGCACTCGGTAAACAAGGTGAAAGTTTCATCTAGATTCTTAACCAATGATGCCTTTGCACAGCAAGCAGTACTTACTTGTATTAACTGCAGACTCCTCCAAGGTACAGTATGCCACAGCACACAGAGGATTGGATGTCTAAATTCGAGGAGTGACTATTTTGTTTCTGTGATTAGTTCAAAAAAATCACCATTTGGAGGCACGGAAAGGTCAACCTGGATGTGTTGTTTGTGGTCAGGAGGAACAGCCTCACAACCGAGAGATTCAGGTGCATTTTCTCCTCTGACACAGATGGCTCGTGTGACTTCGAGCATGTCACGTAACTTGTCTGTCCCCATCTGTAAAATTAGGATAATAGTAGTTAGTTCACATTAAAGACTGAGAGATGTCAAGACAGGAAGACAAGAGGAGTCTGTCTACACTGAATCTGGATCCATCGGTGTCTTGGCAGAGCTACAGAAAGCGCTGTGACCAGAGTGACCCCTCCCTCCACTCTCTCTGGCACAGTCACTGGGCTTTGCCTGGGGGGCAACTTCTCACCCTGTGTCTGTGCTCACTCCTGATGCTCTTGATTGTCCTTTTCTCTTCTCTGGAAAGGTGGATGGCAGCCAGATGCTCTAACTTCAGTCATCTTCATCCAATTTACTCCACTTATCTTCCTCAAGTTCTTTACAGAGTGAGATTAGATGTTGTCCAACACTGCAATTAATTTGAATCATCTCATTTGCTGACAATAAATCCCAGTGCCTCACATGTTGCTTTACATCTCCTGTGATACCCACTGGAATTGCTCCTTAGAAAAAAAGACACAAGCCCTGCAGCTGAAATTTTAGCCCTCTTCTGGGGGGCACGGTGGAGTTCATTTGCCTCCACATCCCCTTGTCTGGGCAGCCCCAGCTCCAGCTATTCCTGGGCAGAAACATGCGGGTGTCACACAAGTTTTCAGTTGTGTGGTGCCCAGTAACTTTACTGGGAATCCCATAGCTGCCAGCCCACACAGCGCTTTGAAGATCCGGGCTCTGGGTTTCATCGCAGATAGACACTCTATAAAAGTCTCACAAACAATCCAGGCGCAGTCTCTGGCTGGGCCAGCTCTCACCACTGACATGTTCTACAGCCACTGCCCCCGGGCTCACGCTCAGGCAGGGATGGAAGCCACGCCATGGCTCTCTGGGAGCCCTCCTGGCCAGCAGATCCTAGAATACACAAGCGAACCAGGCAGGGGTCCTCTGCACAGCCCTCTGGTCTCGCGTTCTCCGGGCATGACATTTGGCAAACATCAAAGAGGGGCAGAAAGAATCCCCCCACCCCAGCTTGGCAGGAGTCGGGGGGGGGGTTCTCTGTGGGGTGAGGCACGCTCCGTCCAGGCACACACCCTTGGCCTGCAGTCCTTCACACAGCCCTGGAATTATACAGTGCTTTCTGAAGAGCTTCTGTGACTGTGATGATGGAAAAAATAATAATAAACACACATACATATATACATATATATATAAAATATCAAGGCGAGGATGAAGAGAAGGCTGCTTGAGTCTGCTGAGAGCCTGAGAGGACACCTTTGCAGGGGAGATCTTCAGCTGGCTGTAACCTTCACTTTCCACAGGCACAGCCACTCCAGATTTGCACAGACCTCCCTTTCTCACCTCTGTCTCACCAGCCGGGAGCTCTGTGCTCCCAGACACGGCATCCTCCACTGCCCTCCTGTCTCTGTCACACAACAGAGAAGGACAGACCATCCCACCAGCAGGGAACAGGACCACAACAAGGAAATCAGCACCCTGATGGGTTGTGGGGTCCCAGACTCAAGGGTGCATGGACCCAAAGAGCAGGACAGTGTCTCTAGGGCTTGCTGCATCCCTCTTCCTCACCTCCTCATCCATCAGCTGCCGGGAGCATCTGCCTGGTGGGACAGGCCCTTTCCACTAGACCCAGGAGCTGCAACAGCTCGTGTCCTCGCCTAACCCTTCCCTCCTCCCTTTTATCTCAGACACCAGGCCTATCAGTAGCTGCCTCCTTTATTGGCCCGGGTGCTGTCAGGTGGAGAGGGACAGGGGGAGCAGTGTCTCGCCCTGTCACAGCTGCAGCAGAGGGTGCAGGATGGCCAGCCCTGGGACCAACTCAGTGCCTGGCACCTCAGCACCCTCCTCCTCTGTGGAGGTCACCCTCAGCAGCGCAAAGGGAACAGGAAGGATCTGGAAAGCTCTGTGGCTCTGTGCTGTTTTCATGTCTGTTTATACATAGCACTCTGTGAATGGGCAGAGGTCTGTGAAACTGCTGATTCATGAACATCTTTGCCATCTGTGGCCTCTTCAAATGAGAGTTCACCCTGACCCAAGGATGATTTACTTTTCTTGGCTCTTCATCTCAAACTGATGCTGTCTCCAGTCCCTCAGACTTCGAGGGATTTGGGCAAAAGTAAATATTATTGAATCTCTTGTGAAGCTGTTGAGTTAACTCTGAGCAGTGAAGCATTCAAGTCTCTGACAAAGAGGGGAAAGACATCAAGAGTCAGTGCCAGAGGACAGCTTCTCACAGACCTCATTCCCAGCCATCTTCTTCAAACCTACCAGTATCAGCACATTTGCAAAGTGGCAGCTTGGAGACCACTGAAGAATGAGCAAGAGCCTCTGCTGCTCAAGGTCCCTGAGCTGGGCGTCAGCATGGCTTGGAAACAGAGGTTCAACAGCCAAGCACCGCACACATCCATCCCCGACAGGCCACAGCCACCTCCTGTCCCATTACCAGAAAAGCTTCATTTCCTTCTTCCTCACCCCAGCCACCATCAGCACCTGGTTTTTGCAGATGATCTGCCCCTACTGGCCTTCCCTCCCTTCTTTTCTCACTGTGCTCTAACAATCTGTTGCTGCGATCTACTTTCCCAGGGATGGTCACAGCCTCACCGAGCTGGGCAAAGCTGTGGTCAGTAAGATCTCCTGCCAGGGCATGTTATAGGACACTGCTGTGGCCAAGCAGCTGCCCCTTTCCTCCCCCCCAGCTACGTCTTCCTGCTTGTGAAACCACCTCCTCGGAACCAGACGGACCCGCTCCAGGGCCAGGTGCCTGGATAAGGACAGCAGGAGCTGGCCCTTTGCTAATAGAGCCAACAGTGGAGTCCGAGGAGGCACTGCTCAGGTGCACCTCCCTCTAATGTCATCGGCGTGGAGGGTGCTTGCATGGCTCACATCAGCCCCAGCGTTATCACAGGACAAATCATAGCCATCGTAATAAAATTTTGCAATAACCTCAGTTTAATTAATAGTAAGGAGAAAAAAAGTCTCACCAGGTCAGACAGCAAACTCCTAGTTTCTCACGTGATGACTGTCAAGTTGCCATCTCCACAAAAGAATGTCACAGAGGACATTTAATAAATCTTGGGATTGTTTATCAAAGCAGCAGTAAAGATTGGACTGGTCTGCCTGGATCAGTCCACAGGAAGGAGCCAAATGCAGAGGTGGGTTTTAAGGAGTTAGTGCCAA
Organism: Nycticryphes semicollaris; assembly: GCA_013400055.1. Lineage (NCBI taxonomy): Eukaryota > Metazoa > Chordata > Aves > Charadriiformes > Rostratulidae > Nycticryphes > Nycticryphes semicollaris. Next base: position 469,242 of record VXBJ01006026.1, read on the forward strand.
CAAAGGAATTAAGTGCATAAAACTAGACTGTCACTGAGGGCCAGAGTCACTGAGGTCACTGTCTCTCAGCCACCTGCACTCGGTGGTTTCTCCTTGGTTCACATTCAAGTTTTCTGCTTCCGCACCTGCCCAGAAGAGCATCTCCACAGAGACACTCTTTTACACCATCTTTTTTTCCACATTATCTTCCCTAAGCTGTGGGGTCTTGCAAACCAGCTCCGAGACCACCAAATGCAGCCCAAGGTTCCTCACACCACGAAGCTCTGACCACGTCACTCTAAAACAGAAGCTGCCCACCGACAGCGGACCGGGGAGCACACACACCCCGCTGGTGGCAGGTTCCACTCCAACACACTGCCCCGGAATAGCTGCCGGTCTGGCTGTGAGACAGTCTCACGGGAAGTGAGAGACGAGCGCTCGCAGATTGAGGAACGCGTTGAACCCAGGTCTCCCACTTCCTCAGTCAGTGCTCTAAAATAAAAGACAGTGACTTTGGAGACAGACAGCAGCCAGAAGGAAGGAGCACTGCTGTCCTGCCTCAAGGCATTGCTGGCACTGTCCCTGGGGAGAAGCATGCCACCAGAGTCCTGACAGGACTCAAGCACAAAGTCCTGAGTGAGCGTCCATGCTCCATGGGGACAGCAGGGGTGTGACAGTGGAGGGAGATTTCAGAAACACCTGTATCTTCAGTCTGCCCTCTACACCAAAAGCACTCTGTTTGGAGGAGAGATGTCCCAAACAGCCAGGTTAGGTCTGGATGCAGCCCTGATGCGAGCAGGGAGCACACAGGAGAAGGGCAGGCTATGCCATCACACGGCGTTGCTGCTCAGCCCCTGGGAACACCAGCTCATCCAGGCTCGGCTCTCCCCAGTCCGTCCCAACTGCCGGCTCCTCCCTGGCACTGGCCAGCAAGCTTTGGCTCAGCAGTGCTGGTTTTGGCTCCAGGGTCCAGCTCTGGAGGCTGGAGGCAGCAGCACCCCCTCTTCAGAGACCCCTGCCCTGCTCTGAGCCTCACATACCTCGTTGGGCTCCTCTCCTATGGCCTGGGGAACAGGGTGGCACAAGGGTCTTTCATTTCATCTGCGCTCCAAAGGATGTGGCTCACAGCAGCGTTACAGGTCTCGTGAAGGACATGTTCTATGGGAATTCCTCTGGGCTCTTCAATGGTTTTGTTTTCTGGTGGGACAGGACACTTTGAAATTTGCTTTTCCCCTCCTTTGTAGAAAATAGGAGAAAAAAAATGCCTTGACAACTTTCACACTGCAGCAAAACACTTTAAAGTGTACTAAGTGAGTTCTGCCTCCTCCGAGTGAAAGCGCCGTGTACTTTCATGGTACTACGTGTTATCTTGCAATAATAACAACAACAAAACCCCAAACCTTCCACATAAAGCAAAGCAATAAAAATGCATCAGTTTCAAACGTTGGCTGGTAATTCCACAGAGTAATGTTAGGCCTGTCCTGGCAAAAGGCAACGTAGTACCATGTTTGTGGGCTGTTTCCCTTGGCAGATGGGCTTCCATCGTCAGTGCAGCTCACACGGCTGAAGTGACTGACACCTCTCTTAACTTTAAACTCCACCGTAGCTGCTGCAGTTCTGCTTTCATGTTGCTGCTAGCACGGCGAGTTTCAGAAGAATTTTGGATTGGCTTGGAGACAAGTCTAGCAGGGTGCTACAAATAGAAATAGCAGAAGAAGGTAGGGGAGTAAAAATACGCAGCGTTAGCTCACGGGTGGAGAAGTGGCACCGAGAGGAAGGCAGCAGCAGGGACGGGCACCCGCTGGCTCTGCTGTTCCGCGTGCAGGCCACTGCCATCCCCCGACAGGGTCCCGCTCCCATGGACCCTCCTCCCCATCGACACCGCCAGCCACCCTGCATAAAAAGGTAGCCACACTAGGAAGGGGAATGGCTGCTTTGAAACCTGCCCTTTCAATGCCACCCTGTGCATTGTGTCACAGCTCACACGGTCACCGCTCTGTGACGCTCCATCTCGCGACGGGGCCGAACAAAGAGCCTGCACCTGGACCTGCCTGACCTTTGGGGACACACGTTCGTAGGCTGGGCTCAATCCACCCATATGGTGGCCCACACCTGGGAATCCAGGTGCCTGCAGCCAGGCTTTGGCAGTGCACCCCGTGGCCTGCCTGGTTTTCCAGGGCACAGTCCAGGTCCTACCGACTCCTGCGGGGTTCGGCAGTCCCATTAAGGAATCTGCATAAGGATTTAGGAGCCTAACTTCTGGCACTTGGGGTGGAAAACCTTAGCCAGTAAGACTGCACAATCCTATTACCATGACAGCTTGGGAATGTGAGAACTCAGCAGTTTGGAATAAGGCGCCACATTAAAAATAGATTAAACTGAAAACAGCCCTCACGGCCTACGGCGCCCAGGACAAGTGTCTGCCAGCTGAAATGCCTCGTAGGTAACTGTTCACTAGTGAATCAGGTGCTGGCTGGAGGTGCCCACAGTTGCCTCAAGACACAGACGGATTTCTTTTTTTCCAGAGACACTGTATTTTTTTATTATTATTTTTTTTTTAGCATCATATGAAACTCAGCAGCTCCAACCCTAAGGGGATCCCTGCAAACCTCCTGCTTGCCCTGGTTCCCATGGCACTCACATCCACCGAGTTTCACTTTGAATTTCAGCCTCCCAAATCTCCAAACTCAGCCTGGAGTGATGAATTGTGCCAAGCTGGGGATCTGGCTCTGGAGCAGGACTCTTCCCCTTTCTTTTCACACTGCTGCACAAGACAATGGAGGAACCAAGCTGCCCCACTGTGACACAGGAAAAACTATGACTGGCATTTGGTACGAGGTGTTGGGAGGACCGATTTCCTGGTCCGTTTGCAGCCTGAGGGTGAAACAAAGGCTGAGCTTGTTTCCCCGTCTGGCATCCTCCTGCCAGCCAGGGACAGAAGTCACTCACCCCCTTTGGTTCCTGTAGGTCTGTCCATCATTGACCACAGAGATTTGCTGACCTGCTGGTGGGCTCTTCGGACAGTTGATGGGGTTGCATTTCAGTGGCTCTGCCTTTTCTTCTCTGACAGCTCCCAGAGGGCAGCGATGCTTTTATGCTTAATATATGCTGTCATTTTGTATTATATCTTCTCTCTGGAAGTAACCTCATGAACGACCAAAACAAGACACAATGCCAAACCCCAAAGTCCAAACCCCAGAGAAAGCTGAGGAGCACAGCAGACAACACAAAGGAATTACTGCTCCTTCGGCTGACACGGAGTCAAAAGAAGCCATAGCCCTGCCTGCTCTACAAGAGCCATCTGCCATGGTGGTGGTTACTGGTCACTCACATCACTCCCTGAGATTTCTGCTCTTTTTCTTCTCCAGTCCCGTGATGTGGTGAGGCCCCTGATAGAGGCTTTTGCTGCTGTATCAGCATTTGTGGCATGGAAAAAATAATTGTGACAACAGAGCAAACCTTTGGATTACGCAGCTGGGCATAAATGACCAAGCAGAATCCCCAGTGCCTAACTGCCCTCCTCCTCCTCGGTCCCTCCACAGGGTGACAGCCGGTCCCAGTCTTGCACAAAGGACTGACAAACAGCTTGCTCAAAGCAGAGGGGTTACATTCACATGTGATGGCTCAATGTGCTGGAAGAATATTACAGGCACGCTCCGTCCAACTTCGTCTTCAGTTGAGTACAGTAACTCACTGAATATTGCAATACACTTGACAGATTAAGACAGCTTTTTATTTTATTAGGTTTAATTCCCTGTCTATCTCCATCTGTGTTCCCTGCAGGATTTGTTGGGAATGCCTTACAGTAACAGGATCAAGAAAAGCATAGTATATACCAGGTATGAGCACCACTGACTCAGCCCCATGATAAAAACAATGCCAAAACTTTGGGAGAATTTCAGAGGGATTCTGTTTCTGTGGGTACAGGCTGTCTGAAAACATCATAGGTCTGGTTGTGGTGGAATAAATAAAAACAGGCAAATGACAGATGGGGATATATCTTCCCCAGGCCCTGAGTATTTCAAAGACAACTCCTACTCTCTCCACGCTACACACAATCCATACATTTTAAGATCCAGAAGGCATCTTTTTGCATACGTAACTTTAAAAATTTACACTAGGCTTTGTAATCCCAAAATACCTCTGTGGCACAGAGCCACCAATGCGATACGTGGGTGGAAAAGCTGTCAGCATAGCGGAAAAAATATTCTGCTGAAACTCCAAACTTTGCAGAAAGAGCTGAGTCACCCTTTCGCAGTTAAGGTAGTCTGGGCTTGTTACGGCCAGAGCCTGGCACACCCCCCTGCTCCCACCCCCAGACACCCCAGAGCACCTCCGCACCGGGGCTGCCGGCGACGGACCAGGATGACTGTCCTCACGCAGGTGCATCGTGTCACACACACACACACGTTCCCAGTGATGCTGTTCCTCCCAGGGCCCTGGGGCACAGGCAGCCAGAGTTGTGCTGCCCGGCTCATCTCCATGGGCTCCACGCTGCTGCGCGAGGAGATGCTCAGCAACGTCCCGACTCACGGCCCATCATAGGGCTCAAGGCAAACAGCGCCTTCCCAACCCCCTGAGAATCAATGCTTTGTCATTAAAAAGCATGAACACAGTGAAAGTTTGAAAACCTCGCTTAAGCACACTAAGATAAAGGAATGCCTGACAAAAAATTGCAAAAAGATCTCATTCGTCGCTTTCTTTCTTACTTTTCCTCTTTTTTTTTTTTCCTTTTCTTTTAAAGTCTCCTGATTCTTCAGCCAGCATTATTGTTTTGGCTGGCAAGAGAGAGCTGCCTATGAGCCATTTATTAGCACATAAAATTACTGAAATTGCAAAGGTCCAAAAGTCATAACTGCCAACGGATTATAAACTCTACTAACACAGTCACGTATGAAACCTGTAAAGCTCATTTTAAAAGGAGCTCTCGAGCGGCCTATACATTTTGATCCCCAGAAAATGTAATTTGGCTTGAAAATCTTTTGATTCTCTGACCTCCATTTTAATCAGAATGCAAGATTTTCCAGAAAATTTGTATTTGTGTGTCCAAATAAGAAAAGTCTACATAGACGTAAAAAACAGCTTAATCTGTGTGTGCAACAAGGTGACAGATTTTCATCTTCTAAGAATAATTTTCCTATGCACTGCAGTGACACTATACAGTAATTAACGGCACCGTACACACACAGCCATGCAAATGCTGCTGCTGGGATCCACAGTTGCTTATGGAGCAAGTTTGCCCTGTAAAATGGCACTATCAAGAATGAGCTTGGGCACCTGAAGCCCTGCGATGACACGCGCGCTCCAGCTGACAAACCTTCCCCACAGGCTTATTTCCCTGTTGGTGTGACAGCGGCATCTCAGAGCTGTGAGACAGTTTCACTCACACCCGCCTGTTTCCTCCTCCCGTGGGAGGGTGCATTCCATGTTGCACACAATAAAAGGGTGCTCAGGATGGACACCTACCCCAAACCTGAACTGGAGTGACGGGGACACACTTGGAATTGAAGAAAGGCAGGGAAGGATTCCCCTATGTTTCAAAATCTTCTGAAACTGTTCTCCTTGTTCTCACATTTCACAAAACCCAGCAGTCCTCCAGCAAAAGCACTTTGCCTTTCATGGGAAATGACTCTGGCTGGGGCAAAAATACACTTTGCTAAATAAACAGATTATGTTATATAGCATGAAAGCTAAATAAAAAACCTGAAGACGCCTCAGCATGCCTGCAGCCTGCCTGCCATCCCCGAGCACACACACGTGCCCCAGCCTTGGCTGGATCCCACTTCCAGTGCCAGGCCCTCCAGGAGCCACTGTGGGGCATCTCATTCTCTCTCAGAGCCCCTCTCTCCTTTCCTGGGTTCCTCTCCTTGAACATTTGCTCCCCATTCAGTTAAACTCGATGCAGATTTTGCCACTGGCAGAATCAAACTCTAAAAATCCTCACTTCTATGTCCTAACTGCAGCCTTTTTTTCTTCTCTCTGCTCTAAGTTTCCTCAGCATCATATTTTCTTCTACATGTCCCTCTTCATCTCCAAGGGCTGGGTTTGAGTCCCTGCTCATGGTGCCGCCGCCAAATGCCTGGTTTGTGAAGGGAAGAGCAGCTGCATCCATACCTAAACCTTCTCCCTGTCAGCACTGTGCAGGGGAAGAAAAGCTGGAGGCAACTCCGTGTCCTTCCAAGGAAGGTCCCTCTGAGCCAGCCAGTAACGCCCAGTAAAGCCATGGAGAAGAGCCCTGTGGTCCATACTGGGCAGGGAGCTGGCGCCTCGTACAGACGTACGGCAGCCTTTAAAATCCACTGCTCAGTTACGAGCACAAGATACAAATACCAAAATATACGCTGTTCAGCTGAGCCCTAAAACGTTTGCATTACTCGAAACCTTCTCCTTGAAACCTACTGCAAGGGGAGGAGCAAATTCCACCCGATTAAACGAATACGTGAAATCTCTCTCTCCCTCAGCCGGGTGCTCCAGAGCTCTCGCAGGGATAATCCAGGTCAGTGACTGAGGAGTACATCCAGCTACTGCACTGAACTCAGGACAAACACCAGTCATGTCAAGAAACATCTGCCGCTGTTGAAAAGTCTAATGAAATCATCCATACACAAATTAGCTAATAAAAGTTACAGTTCTATTACTGATAGCGAAAAGATCGGATCTCCCACACCACTGGGTAATCAGATTACAAAATAAATTAGATTAAGAAGGGGAATGAATGACACTCTTCCCATGTTACATAATGACCTACATATTGTTACGGGTCCGTGAAACACCCACTTGGAGCTTCCCATAGCAAAGGCCACCTTTAAATTGGTTTTATCAGCTCAGGATTCTCGGTGTGATATTTGCAAAGGTTATTGCTCCCAGTGCAAACACCAAGCAGTATACCTACAGCTTTATTTATTTACATTACCTACACCTTCACTTAAAATCAGAACCTGATGCTTTCATGTGGTAATCATATATTGACTGTTTCAAACAAATGTTGCCAATAGAGTTATTATACACATTCCTCACTTCACAAGCCAAGTGATATTCTGCTGTTCTTAAATGGGGAGCCTTGGGAATCAAATCCCAGCTTTATCGTAGTCAATTGCAACCCCCCTCGCCTCCACAAACAATTGGAATAAGCCAATTCTGTAACCAATAATAAGACAGGTCAAGAAATTTTTGGTATGAAAACTCTGGCAATCCCATTCTTTTGATATGTAACATAAGTTCCAGTAAACACAGGAGGGTTGCTGACTGGAATGAAATGAGCAGCACTGGCACACAGCCTTCCAAATTTTTATATTATTTTATGAGAAGTCTAAATGCTAATTTGCACAATTATGAATCAAGAACAGACACTAGTTTCAGCCTGACTCTGTCACCAGGGCTTTAACTGCAGTGGCACGCCAATAAAAGTGTGAAAATAGCTTTTAAGAAGTTAGTGACTTTTCCACGGGCATTCCCAGGGCACCAAACTGAACTTGTCTCCCCCAAAGCAAATTAAACCCCAATGTATAAATGACAACGTAATGAAAATAAAGTGTCTGCGTGGCAGAGAGGACTCTAAGTTTGTACACAACAGCCAGAGCATGAGACACTTGGTGTCCAGCAGTGGCTCTGGCGCCCAGCCCTCACCTGGCAGTGGCTGCTTGGGGTGTAGTCCCCGGTGGTCGCCCCCTTCGCCTCCTCTCCCCACAGGACTCCAGTACAAGCCGCGTGGTGGACCCCATACGTATCAGCAGCCCAAGATTTCTTGGGTTCTCGAGGCAGGTCTGCAGCCAGGTGCTGGTGGAGGCTGTGGAGGGAACACCCAGAGCGAGGAAACTGAGGTACAAAAGTTCTCCCGTGTTCAAGGAAGTTCTTACATATTTGGAGGCATTTATTCAGCCAGGGCTTCCCCTGGCTCTATCGGGGTTTTGCCAGAGAAAGTGCTTTTGAACACCAAAAGTGGAGTTAAAGCCTAAACGTGGTTTATTTATTTTAAAGGTAAGCAATTAGAAATGGCACAGCCCTGCTCAGAGAAGGTGCTGTGCTGGTGCCTCCCCGCAGTCCCCAGCCACTGACCCCCCATTGCTGTCTGCACCGAGACCCCCCCGTGTCCAAGGAGAACCCATCAGGTAACACTGGAAGGAGCAACACCCAGAGCTGGGGGAGCTCCTGCATCTCCCCCTCGACTGGGAGTGGGTGTTAGCAGGACAGTTACCTGCTGCACAGAGCACACAGCCAGGGCAGGCACCCACCGCCCGCTCCCACCGCATGGGCCCGATCCTGTTCCCAGTGCAGCCAGTGGCAGAACTCCAACCTGTTTAATGGGAACGGCAACAAGCTTTCTATCTACTTAATACAAATGAAGATACGCATCTCCTCTTTGACACATTTTGGGCTGGGAGCCATTGGCTGACACTTGTTTGGTTCTCTGCACGTACGTGACTCATGGGATAATAGAATGCCTGATCTCCATTCTGCCAGACCTGTCTTTCTCCGTGGTTAACTATTAATTTCAGAAGCAAGATGCAATATTGCAGTAAAAAGGGATGGTGTTAAGGTAAGAAGATTGCGCTTAAATATTTAGAGTAAGTGAACCGGATTCGCTTTTGTGAGGATTCCCTTCCAATTAAAGAGGTATATCCACACACTGCTTCAGACACCAGCCCAGTGCTCCTTGCTCCAGGACGTGGGAGTCTCCAGCAGGGTGGTGTAAACATGCTGCCCCCACCCCGCTAGGACAGCCTGGGGAGAAACCTCACAATGGAAACAACAGGGAAAAAGTCTCTGTTCCAAACAGCTGATTTTTGTTTCAGGCTGCCTGCACAGGACGGGGCTACTCGGGACAGACAGGTGCTTGATAAACTACAAGCACGTGAAGATTTTCCACCAAAGCCGTAAACTCTTTGGAATAAAGATCAACTTTCTCTCTACAGGTCCATAGCCTAAGTTTGAGATTCTGAGCAGTACCATAACAAAAAAAAAAGAATGATTAATAATACATTATGGGAATTATCGAAACAGACTTCCTGATTCTTCTGGAGTTTCCTGGGGTATGCTTATTACTGCTGAGCACTGCCTCAGCGTTAAAATGCAGTTACCTCAGACACGACATGGGCAATCTCACTGAGACACAGGTATTTCTGTGAAAGGTGTGTGTCTGCCTGTGATTCCACTTGTATAAGCAAGGGTTTCATTACAGGGGAAGAAAGAGATGCCCAGAACCAGAGATGTCTGTGTATAAAACACTATTTTTTACTTAATCTATCATACCAAGAGAAGGCAGTGGGGCTGTTCCTCCACCCTTTACTCAGTGAAACATTTGCCCTTCTTTTCACCACTGAATTCGGTCAAACACAATTCAACCAGTAAATTCAAAGCAGTAAGCGCAAAGCACCGAGAAGCACTTGCTTCTCCTGAAGCAAAGCATCTTCCACTGCCCCCCTTCAGTGTGGAACCCCGTGTGGAGCACCTCAAAACCCATCCTACCCTCTGAGCCCCTGCACAGAGGTCGAGGGCAGCCCCCAAAGGACAATCTGCCCATCACAGGGGAGAAAACCATAAATCCCTGACAAATCCTGCCATTCCCCCACCACCCCCATGCCCCTGCAGGGCTCTGCCGTGGTCATGAGCAATCCCTCAACCCTGTACAGAGTGCCAGCAGACGGATGGATGATCCTTCCTCCCCAGCATGTGATCGCTCGCCCAGCCCTGGTGCTGCTCACCCCCACGTCCCACCCCCGGCATGTCCCTGTCCCCACATCTGGGGCTGGAAAGCATGGCCAGACTTGTGGGGCAGGGTGGGCAGAGGCTGGCAGTACTGTGCTGCTGCCTGGGATGGGAACGGGCACAGAGGAAAACCCTCAAAAAGCCACCCCATAGTGGTGAAGAGCCCGGTGCTGGGGCTGCTCGGGCCCCTGCCCAAGCTGGGATGGACTGTCTCAGTGTGAGGAGATGATGGGAATGCCCACGGTCCTGCCATGCTCACCTGCAGCGTCCACAACTTGCCACAGCCTCTGCCTGCCATCCTCTCCTCCTGCAGCATGGACTCCAGCTGCTGCACGTGAGCCCAACAGATGAGGTGGTCCCCAGAGCTGCCGTCCAGTTCCAGCTGCCCTGTGACATGGAGCAGACAGGCTCAAAAACCCTTTCCACCACCCAGTGTTTGTAATACACAGCAACCATAGAAGTGCCCAGGTTGGAAGGGACCTTTAGATTCACTGAGTCCAACCATCAGCCCAACACTGACAAAACCACCACCACACCACGCTGTCTAGGCATCTTTTAAACACCCTCAGGAATGACGGTTCCACCACTTCCTTGGGCAGCCCGTTCCAAGGCTTATAACCCCTTTTTGGCATAGAATTTTTTCCTAATATCTATCCTAAACCTCCCCTGGTGTGCAACTTGAAGCCATTTCCTATTGTCCCATGGCCTGTTCCTTGGGAGAAGAGACCAACCTCCCCCCCCAGCTACACCCTCCTTTCAGGGAGTTGAAGAGAGCAACATGCCCAAATACAGCTGAGAAGGCAAGGCGTGGGGTCAAGGTGAGACAGGAACACTGCTGTACTGCTCGCCCTACCATGGGGGCAAACAGCCCTGGACACGCCACTGCGAGAACTTCTTCATCTGGGCAAGGACTCAGGGGGTCACAGAAAGCTGGGCCGTGTGCTGGGGTCTGGGGCTGGGCTGAGAGCCAGATGCTGAGCAGTGGCTGGGGAGGACTGGGAGGGGGCTGCCAGAGCACAGTGAGGGGGCTGCAAGAATGTGTGTGTTGAGGCCACTGCAGGGTCCCTGCCAAAGGCTCAGCCCACAGTGTGTGTGAGGATGAGGGACCGCCACACCATGTTGAAGGCAAGTGTCTCTGAACACTTTTCTGCCATCAATAATTTACCCTTTGTGATATTCCGGGGCACGTTGTGTTTATGTAGCTAATGAACACCTATGTGGTAGATACGGGATCTTAATGCTGAATCACAGAATGGGTGATTCTCTGGCCACTGAAGACCTGCTTAACCTACAGTTCATTTAAATTAATGGAAAAATCTGCTTTGTCTGAGGCCGTAAGTGATTTGCTGAAACCACACACACACACACACACGGTGAGTCACAGCTCAGAACATAACTCCAACGACCAGGACTGTATTCCCATGCTCTAACCACCAGACTACAGTCCCTCCCACATATACCCTGCAATAATCTTCGCTCAGATGATAACAGCGCTTCCCCACTTGACACGTTGGACAGCATTGCTCAGTAAGGCACATCATACCCGACAGCAGCACAGTTCCGCAGGGCTGGGGGAGGAAGGAAGCACAAGTAAAAGTCATTATTTTCACCCAGCATCAGGAGAACTTAACTCTTCCCTTGGAAAACTACCAGCTCTGAATCCCCCGATTTACACCTAACTGTAAAACCAAATCCTTAATCCTTCCCGCGCCCCTCTGCTCCGGTCCCGAGCAGCACCGGCCGTGGCGGTGGATGTCTGAGGACCGTCCGTGCAGACGGGAGGAGGCGAAGGCCCCGGCGCCCTCAGAGCTGCCCCATGGCCGAGAGGGGTTCCCCCACCCGCCTGCGCTTACGCCGGGCCCAGGGAGCCCTTTGGAAGACCCGGCCTCGGCATCCCCGGTCCGCCACCCCCGGCTCCATCTCTCTCCGGGCTGATTAATTTCGGCTCTGAGGCGCGGCGGGGACAAGGGGCCATAGGGAGCCCGGCTCTCCCGGGCGGTCACAGGAGGTGCTGAAGGGGCCGGGGCCCGAGGGCAGGTTCTCTCCAGAGGCCCGACCCGGAGCCGCAGCCCCAGCCCGGACGCGGCCCGACCCGACCCGACCCGAGGTGCAGGCGGCGCCGGAGGCGAGGGAGGGCGGACGGCGACCGGGGGTCGGGGGAGCGGCCCACTGACCTCCCCGCAGGACGGCCGGGCCCTGCGCCACGGGCCGGGCGTTGCTTCACCTCGGGGTCGGCCGCCGCTGTGGGGCAGCTCCGGGACGGGACGGCCCGGCCGGGATTGCCGCCCCCCTCACGGTCGCCCCTTCCCGCCCGGCGACGCGGGGCCCTATCGCCGCCGGGCCTCCCGCCACCGCCCCTCCGCGCCC